>QNQO01000960.1:0-445101 GCA_003290165.1 Berberis thunbergii
TCGGATGAAAAACAAATATGAGTATCTATAACATCAAAATAAGAACAAATTTACACAAGAAAACAAACCCACTTATCTGTGTCATCCCTTCAAGCTTGCATGCCCTTGGCTTGGATATAATAAAGTTATATCAACACAAGAGGATGCAAGCATGTGAACAACAAAAGACTAAAAATTAAGTAATTAACCAAAATAAATAAATACAGATTTACAAACATCCTTGTTTCAAAGAATTAAAGACTTTCAGAGGTCCCTAATATCATTTACTTTATAACAATATTCACAAACAAGCTCTCCTAAATACATGAGAACATCAATCCTCAATGCCAAAGACTAGTCAATAGTGTATTTCGTAAAACCTATGTTGCCAGGGGCTCCGCTGCAGCAACGCCTGGTCGCGCCAAGGCTCTAGAGGTGGACCTTGGCACCTCATGCCCCGCCTTGCCCCTGACAACATAGCGTAAAACAGCCTCCTTTGATAGTATATTTCAACCAAGTAATTACAATGGTCATTGACCTTATTGATATGGTAGGAAACTTGCAACAAATAACTAAATAATATAATATCTTTGAAAAAAATGTCAAAATATGGAGCACGTGCACCTCAGTGGCTTTTAAAAAAAATTCAACTCCAGTTTGAGTCAACTGATTTTTACTGAGTCGTTTTGATGACTGCAACAGTCTGAGCTGTGATGAGACTAAAAAGCTTGAAATGAAGCATCCATGTTTTTCCAGAATGACAAGTATAGATTTCAAGAGATATAGACAGATAATTGAGTTAAATTATTGCAAGAACCGACACAAATACCTAAAAGCACGAAGCATCACCATAAATATTATGAAAATCCGAGGAAAATGACCAAAGACAACAAACAACATGTTATAACTGCCTAATTTGAATAATAACAAACCTGAAACACAAAAAATGGCTCCATGCAGTGCTCTTTCATTAATTTCTGGAATGTGGGTTGCGGGTAATCAAATCTGGAAAACAAAAAGAACCCCATAATCAACAAAGAAATAGACATTAGGAAATGGTTCTGCATTTATCTAAACAAGCCACAATATTGGTTTGACAAATAGCAAGATAGTTAGAGTCTCTAAAATAATCTGCAACACGAAAAATAGATGTCCCAGTGATGTGCAAACAATAGAGGTCAAATCCAAGTTTGTCTATCAAGTCTGAAGTATCGTCGTTCATTGTGCAATCTAGAAGGTAAGAAAATTCTAAAGGACTGTCTCTATATGGCTGTTAGAATGCCTTCCAGCACTTAAAATTACACTTAAAGACAAAAATTGTGATGAATGTTGGGAATTATTGAGAGCAAAGATGAAATTAACTCATTCATATAAAATTAAACAAGTTTGACTACTTACCAGCAATCCTTCTTTCAAGGCAAGTAGCTTTGCAGTTTCAATTGCTTCTTCACTTGATACCTGGGAAAGTACAAAATACAGAAGAATTAAAAAAAGGGCGGATGAAGGCCAAATCTGCATAGAGGATTGGAAGTTGAACTTGTAGGCACACCTGGCAGTAGATAAGACTTGTATCTTTGCCTCGAAATATCTTTGCAATAAACTTTCCTCCCTCTCTAAGTACATGAGTAACAATGGTTAAACCCTGCAAGGTCATTGAACCTCCATGTCAATCTTGTTAAGATCATTAAAACTTCAATAAGCACCACACACAAGACAGAGCAACACTCAGGGTGGATTTTTATTCCCAAGCAACATTTGTATCCAACAAAACACGAGCAAAAGACTCACTCAATATTATACTTGGTTATCATGCAAAAACAAACAAAAAACCCATTTTTCAAGGAGAATACCTATATCAGCTATTATTCAGGATAAAGTCAAGTGGATGAATTTATTTGCTTTCCACGACTGTCACCAAAAGCTTTAGAAGCAAGACCTTCTCTTTATTTATAATAGGTAAATGCAGAACAATAAAATATGAAGGAGACAAAAGTCACAAACATCCAATGGCACTATCAAGGTATCCCTATGTATCAACTTTGTCAAAATTTATAACAGCAAAACCCAATCTGTGGAAAAGAATCAGTTGATGGAAGCTAACTAGACCATAGCTATAGCCAGAAACTCTAAACTTACTTACCAGTATAAAGTTGCGACTCTGAAACGAAATTCATCGCCATATCCATGGTATGTCCAGTACCACTGCATAGCCACGACAAGATAACATAAGTGAACCTACAAGCCTATAATATATATGTTGAAATTGGCTGAGAAGATAACATCCAGCAATCAAAATTGCTTCCTAACCATCTGGAACAAGCCATCACAGACATACCAGATCAACTTTACAACTCAGTCCAAAATGCTCTGATGACCTGATAAGAGATTCAGTACTCATGAATGCATACAATCTATCCATCGCAGGAAAAACTATCTTATTTCTTAATCGTTAGCACTGGAAAGTCATGAAGGAACAGAAAAAAGTAGTATTATCTACAGAATCAAGCTTTCTTACTGTCATTCTCAATTATTTTTGGATAGCAGCCAACAGTAGTTACACACCAGATGTTAACACATGAAACAAAATAAATGAATCTGTGGATTGAAGTTAGACAACAAGAAGCTTGACAAATAAATAATTTTTTATGAAGTGGCTATGATCAATACAAATCTCATATGAACTCATCAGAAGCTTCAACTTTTCTATATTATATAAGTTATGAAATGGAGTCCATTGATTGGACAAAAACAAAAACAAAAACAAAAACAAAAACAAAAACAAAAACAAAAACAAAAAGAACGCTATTTTGAGAACTTCCAGCAGAAGCCTGTGAGTTCCCTACACTAAGCCCAGCCCGCACTCGCACTGCCACTAAGCAGCACACCCTGCAGTACCCAGGCAGCATGTTGACGTATGGCTGCAACTTGCCTCGCAGCAACAGGCCATCAGCCAGGAAACACCGCCTCGCCCTGTTCGCGACACCACGACTGTCCCTGCAGTCGTTCCTTGCAGCTATTCCAGGGTCTGTCTCGGCCCTGCAGTCGTTCCTCGCAGCTGTTCCATCTCATTGTTACCAAGAGAATCATCAAAAAAAACCACACTATTTGTGGGGTTTACACTGTTTATGTTGATCAATTAAATGGATAAGAGATTTTAAAGCACACTGAAGCCCTTTGTAAGGAACCTTATATGCCATCAATAGAGATCGAAAAATAAAATAGTGCCAATTACCTTTATGATCTGTTCAAGTTCAATGTTCAGAACTTGGTTAAATTGAGATTCGCTCACTCCATCCCTAAGAGGAAAACAGAGAAATTTATGAAGACAAGGGCATTAGAGTTGCATGGAAATGCCAGGCTTTGCATAATAGGAAATTGAAATGAGGATGCAGTGCATACACACCTGATGTTTGAATGTTATCGACACTCTCTCAGCATTTTTGTTCATGTAATTAGATAGAGTAGAGAGAGCAAACACAAATGCAGCGCGTCCAAGTAATGTTAGGAAGATAATAGAAGTGCAGATAACAACAGATGTCCAAACACTGCAACATCGTATAATGTTGCTAAGATGAAAAAACCAATCTCCGATATGAAAACTAGTCAGGCATGTATATTTTTACCTGTCTTTGTTCATCTTCCACTTTTCAATGTCATGAGCATCCATTCCCACATACAGAAAGATGAATGTCTCTGCAATAAAAGACATTGTTGCAAAAGCATGTCTGCAAAAGGTGAAGGTATAGGAGAATGAGAAAACCCCAATGTGTGAATTTAAAATTTGAATAATTTTTTAATAGAAGTAATGTTAAGAAATGACATGAACCAATTCAGCCATACTTGGTTGTGATTCTTGAGCTTTCGGTGACGTTATGCCATGCATAATGTGACATGATAATTCCACAAAGAAAGACGGTAAGAATGCCACTCAGGTTTAGCAACTGCAGCAGGAAAATTAAGTCTAAGGATACAAACAATAGGTTTTAAACCTTAACCCAAAAATGAATTTTGTTTCTTACCTCTGCCAACATATATGATAGATATGCTCCTAAGACCATTAGCGCAATTTGATGTCAGTAGGAATGTCTGTAAAAAGAAAAATTGGTTAGCCTTCATACTGTAACAGTAGACTAGGGGCTTGGCTATTCCCTGAACATTCATAATGAGAGAGGATCACAGAATTTACTTAGCCAAATATAAGCTTTTAAGAGCATATGAAGTCAAAAGCCCCACCTACATGAAGAAGAAAAAACACATCAACCAAAAATGCAGAACAAACACAATCAAACACAACGGGCATTAGTTCGTGTTTACTTACAGCAACACCACAGACAGGTATAGTACAAACAGATATAAAAAATCTCCAATTATCTAGTCACTGTCCAGCCATCAAGCTTTGATATATTCGAGCTTTGAGTTGCTTTCAATAGAACAACTGAGAGTGGCATCATTTACCACGCCTTCCCCAAAAACTAGACTGTACAAAAGGGGTGTCTCATCTTGGTTTAGCACCTATAAATACCAAGAAAAAAATCTCTTGACATGCTATGATGCAAATAATGAGTAGGTGATCAAGCGCTTAGTTAAGTAGAGTCAATGTGACAACCTGAAGTGTGCAGACAGTATCGTGATGAAAAAGATTGTCACCAATGGCTGAACCAAAAGAACATTAAGAAAAAAAGAATACTTTAGCTGACAATTGAACGAAAATAATAAATTAAAATGGTGAATGGCCATATCAGATACCGAAGATCAAATAAAAGGAATAGGAATCGAACCAAGATAGTCACGTATACTTAGTCCAACGAACCCAACTCGAAAAAACCCACCAACTGCCTAGATCATATTATTTCAGTAAGTTAAAGGACTTAGAAGCAAAACCACAAATAAACATTCCAAAAGGTTGAAAATGAAACTATGGAGATGGAAACAACAATCACCTGCAGCTATGATTCTGATGAAATGAAACCCCGAACATGCCAAATAACATATAAGTTGAAAAGTTCCCGAAAGAAATATTTTTTTCTTCACCTGAAATTTGTGAAACAAGGAGTCTAATTTGAATAAACGTAAATTTCTTGATGTGTAATTTTCTATGAAGTAGAACTTACCCTGCATTGAAGATTATGGGGTGAAGGAGATATATGAAGAACAATTCTTCGTCAAATCTGAGAATGTGTGAACTTGTGCCATTACTCCAAAATAAGATAATCGTTCCCGTAATAACTCCCTGAATAAACGACACCATTTAAAATAATTATTCCGGCGATAACTCATTCAACATGCAGATGGACTTGAAGATCACTACATGGATTGCATTCAACAAATTTGGCATTGCCAACAAATTTCTCCAACTCTTTGACGTATATTGCATTCAAAACATGTACATCACCAAAGTGCAACCCTGGATGCCTGTAGACTAACACTTGCCCAGAAATTTGTCCATCACCACTGTATTCAGAAAATATAGACCTTAGCTGCCCTATCAATCATCAAGTTCCACATGAGTTCTACACATACGAAGAAATCACCAACGTCAAATCCCCCATCTTGTTCCTTTTGGATCACTTTTGTAAAGTTTCACCCCAATCCTGTATTTGAGCATAAGGAAAGTCTGATCTCTGTTGCAGGGTCAAGTGATCCATTGACAAGCGCAAGAGAATTGATGGATAGGATTACAACCTCTAATGCTATCGCAATGACATTCCTTTCCCAATCACAAACTTTGTATATCTTGACACTGAAGGAACAGGATTGCTTGGAGAATGAAACCTCGCAACAAACCTTGAGAAGATGATGGTAATGAGATGGGTGGTAATGGAGATGGAGGTAATTAGAGTGGTAATGGAGATGGAGGTAATTGGATTTTCTGGTGCCTTGTCGATTGTGCACGGGATGACGGTGTATCTTCAGTTATGTGAACAACTCCTTGTATTCCCTCACATGTTGATTGTCTTACATAAGTTCCACTTTCAAGTCTCTCTCGTATCCATCTAACATTTTCTTCCAATCTTTCATATTTTTCTTCCTTTTTTGGCTTCCAATGTTTTTTCCAATAGCAATGAACGAGCGGGAAGTGCAGCATCATACTTCCTTTTAGAGACAGTGGTTATCCAACAAAGCGAGTACGTCCCCTCGCTTCTTGGCCAAACACTTGGCTTAGAGGATCATCATCAATACCTGAGGTCAGTGGTACCCTGAGTTGAAGATCTTTGCAAGGCAGCCTTTTTTTTGCTTTAACTTGTTCCTCAAAGAATGAAAAATAAAATAAATCAGGACACAAATAATATTCATACAACTACAAAGTAAATTAAGAATTGAGTATAAAGACATCATTGGGCACATACCATATATTGTTCAGAACCATGCGTAGGTTTTCCAACCTTTCCAGTGTGACATCGCAATCCATATGTCAGTGCGTGTGACTGGTTCCCCATCAGGGTTCTTCTCAACCTATATACTTGAAAGATTAGTCTCAGACTATATAGTTTAAATGGTATATAATAATTGTACTAGTAGCTAGAAACTCAATTACCATTTCATACTCTACTTCTGCAACACTCTTTATGGCCACCCCCCCCCCCCCCCATACATACATTGAAGCCTTTTTGTTTTCTTGCATTTTGGGCTCTAATTGCCTTCGCTTCAGGGGTGCTCTCATAGCGAACAAACTCCTTCCAATCCTCCTCTCTTACACCATTTGGAACATGTTTCTCTTGTTCCCCCTCAATGGTAGGATACCTATCCAAATAATCTTCCTAAGATATGCCTTGAACCTTCTATAATATTCAGGCATTTTCAAATGCACACTCTTTTTCACATAACTTGGCATGTCGTATTCACGCTGCAAATAAGCCATTGAGATATAAGTTGAAAATAAAATAAGACATTATGAAAATCAATGATGTAAAATCTCACCTTGAGGCCATTCCACACATCCTCTTTGTAGTTGTCAGTAACATGGTGCAACCCTTGAATTTGATGGGCACAAGGGTTTCAACAAGCTTTCCAATGTTTTTATTGAAATTTCTAGCACCAGGTTCAACTGCTAAACCGTGGAGGTTGAACTGTATGGTCTGTTTAACTTCAATGTCATCATTTGTAGATCTAGTGACATCAATGGTGGAGTGATTGTCGCGAGTACTATCCATTTCTATCAATGACATTATAGATATTAACCATTATCAAACAAAAAGAAATAATGATTAACTATATACAACCACATTTATAGATAATTTCCTTCCACAACATATTACCCACAAATAGATTTTTTATAAAGCTTTGGAAAAGCCAATCTGAATACATAGCTACAAAGCTTCCCTTTCCCAACTCAAAAGTCAAAATAAGAAACAAAGACAAAATATTTGGTCTCAACCAAAGAGGATGACTAAAATAGCATTAGAAATGCATCAAAAAATATTGTAGCATAGTCAATTAAAATTCCAGTAAGCTCTTCAGGTTGGGATTGTCTTTCAAGATGCTTTGATACACAGTGGGAATTTCCTTTTTATCGACATTAGTGTTCAAGCCTCTTTGAGTATGTAGAACTACGTGCCACCCGTCATTTGATTGATCTTTTGAATAAAATACCCCACTTGCTTCTTGAGCTAAAATGAATGGATCCTCTTCCACCTTTCTTTTGTCTTTTTGCTTCGACAAGTTTACCATCTCATGGTTCCAAATTGGGTCCACCTTATATGCATTTTTCTTATCTTCCACTTTGACCCAATCACAATAGAAGACAGTTTCTTTGAAATCTATGTAGTCTAGCACCAGTATGTCTCTAACAACTCCATACCATTTGACTAGTTGGTCCTTTGGCCTCTTATCTTTCTTACTAGCAACAAAATGAGCAATGGCATCCATGGAGACACCACTATCTTGTGTCACCAAACATTCATCCAAAGAACTTGTCGCTAATGTGAAACCATTTACACAATATTTTGGATATCGGGTTGCCAAAAATTGTGGACCTTTGGCTAACCTCCAAAGTGTGGTATTTGTTTCCCCAGCCTTCTCCAACTACATTGTAAAACAAATCATCTTAGAACTGAAATCTGAAAATAAAAAAAAATTATATATGTATATATATATATATATACCTCATCACACAACCAAGGAATAAAATCTGTAGTTTCTCAACATTTTTCCTTGACCCTTTTTTTTTACTTTGTGTAGCCAACTCCATGCAGTATTCATTGTATTTTTTTGCACAAGTTACCATATTATCATAATTCTATATTTCTAGTTATAAAAAAAGACTAAAATATTATATATCTTACTCTTCCCAATCACTCGAATCAGCAAGTGAATTGAAAACCCATCTTCGAGCTTGTTTAAATTGTACATTATTGAGCATATAGTTTTTTCCTTTATCCAATGGCTTTTCATCGGCATACTCATCATCTACATCAAGCCACTCCTCTTGACTTTGTTTGTGAGTTCCGAACCGTGGCTTTCTCATATACTCCATGCAGTATGTAACAGATTCATCTACAAGGTATGATTCTGCTATTGATCCTTCTATGTATCTGAAATTTCTAGCATAGTCTTTGTATCGTTTCACTAACCTATCAATCATAAGTAAAATGATAAATTAGTATATAATATAATAAGATAACGTGATGACGTGCACTAAAATTAGAAAATTTATTTACCGCTCAAAGGGATACATCCATCGATATCGAACAGGACCACCAAGCATCGCTTCCTCGGTTAGATGAGCCATGCAATGCACACTTATAACAAAGAATGAAGGCGGAAGCTCCTTTTCAAGGACACACATTGCCTCAATCACACCTTTGTGTGCCAACTGAAGATCTGTTTTGTTGATCACTTTAGCAAATAAGATATTAAAGAATAAGCTAATTCTTTGAATAGCAATTCTTAAATCTTTATCCTTCTTGTCACGAAAAACATGTCTAAGCAAAACTGTAAGTAAATGTTGCATAATGACATGGTAATCATGTGACTTCAGTCCTCTTAACTCCAGGGGATTGCCAAGAACGCAATTACTCAACTTGGATGAAAATCCACTCGGCAATTTTAACTCTTTTAGTGTATTCATAAATACTTTTTTTTTCTTTCTTGGTCAAGGCAAATGATGCTTTTGGCATTGAAGTTTTTCCCGTTTCATTGTCATGGCTCAACCAATATCTCTTATGAGTTCCCATGTCTTCCATATCTTTTCGAGCATTCTCACCATCCTTTGTTTTCTTAGAGACATTCAACAATATGTTCAATAAGTGTTCAATGACATTCTTTTCAGCATGCATCAAATCAATATTATGTCGTAGCTCAACAAACTTCCAGTACGGCAAATCAAATAAAATGGACCTTCTAGACCACGGTGGCGCAATGTTATTGGTTGGTTCATCATTGACGTTATCATTATCAACCTTATTCTTGCGCTTTTGCCCACTACCTTGTGTAGAACTACCTTCCAAAATTTCCACTATCCTTCATTCAACTTCTTCGCCAGATAACCGTCATGGAGCACGACGATGTTCAACATCTTTGTTGAATCCCTTGTCATCTCTAAACTTGTGTTTTGTAGGTAAAAAACGTCGATGGCCTCTATAGCATATCTTCCGATTGTTTGAAAGACGTCCAGATTCTACATCATCAACACAAATAGGGTATGCATTATAACCATGAACATTACAACCAGCTAGAGTCCCATAAGCAGGAAAGTCATGGATACCCCAAAACAACATTGCTTTCAACCAAAAATTGCTTTTAGTACACACATTCCAAGTTGAAACACCATCTGCCCACAATTCCTTCAACTCTTCTACTAATGGCTCCAGGTAAACATCAATATTCTTTCCGGGTGCTTTTGGCCCTGATATTAACAAGGTTAACAAACAAAACTCCTTTTTCATGCATAAAGAAGGTGGAATATTCAAAGGTGCTATTATTACTGGCCAACAACTATAAGCATTACTTAGATTTCCACGTGGGTTAAAACCATCAGTCGATATTGCAAGTCTCAAATTCCTACTATCAGAGGCAAACTCTGGCCATCTCATATTTGTTAAAGTCCATTGTGCTGAATCACATGGATGTCTCATCAAATTCCCATCTGAACAAGCATCCTTGTGCCAAGTCATAGCTTCACCAATCCACGGTATGCTAAAAAATCTTTTCAACCTAGGAATCAATGGAAAATACTTTACAACCTTTTTAACTTCTTTCGTGTATACCTGGCCAGAGTCGTTGTCATCGACATCCACACAAACCTTATACCTAATTGAACCACATTTTGGACAACCAACCAGACCCTCATATTCTTTCCAATAGAGTATGCATCCATTGGCACATGCATGTATTGTCTTACATTCCATCCCCATATCTTTAATTGTGTTTTTCATGTTTGGGTAGTTATCTGGCAAATTACAATCATCCGACAATAAGGTTTTTAGCCATTTTAACAACATCATCACACTATTACCACTCCAACTAAAACGAGTCTTGAAATTCTGCAATTCAATAATGGTGGACAACATGGTCTTATCCTTAGGACACCCATTGTACAAAGGCACAGTCGCTTTTTCCTTATACTTTTTATACTTCTTGTTCATAACTGTCTCAGGTTCACGAGAACGTTCCGGACCACCTTCTGGATTACCGCCAAA
The DNA here is from genome assembly GCA_003290165.1 of Berberis thunbergii. Lineage (NCBI taxonomy): Eukaryota > Viridiplantae > Streptophyta > Magnoliopsida > Ranunculales > Berberidaceae > Berberis > Berberis thunbergii. Next base: position 10,617 of record QNQO01000960.1, read on the forward strand.
ACATTCTTCGACGGTGTCATTCAAGTCATTTATCCCATCATCAGCCTCCACAGTTTGCATGTTGAGGAATACATCATCAACTAGCTCGCTCATCCTAGGATATTCACAGACATCATCAGGTTCAACCACTTCTGTCATAGGTACACCAATCACATGCTTGTTTATATTCTCTCCATGATTTATCCACGTGACATAATTGGTATCAATGACATGGCTTAACAAATGAACACCTATGTCGTCAACACTAATGTTTCCCCTCGAGTTTCTACATCGAACACATGGGCAAGGAAAAAGACTCTCTCCATTTGCATTATCCTCAACAAACTGTTGGAATTGTCTAACGCCGTTTATATACATTGCACTTCCCCGTTTGCTCATCCATGACTTGTCTAAAGGAATTGTTGACATTTCTACACACAAAAAAATTAAAAGATTAACTTTAGTCATTGACCAAAGGAATCTAAATTGCTAAATTGCTTGAAATTCATTGACCAATCTAATGAACTTCAATTCATCCAGGTGTGCTGTTGTATTTGTTATGGTACACTATACAATGTTTCATTGACCTTCTTTCTACATTCCCAATCCAACTCAATTACTTGAGTTACATTGGATCTCCTATCCAAACTAATTGTTTCTAAAATACCACAATCATGCTTATTGCTGATCTTAGAAAAAACAAAATAAAAATATATAAGGACAAACTAACAAAGTACAAAACTACAACTGATCTTAGATAATGGATTGGAGCAGATCAGACTATAATCTGATCCAGATGTCTGTTCATCTTATATATGGAGAGCCAACGGTGCAGTCATGTTGGCCATGCAAGCCATTGCTCTCAAACATAATTAGACTAAAGTCATGTGGTTTTATGATCAGTAACATGTAACCAGTGTTGAACATGAGAGCTCTTGTAGCTCATCAACGTAATAAGGATGTTTTGGTTTGACCTCTGATATATAAATATGGTTTGATAACTTTAAAAAAAAAAAAGTACGACCGTATCTTTAAAAAAATGCATGGTATAGAAGCTAAATCATGCATTCTTAAACTTCAATGTGGGCAAATAATTGTTGATCTAAGCTGAATGAAATATCAATCGAGGAGGAGTAAATGGCTCCTTTTCTCTCTGGCATCATGCCTTGAAGACCCACCCCTTTGAGAAACAAATTAAGTTGGAGAAACAAAAATACATGGTATAGAAGCTAAATCATGCATTCTTGCAACCAAATTTTGCCTCAAGGATTTAAAAGAGGGAAAACAAAATAAAGATTGTAAAGGGGTTTTAGTGACATTGCAGACTATGAGTTCTTCACCATTATCGTACATCTCATCCAGTTTTGGTGTACGTAGGCAACCTTCCAAACCATGTAAGACTTTGGTGTTTCTTGTCAAGTCATTTTCTACTTTGTTCTTCTCACAACACTCTGAATGCATCCAAGGAACTCTTAAGTTAATCAAATCAATATAGACTGGGGTTTAAATGTTGTATAATCTGATTTTGCACAACTTTTCATGATGAGAAATGAAAACTATCTCCACAACCCAGATAGGTGCGAAGTTCCCTACTAAAGGTAAACAACTTTTCATTGTCAGTTAAGTAGCTTTAGATCATACTTAATATCATTACTTTATAATATAGCAATCACTATTATAATAATGGAATGTTTATCCTCAGTGCACACTATGCCACACAGCTAAGATTACGAGACTCGGGAAAAAATACAGCCAAAAGACCCAAAACTAGCTATAACTTGTAGAAGGTACCTGTTTAGGTGTACATATTATAAACAAGAAGGTTTCCTGTACTTCTCCTAGAACCTAGATATTCCCAGCTATAGATGATACTACAATGCTTCTTAGCATATTCACACGCAGAACCGATAATGATATATACAAAGTAATAGGTGACATAGCTCAGGGATACTTTCTAGGACTGTTATTTCTGAATCCTATGTGCATTTAGTGATCATACAAATGTTTCACTCTTATTAACAAGAGTATACGTTTCTGCCATAACAAGAACTTGAAAACTTCAAACATAGAAGAGGACACATAAAACTCGTGGGTTTTCCTACATGGCCTGATGTTTGAAACTATTGAGGTCAAACATATTCCCAAAAATCGACAATATGGAAGAGGAATTAATAAATTATATGTTTGAAACAACTCTTTTATTTCTTGAATTCGCTGAACAGTTTACTCTTCACATGTTCACCTCTTGTTTCATTGAGATGTCAATTTGTACTTCTAAATTCTAAGTTCTAAACCATCACAGTTCTAACTTATACGATTGACTACTCTCTGCTCTACTAGGCATTCTTCTATATGAAATGCTTTATGGATACACACCCTTCAGAGGAAATACGAGGCAAAAGACATTTGCTAATGTTCTGCAGAAGGATCTCAAATTTCCTGGAAGCATTTCGGTGAGACTTTACAGATCACTTATGTTCATTCCTTGTACTATTTCAGTAAATCGATGATTCTATGCAGAATAAAAGAATTAGATCACATAGATATGGTCAAATATGCAAAAGGGAACTAAGACATATAACAAATTCATGCTCCAATAAATAGACAGGAGAAGAAATGAACAGAAATACAATCTCTTCATATGACATCCATAACAAAGACTTCATCAACATATAAGTAATTAATAACCACGATAATAGTAACAGAAGGAACACTAATTGAAAATTTGAAATTAGTTGCAACATCTCAAGTTAGTTGCCACCAAAGGACGCAAAACCACACTGTTCACAATATTACTAAGGCAAACATGGAGAAGTCCAATTCAAACTTGATCAATGACACAGATATCGTCAAGAAGTAATTCCAGTATGTGCAAATTGATAATTATAATATTTCATAGAGAGATTGCATCTATTCAGAGTATATGCGTAAAAATAAAATAAGAATGACACACAACCATTTACCAACCAGACTGAGTCCCCTGAATATTCCAGCGGAGTAAGATCTCTGATATAGAGCTACACAGGTCTCTGATGTCCCCAAATTGGCAAATTCTGCCACCAGACTTTTCTAAATACCCATTGCAAAGGAACAGCTGAGTAAACCCACCCCAAAGGACAACTGAACAACTTCTCGCTGAAATTTATGAAAATATGCAGGCAAGTTTGACTCTATCTGGACAAAATATCAGTTAAGCAATCAGTTTGATTCCCTTAACTAACACCTATACTGAACAAGGCCTTCCAATTGGAAGGCAGCCAAATTGTAAAACTCAAAGTAAAATCTACACAAACTTACTTCAAACATACTCTTTCTTAGACTGAAGATTCAACTTCATTTATCCAAGTAATTGACCAGTGCACCATTCCTTTGAAAGTGAAACATTTTAGGCTTTTACTTACCAGAGATAATCTAATATCTGGTCCTTGTGCATTGAGGGAAATTGTTCATTTTACACCTCTTGCATGAAAACCATGCACCTACTCATTGCGTATTCCATCTCTTGAATTTTGGATCATCTCACTTTTATTCTACCCTTCAGATGGGTTCTACTGAATCTGTTGAAGTTTCATGGAGTGTGGTCTTACTTTTATTCTAGCCTTCAAATGGTTTCCACTGAAAGTGTTGAAGTTTCATGGAGTATAGTTATGAGCATGATATGAGTCATGATGTGATGTCTGGGACTCCTAAGGTTTGTGCCACACTGTCCTACTATTGCCAGTTTAGACACTTGGAGAGAACAGGGTGAGTTTGTTAGCGATGTCAGGCTATAAGCATTTTCTATTTTCGTGGTTTGATATTCTTCAGATAAACCATTAGGCAACACTCTAACTAATAATATGTACTGCCAGAGAATGGGATTACACCCCAAAATGGTGCATTCCTATAATACTTACTGTTGATGGAAACACCCAGCTGATAGGTAAGTGTGGAAGCGGTAGTTGATAATAAGCAAATCGTTAAAATGGTGAAAAGTCAATGGCAGGTTCCTTGGAAACATCACTCCAAAATGTAGCAATTCAAAAAAAAAATATCAATCAGCTCCAAGGGTTCTCAATTAATCAATTATATAGAGCATGTAATAGATTGGTGGATAAGTTGGCAGATATGGTTGGTCTTGAAGGAGTGAACATGTTCATCCTCCATTTGACTAAGGTGTCGGATGGACTATGCTTTGCAGGGCAGGTAGCAATGGATCTACACTAAACTTGTGTATGGGAATTCCAGAGCTATGATATGTCTGGCTTCCTCTGGGTTGATCTTTCTTTCTAGAACAGTTAGGTTGCTCAACCTATGATAACTCTCTTCATTTATATTTTATTTTGAGGCAAGGCCTAGCCCTCCTCTTGTACATATTTTTTCCTTTTTGTGGTTTATAAAAGGGTGGGGCCCTAATCCCAGCTTTTTCTTAAAAGAAAAATAAATAAACAAATAAATTAAAATTTTGTGTAACTTCTAGGGTGAGTGGCATGTGCTTAGTGGCAATGGGAGGTGGCCGCAATGCAGCAATGGTCTTGTTCATGGCATGTCTGTGGCAGTGGTCATATGGTGGCCGCAATGGTCTTAGTCATGCTACGTCTGGGGCAGATCCATAAAGGGCAGCCAGAATCTATGCTAAATAGAAATGACTTGTATATGTGCAGCATGGTTCTAACTTCTAAATACCCGATTCAGAGTATATGCGTAAAAATAAAAGAAGAATGACACACAACCTTTGTTTTTTTATTAATCAACAAAGATTACAACAATTTCACAAGAACAAACTCGTTAAGATGCTATTTTCGAACCTACACACAATGACACTATATATAGGCTAAAAAGTCCAAACCAAACAAGGAAAAAACTAATCTTAATAGGAAAGTGTTTCCATATTACTTTCCTTGTCCCCCAAGGAGAAATTTCTTGTTTTAACCAAACAAGGAAAGACTACTCCTCATTGTCTAAAAAATGTTGTGAGACTACGAGTTAAAACTCGCCTATGTGCGAGGCTTATGGTCAACGAACTGAGGCTTATGCCTCATAGGTGTTTTAACAATTGATTAAATCTGTATCAATTGATTCAAATGATTTCACTTACACCTCATGCCTCAAGAAAGGGTCATGCCTTATTTCTCGATTAAGATTTTTCAAACCATGCTACTCCAACAGGAAAGTATTTTCATATTACTTCCTTGTCCCATAATAAAAGAGAACTTTCTTATTATTACCAAACAAGAAAAGTTTACTCCTAAAAGGAAAGTATTTCCATATTACTTTCCTTTTCACATAAGAAAATTTTCTTGATTTAACCAACACAAAAACCTACTCCAAATAAGAAATTATTTCCATATTATTTTCCTTTTCTCATAAGAGTTTCCGTATTTCCACTAGAAAAAGAAATTAAAAACCTTATTTTTCTTTTCCCACAAGGAGATTTTCTTGTTTTATTCATAGGAAGAGTTTCCTATTTCCAATAGAAGACGAAATTAGGAACCTTCTAAATTCCGCCCCAAACCTCAAGTTCCCAATAAGGAATACTCCTATATACGCAGAAAAATAAAAGAAGATTGTCTTGTTTGTTTTAATTTATTTTTATTTTAAATCTTTATTTTTAGGCATAAATTTTATTTTATGGGATTTAGGAGTAAGTGATTTTGGATTTGGAAAAAATTGGTGGACATTTGAGACCTACGTGGTTTCAGGCACTAGGCAAGGCAATGACCTTGTCTTAGGCACCAAGCTTGCCTGGGCATTACCTAGCACCCTGGGCAAAAGGAAAGATGTCATGTTTAAATATATATTATATACATACAGTCGCTTTTTAATTATTTTTTTAAATATTAGGTGTAGCCTAGGCTAAGCGACGCCGGTGGAAGTCTATGACCCCGTCTAGGCATTGCCCATTTTTCACTCTATTTGTGTAGTTAGTCTCCTCATTGAACAAGGATAAGGCAGGAAAATTTAAATTTTCTGCAAATGGTAATTCGTTGTAGACTAGTATGTTTGGTGAATTATTGCATTGACTTATATATGCCTAAAGTAATTATGATGGATGTTATATATTAGTTTATTATTAATAGTAAATAAGTGGGTTGGAGCCAACATTAGTAGTTTAAGGCTTTGCTTTCGTATTTAGAATTAGGGATTTCAATTCAATTAGTTGTTAGGGTTTCTATTTTTTTTTAGGAAAATAGTTACTTGCTTAGTAAACTTAGGTTAATTAAAATAGATGCCACATGCACTATGAGAGACAAGTTTTCAAAGTTTAAAGATTGAACAATCCCGTCAGTCCCGACCTAGGATCCGATGAATCTCTATTTTTTGTGAAGAGGGGGAAAGGAGCAAGTAGCCAAGGCTCGAGAAACGAGTGGAGTATAGAGCCTTGTGTCCCCTCCTACTGAGATGAATCATTCCCTTGGCTTACGGGAATGCTAGCTCTGTACTCTGTTCGGACCATAAGACTTGCTACATCTCCATTTCAATCTTTTGATTACAAACCTAATGGCTAAGAACCAACGATCTCTGCCTAACGAAGGACAAACTAACAAGTAAAATTAGATAAGGACGTAGTTTATTTGATTTTATTGTGTGATTAGGTCTCGCATACGAACCCTATAATTTGTGAGATTTAATGTTTCAGTTGTTGATTATTCCACTGCAAAATATACCTATCAAATTAGGTTAGGTCTTTGTTCTAGATGAGTAATTTTTTTTATAAAACCCTAGACGGTGTTTAACTCTTGTTTTGAAAAAAAATCAAATTTTCATATTTTCATAAAGTTCACTACACTAACCAATTGGGTACCATAGTATCTGATTATTATTGGATACAATGACCTGACTAGTGGTATAAATACTCAAGAGGACGACAAGCCGGAGCATCCTACCTAACAGAAATGTTTATGGAGAATAAAGCTTGACCTAATCTTGCGAACCAAGGCCTTATCTACTCTTATATCTTTCTAGTGTAATTATACTTGGAAAATCATTGGCTGTAGCTAAAACATAAGAAGTGAACATTAGAACTTTCTTTATTCTTTATATTTATGAAGAAGTTAATGAACGGGTAAAGTGATGCATAAATATATCAGAACATATGTAACCACAGTATCCTAAAAAATATATACACTACCCATCAACTGAAGAATGGGACATATTACATGCATTCAGGCATCAAGACTGAATTATAATTTTCAAGAAGAATTTAGAATAATTTTCAAGAAGAATTCAATTTTCAAACAAAATGCTCATTGTAATAAAAAACAATCATCGAACCCTAATTTCATCCTAAATAAAAGAGAACCCTGATGAACCCTAATTTCATCATAAATAAAAAAAGAGAGAGAGAGTACCTGTTCGGTTGCAGTGGCTGATCGATTTTGAAGCCGAGGGAAGTTGATTGAAGTCGATTGAAGTCGACAGAAGTCGATTGAAGTCGAGGGAAGTCGAGGGAGGAGCAGGGAAGTCGAGGGAGCAGGGAAGGAGGGGAGGAGGGAAGTCGAGGGAGGGAGCAGGGAAGGAGAAGAAGCAGGGAAGTCGAGTCAAGGGAGACGAAGGAGACGATGTCGAGTCGAAGGAGACGATGTCGAGTCGAGGGTTTGTGGAGGGGAGCTTCGATTTTGTTGATGGAAGTCGAATGGAGGGAAGGTCGAGCGCCAAAAATAGGCGCCCAATTTTTTTTCCAGCTTTTCATGTAGCCACGGTTTTTAGCCGCTGCTAGAGCTAGCCATGGTTTAGAACCGCTGCTAAATTGTTTTTTGCAACGGTTTTAAACTGTTGCTAGATTTAGCCACGGTTCAGAACCGTTGCTACATTTTTTTGTTGCAACGGTTTTAAGCCGTTGCTAGATCTAGCCACGGTTTAGAACCGTTGCTAAATTTTTATGTTGCAACGGTTTTGAGCCGTTGCTAGATATAGCCACGGTTTAGAACCGTTGCTAAAAAATTTTTGCAACGGTTGTGAGCTGTTGCGAATATATCCCACGGTCTGGAGCCGTTGCTACAATTAGCCACGGTTTTTAGCCGTGCCAACTATACCAACGGTTTTAAACCGTGGCCAGGTTGTTTTTTACCCACGGTTTTAAGTCGTTGGTACTTATAGCCACGGTTTTTGGCCGTGGCAAATACACCAACGGTTTAAAACCGTGGGCAGCTCGGCGTAGCTAAACTGCCCTTTTGGTGTAGTGGGACCGAAATCACTCCAGCACCACTCTTCATTGTCCTCACTGCATCAGGGCCCTCATCCACAACTTTCCCCTTACTCGTAATGATCGACTTTCTTTCATGAGACGACTCAGAATCGGTAGACCGAGAATAAGGAAACGAGATATTCCTCGGACCCGTCGTCACCTTAACATGAGGACGGGAGTGAAATGAAAGACGGTACAGGTGATGCGGAGGGAACCTTTTTCCATAAGGACGACAGTTAAGTGATCGACTTTCTTTCATGAGACGACTCAGAATCGGTAGACCGAGAATAAGGAAACGAGATATTCCTCGGACCCGTCGTCACCTTAACATGAGGACGGGAGTGAAATGAAAGACGGTACAGGTGATGCGGAGGGAACCTTTTTCCATAAGGACAACAGTTAAGTGATTCTTCAACAAGCCTGGCACGGCCGCAAATAAAGTCTTTCAATGAAAATGGACAACCCAATCCCATACCAGATGAAGCTTCCACGCCCACCTGTAGCAGTGCTTTGTTCAGAACCTCTACCTGCTCTATAATAAGCTTTGTTACATCTTCAACCCCAACTATTTGCAGATACTCCCTCTCCAAGCCAGGAAGGGAAATGTGAGCCTTTTCCAGATCATCTCCCACAGACACAACAATCTCCGTCCTAGCGGACAAATCAAGAACATGTCTGACAACTTCATGTCCCTCGGATGAAGCTAAATGCCCACGGACTGGCCTAGACACAACACGAGTTCTCTTTAGACGAATAAGAAAAGGAAGTGCTTCATTTAATCATGCCCTTCTTGAAGGGCTCGAAATCTTAATATTTGGGAACTTCCTATTCTTCGATAAATATATTCTCTGGGCTTTGGCTTTAGAACCCTAAAAATAGTGAAAGCCTCATGCCAGTGAGCTTAAAGTCCCTACGCTTGATATTAGAAAACTTAACAACATTATCTATCCACAATCGAGGCATGTCACGAAACGCGTCTAGAGTTGCTTTATCCTTATGGGAAAGAAATGAAGTTGGGAATTTTTGTCATGCCCTGATTTTTGAACAACATAAATTAATAGATTGTCTAAAAACCAAGGCACAACGAGAACAAATTAAATGGTACAGTCATAAGGCAGAAAACAAACTATTAACTTTCCTAATTATTCTTCCTCTAAAAATGAAGTCCACAATTATAAACCCAAGCCACAACATAAATAAATGAAAATTACATTAATCAATCCCCAAATAAATCTCTAACTAAAAACTGAGCATTTATAAACCCTACACCTGATTACCTAGGAATAATAATAAAGATCTAACAAAAATGTGTCGAATCCTCAGCTATCGCCATGCAGCTAATACCACCCTTGCGCTCCAATTAACCCTAATAAGTCTCTGAGCTACGCTCATTAAAAACGCACCCAAATTTGTAAAACAATACAAAATTTGGGTCAGTATATTAATACTGGTGTGAGCAAACTTACAAATTGAGATAACTAAATATCCAAAAAAAAATGCATTTCACCTTAAGGAAGACAGGTAGTTCTCATTCGAGATTCGCATGAGCTGTTAGTTTCTTCCCTCAAGTCTAACCTAGTACATGCTAAAATAATTCATACACAATTTCATGTTATGATCAATTCAATGGTTTTATTTATTTTCCTAATTCTTGGCTTATTTTTCACAATCGCACTCTCCTCCTGTGCCAAACACACCTCACCCAAGTGTGTCTCCCTTGCCATCGAAGCCACTCGGACCGTACATGACCTAAGTGGGGTGCCACATCGAGTGTCATGTCATCTAACCCGAAGTTCGATACCTAGCAAGTATTTTCTAAATACTACACGTACTACCGAACTCACATGGAACGACATACCGATATGAAAGCAAGTCTGCATACCCAAAATAATATCACACGTATACATGCAAGTTTGTATACAAAATAATTCCTTTTTTTTGGAGTTGTGGAAAAGAGCACAAAGAAAATCAGCTAATTCTCACTATTAATTTATAATTTCATTATTAAATTATCTAAATATAGACAAATCGTAATATCTCTAATATAAATTAAACCCTTAATGGTCAAATGTTGGGACACCTAACACACCACATATGAACACCTACAATATAGCAACACTTTAACTATATTCATTAATTTGAGGTATTTAAGGAAAATGATTGAAATACCTTGTTGTATAAATGCAAAGCCCAAATTAAACTTGCATTTTAAACTAGCCCTAAATCAAATCATGAACATGGGATAAAACCGGAAAATAAGATTTCATTGAGAATGTGCCGTCTCCATCAATAATAAAACCGATTTTCATAAGGGTGTCTCCATCAGAAAAAAAAAAAAAAAAACAAAAAACAGTTTTCATTAAATACCAAATGTCGCCATCCATCAACAGTGAAGACACTTTTCATTAAACTATTTTTCACTAAAAACAGTTTTCATTAAATAAAGATGTCCCCTTATCAACATACAAAAAAACGGATTTTATGAAAGATGTCCATTAACAGTAAATCAGTTTTCATGTCTCTATCAACAGTAAATCAATTCTCATTCAAGATATCCCCATATCAACAGTAAATCACGGATTGCATGAAAGATGTCCATCAACAGTAAATCAATTTTCATTCAAGATGTCCCCATCAACAGTAAAAAGTAGATTTCATTAAAGTGGTAATGACAAGATTTCATTAAAGGGGTGTTCTCCATGACGTGATGAAAGATAGTACGATGGCAACATTTATTTGACAAGTAGATTTTATACTAAACTCAACAAACAATATATAAAAATGAAGATTAGAGTTTTTTTTTTTGGAAAGCGAGTTGGGTTTTTATAGGATCCCATAACCTATCAACAAGGTGCGACCTACAGGTCAACACCATAAGAAAGTAACCATGCCACCGGCAGGTCTCGAACCTAGGACGTGGGGGATAAACCCACACAGCCCTAACCACTTGACCATAACACCATTGGCGAAAATTAGAGTTTATACTCACCGTTTTTTGCAAAGATCCAAAAGTTCTTCCATTATCGCTTCCACTTTTTTCTACGTAAGTTTTTCCTTTTCTTCTGTGTGTATCCAGAGAGAAAAAGGAGGCTAGGGTTTAAATGAGTTTTTAATAAGGGTTTCTTTGGCTAAACACAACCATCACTCATCTCTTACCCACCACCAACCTAAACCTAGGTCCTAAATTAAAATCATAAAATATATAAATATTTGTAACTATTACCAATAAATAAATATTATTAATTTCTAAAATAATAAAAGTACATTGGTAAGTGAATTGGGCGAGTATTACAATATACACACCTTAAAAGAATCTCGTCCCTAGGATAAGGGTTAGGCGAATAATTCTGGGTGCATATGCTTTACTTTGTCCTCCAACTCCTAAGTGACATCGTTCTCCTCTTCGCTCCATTGAACTTTGACCAAGTTGACTTTCTTACGTCGTAGTTGCTTTACGTCATGATCAATTATCATCACCGGCCCAACTGTATAACTGAAATCCTCATTCAGTTCAATAGCGGTAGGTTGAACAATCTGAGTTGGATCTTTCACATATTTTCTCAGCATCGAAACATGAAAAACATCGTGAATCATCGAAAAACTGGGCGGCAATGCAAGTTTGTAAGCTAAGTGACCAACACATTCGACAATCTCGAAGGGCCCAATATACCGCGGGCTCAACTTTCCTTTCTTGCCAAATCTCATCACACCTCGCATGGGAGACACCTTGAGAAAAACTAAATCACCAACCACAAACACTACACTCTTGCGCTTTTGATCTGCATAGCTTTTTTGTCTACTCTGAGCAGTTTTTATCATTCCCCCAGTAATCTCAATCTTCCCCGCAGTTTCTCTAACAATCTCTGGTCCCAACAATACTGTATCACTTACCTCTGCCCAACAACTAGGAGATCTACATGGCCTACCATACAAAGCCTCAAAGGGTGCCATGCCAATGCTCAATTGATAACTATTATTGTACGAGAACTCCACCAACTGTAAATGATCCTCCCAACTACCACCAAAATCCATGATGCAAGCTCGGAACATATCTTCTAAAATATGATTTACCCACTCAGTCTGCCCGTCAGTCTGTGGATGAGACGCAATGCTCATAGCCAAAGTAATACCCATAGCACGTTGGAAACTTCCCCAAAATGTCGATGTAAATAATCGATCTCTATCTGACACAATGGTAATAGGAACACCATGCAACCTTACCACTTCTTGGATATACATAGCATCTAACTTGTAGGTATTACGAGATGCACCAATGTGGATAAATTGTACACACTTAGTTAAACGGTCAACAATAACCCAAATTGACTCATTACCCCTCCTAGATCTAGGTAAATAATCAACAAAATCCATCGAAATGTGTTCCCACTTCCACATGGGTATTTCTAGAGGCTGCAATATACCAGACGGCCTTTGGTGTTCCGCTTTCACTTGCTGACAAGTGAAACAGTGAGAGACATATTCCCCAACATCTCGTTTCTTGCCATCCCACCAAAAACTTCTTCTCAAATCATGATACATCTTCGTACCCCCTGCATGAATTGTAAAATTAAAACGATGAGCCTTATCCATAATCTCCTTCTTTAACGCCGAAATATCTGGTACGCAAAGTCTACCATGAAGTCGCAATCCTCCATCTATGTTAACTAACCAATCAGTAGGGCAATCATCCAACGTATCAACTATCAAATCATTCATTTTGTTCATAAGAAATGGGTCAGTGTGCTGCACTGAAATGACCCGAGTAATCAGGGTAGGTATCACTATCAAACTACAAACATAAGCTCCACTAGTATGCGGAACAATCAAAACATCATGAGCTGCAATAACCTCGAGAATCTTCCATTCTTGCACCATAAGAGCAGTCAACACACTATGTTGCCTGCTAAGGGCATCCGCCACCACATTCCCTTGCCCACCATAGTTAGTGGGCATGTTTGCGTGGCCGTTAATTGTATGACGGTTGGATTTTTATTTCACTATCATGGCGTAATTAATGTGGTTACTAACTTTTGGTGCTTCTATCTCCTCGATGTCCCATCCGTCTTTTCGTTTCGGTACGATTTCTGGGATTCTGCTCGTCAGTCCTATCTCGTACATGTTTCCATGAATGGGTCTTTTATCACTACAAAAGGGAGAAGCTGCTACAATATCTTTTCTATTACGTTTCCATCGTTTTTGGTGGTTGATTTCCTCTTCTTTTATTTTCGTCTCATAATGATGTCAAGCTCCAGAGTCTTGAGCGATGACATGCTTGGTGCTTGGAAGCTTGCTACTTACCTTAGCGATGCGGGCAACTTTGGATAGCATTCAGCGTGACTACTCCCAGCTATCTGATCTCGATATCATCCTTCTCGAAGAGGGCAATAGCCATTGTCGTCCAAAAATTGGATATATCGCTTTGTACCCCGGCATATTTCACTTCGGTTTCAGGCTTCCAGCTCCTAGGTCGTTTGGGAATACCTAGATTTCATGGGTAATGCTCTTGTTCAGATGGTTTCGAATGGTTGGAAGGTGATGATCATGACCTTGGCGAGGGTCGCTTTATCCACAGTTCATATGAATGTCAGGATTTTGCACTCCTTGGTGAGGTTTGGAGTAAACGCTAATCGAACTTGTTATCTCCATCCTCCATCTTGCTTCCAGAACTTGCAGGAAGAGTATAGGGGCTGGTCGAGGCCTTGGTTTTACGCATCCATTGCTTCTTACTATTTCAACTTGCACAATCACCAAATTTTGTGGTCGTTTCGAGAGCCAAAGAGTAACGAACTATCATTGTCCTGGGAGAAGCAATAAATTTTTTTACCGGTTTAACAAGCTGCCCTGAGTGAAGCGGGCCATGCAGAGCACATGATAGCATGCACTTTGGGAACTACCTTCAGTGTTAGCGATGTCGGTGTAAGCCGGTAGGCAAGCTCTACTAGGGTGTCTGTGAGCAATGTTGCCCCTATTGTCACCAAAGACTCTGGTAATGTCGGTTCTGGCATCACCAAGGCCTCCTAGTCCTTCAAAGTTGCTTGTGGTTAGTTATGGTCGTGTCTCGAAAAATAAAAAACTTGCTACCTCGATTTGTGGTTCCCCCGCAGCTCCCCCTCTTTTGATATCTCACAAAAATGGTGGGGTGGTCGTGATATTGGTGATCTTGCCGCTCGAAAAGCTAAGGAGATGGATCGGGTTCTCGAGAGGAGCCAAAAAAGGTTTCTCGTCCTTTGAACGCTCGTGAGAAAAAAAATTTCTTCGTATGGCTTGTCTGATTCTGTTAATTTGTCAGTTGATGATTCTCGTGTCATTGACAAAAATTGTTTCAGTTTGGTGTCGAGATGTCCAACAATCCTGAAAGCACAAAGACTCTGGACGATTTCGAGTTTGATCTTCTATTGGAAAATCGACTTACTGCTCGAGGTCAGGGCTCTAAGCCCTTTGTGTCATCTGTTGTTGCGGCTGTCTCCAGATTGTCCGCTATCCCCTCTCCTTCCCGTTCTGCCACGGTTGTTCCCGAGAGGTTATGTTGGCCTTCTGAGCTTGACGTGCAAAATAGTGCCCGTAATCTCATTGTTGGTTTCCATGGGCAGTTGGCTAACGGGACTCCCATGCCCATGTGCCCGCCACACACACATCTCGATGAAGGCCTAAGCATCTCATGGAAGGAATGAATCATCTCACTTATGCGGCTATAGGGTTGGATTATAGGGTAGCCCGTGACTAGGTGGTGTTTATCGAACGGAAGATGGCAGGGCAGGCTTTGGTTCTTTATCATGTTTTTTGTGAGTTTGATCCATTGAAAGCATAGTGCGCGAAGCATGCAAAGGTTGCAAAGCCAGTGCGGATCTCACTTTATAAAGTTGTGGTTGTTCGAGACAATTTTGCTTTTGACCTTGAACATCCGAGGTGGAGCTGGAAAAATTGCATTCTCAACTAAGTATCGCTGAGGAGTTGTCCGATTTGGCAGTTGGGCATAACGAGGCTAAGCGTTCTACTGTAGAGTACTTTGCTGATCTGAGGGCTTCCATGGCGCACGTTGCTCAGCTGAATTTCGAGTTTGTCACCACCAAGTCAACAACTTATGCCAGGCTTGTTGCTATTGACCGTGAACTTGCTTCGACTTGGGCTGAACTTTCGTTAGTCACCAATGGTTGAGGTTGCGAAGGCAGCAGATTGGAAGAGAATCCTTGACGGTCATCACGACTTCCTGGATTTTATTGAGTCGCGAGGTTTGGATCTATCTGAGTATCGTTGCTACTTTGAGCAGGTATTAGAAGATGAAGAGGATTCCGTTCCAAATCCACCAAGCGACTATGTTATTGAAGAACAGTAAGTTTTTTCCAGTCTAAGTTTGGCCATCGAGTGACACTGTTACTGATGTAAACACCGCTTATTGAGCATTTCATGTAACCTTTTTTGAAAGATCAATGAGAATTTATTTTTCATTTATTGTATGTGCAAAATGTCTTCTCCTCTAACTTATTAGACTTAGCTTTTTGCTTTTGACATTCCTGATAGGATCCCGACTTGTTCGTCCGAGTTTCTATAAATATGCTTCGATGTTTGACGTATTAGTCGTGTAGAAGCTTTTATGAAATCTGACTTTTTGCGACTAAATTTTGATATTTTTGATTTCGTACGTTATAGTCGATGTGAAAAAGTCCAACTTGTGGTTGATCAGACCAAAAGCTTTGTGTTCATACCTGACTTGTTTGTCCTGATGCATGTATCTAGGTTTTAGTCGTAGCTCAATACTTGGGTCGTGCTTTATTTTTTTTCAAGTTAAAACTTTTAGTTTGACTTCTTTGTCCCAACTAAATTTTTTTCATTTGAACGCAAAGTGGTTGATGTAAATAAGTTTCATTGATAGTATTTTTCAGGTTCTCTACATTCCACGGTCGTGGTAGTTGTTCCCCCTTAGTATTCTCCAACCAGTATGTCCCGATTTGTTGATTTTATTACTTTGTACGGCCCTTCCCAATTTGGATTCAGTTTGCCCGGGCCCAGTTCCTTTGTGCTGAGTTGGATTTTTTTTGAGTACCCAATCACCGTTATTGAAAGTACAAGGCTTTACCTTTTTGTTATAGTAGCTAACCATATGTTGTTGGTAGGCTGCTGCTTTGATGGAAGCCTTTTCTCGTTTTTCCTCAAGGAGGTCTAAGCTGACTCTCAGTGCTTCGTTGTTGTCCTCTACATGCAATTTTTCGATCCTGATTGTTGGCATGCCAATTTCTACAGGTATCATTGCTTCAGACACGTATGAGAGGGCGAAAGAAATCTTTCCTATTGGAGTTCTTTTCATTGTTTTGTACGACCAAAGGATGCTAGGTAGTTCAGTCGTCCACAATCCTTTTGATGCTTCGAGCCTCTTTTTGGTTGCTTCTAGGATCATTCTATTTTTGACTTCAGCTTGCCCATTTGCATGTGAATGGGCGGGTGTTGAGAAGTGTTGTTGGATGTCCAGGTTTTTCAACAACTTTTTGACATTCTTGCCTTCGAACTGCTTCCCATTGTCGATGACTATTACTCTTGGGATTTCGAATTTGCAAATTATGTCTTTCCAGAGGAATTTTTCGACTTGAGTTTCCCTTATTTTTGCTAACGGCTCTACTTCCACACACTTAGTAAAGTAGTCTACTGCTACGAGGAGAAATTTCTTTCGTTGGACATGGGGAGTAGTCCTACGATTTCCATTCCCTATTGTGCAAACGGCCAGAAGCTACTCATCAGGAATAGATTCTGGCCCAACATGTGATTATATGAGGCAAACTTTTGGCACTTGTCACAAGTACGAACGAGTTTATTTGCATCCGCTTGCATCGTGGGCCAATAGTATTCCAGAGTCATTGCTTTGTGGGTTAACGTTATGTCTCCTGGGTGGTTTCCACACGTACCGTGGTGGATTTCCAATAAAACATAATCAACATCATTGGGTGAGAGGCATCTTAACAGCGAACTGATTGCAAATCTCCTATAGAGTCTGTCATTGATCATTGTGTATCGTATCGCTCGATTTCACAATTTTTGGGTCTCCATCTTATCCGTTGGGAGTTTCCCGTTCGTTATATAGGCTAGAATTTGGGTCATCCAATTGCTCTCCTGATCAACGGCGCATGCCTCCTGTGTCTGATTTTTAGTATGGAACTTTCTTGCCTGATGATGAGTGAATTGTCAGTTTTTAACTCATGATGCTTCCTTCGCTAACTCGTCAGCTCTTTTGTTCTCAGCCCTTGCACACCACTAAATAGTTGTTGTTTGGAAACCTTCTATTAGCTCAACGGTCTTTTGACGGTAAGCTTTCATACGAGCGTCTCTGACTTGGAATTCACCATTTAGCTGATTGACTATTAATTTTGAGGCCTTGAAATTGAATTTTATCGTTTTTTCTAACGTTACGCCCTTTGAATTGTCTAGGATTACTTCGGCTCCACTCTCTGCCTCGTTGGATGCTCCATCACAATGGAAAATCCATTTGTGGGCGCTTTGTTTGGCTTGTTCCTATTCATGGTTGCTTTCCATTTGGTGGTCATTACTGCCAGTGAATTCAACGATGAAATCTGTTAATGCTTGGGCTTTTATTGCAATTCTGAGGGCATAACTGATGTCGAACTGCCCAAGCTCTATTGCCCACAGTAATAGCTAAGTTATGTGCCTCAAAATTAAGGTCACTGAGTAATAAAGTTACAAAACCATGAACTATGAGAAGAGATGAGTTGTCTAATACTACTAATCAAAGGTCGCCACATCCAGCATAAGTCGGTCATCGTCTTCTCGTGGTTCTCATGTAGGATGGTTTGCAGCGTCACCGAATCTCCCATTATTAAATCCATCCCATTATAGGTTGTTTAGTTGGATTTGATTATAAATTCTTTGGAGAAAGGTTCAGCTTAAGCTATAGGTAATGTAATGCTAATGGTACAATACATGATAAAAAGTTTGATGGTTCACAAAAAAGTTTGTTTTTGAGGGACCCTTTACTCATCATTCTGGGAATATTTCAAGTTTTATTGAGAGACCCATTTCCCATTTTTGTCGAACTGCCCAAGCTCTATTGCCCATTTCACCATTCTTCCGGATAACTCGGGTTTGTGTAGTATCGAACTATCGATTGAAGTGGTTGCTTAGTCATGACAGTGATCGGATGGGCCTGGAAGTATGGTTGTAGTTTTCTTAAATATACTATTAGAGTGAATGATAGTTTCTCCAGGGCCAGGTAGTTGTTTTCAGCATTTGCGAGCGTTTTGTTAATGTAACATTTTGATTTTTGTGCACCTTTTTCTTCCCGTATCAGCACCGAACTCATCGCGTGGTCGGATATGGATAAGTATAGGTACAATGTTTACCCTGTGCTTGGCTTTGATAACAATTATGTGTTCCCCATGTACACTTCAAACTCTGGAAAGCTTTTTTCACACTCTTCATTCCATTCGAATGTTTTGTTTCCCTTCAAGATCTTGAAAAAGGGTACACATTTGTCTGAAGACTTGGAAATGAATATGTTCAAAGCTGCTATCTTGCACGTTAAGACTTTGTACGTCCTTTATGTTTGTTGGTAACTGCATGTTGAGGAGTGCATGTATCTGTTTTGGATTGGCTTCGATTCTTCTTTAGTGACCATGTATCCAAGGAACTTCTATTGACTCTACTCCAAATGTGCATTTTTCCAGGTTTAACTTCATTTTGTACCTTATGAGCTGTGAGAAGGATTGTTCGAGGCTTTTGATGTGGTCTATTTTGCGTGAGCTTTGACCAGCATGTCATCGATGTATACCTCTATGGTTTTACCGATTTGGCCTTTAAACATTCTATTGACCAACCGTTGGTATGTAGCTCCAGCGTTCTTAAGTCCAAACGACATCACTCGATAGCAGTATGTGCATCTCTCCATTATAAAAGATGTCTCTTTTTTATTTGGAGGTACATTTGTATCTGGTTGTACCCGAGTATGCACCCATGAAGCTTAGTAGTTCGTGTTCGGCAGTGGCATCCACTATCTGGTCTATGCGTGAGAGCGGGAAGTTGTCCTTCGGGCATGCTTTGTTCAGATCATTGTAATCCACGCATACTCTCCACTTGTCGTTTTTCTTTTTTACCAACACTATGTTAGCTAGCCAATCCGGGTAGTGAGATTCTCTGATCATTACTGCATTTATTAGATGGTGCATTTCCTCGTTTATTACCTGATTGCGTTCAGGGGCTACAAGTCTTATTTTTTGCAGGACTGACTTTTTGTCTGGGTTGACTTGCAATTTGTCAGTGATATCATATGGGTCTATCCCCACCATATCTTTCATCGTCCAGGCGAAAACGTCTTGATTATCCTTCAGCAATTGAACCAGCTTCATGGCTAGTTCTGGGTGCATTCTGGTGCCAATCCAAATTGTTTTGTCTTCCCCATCACCTAAGTGAACCGTTGTTGTTTCTTCTTATGGCTGCCCAGTGTTCTCACTCGAACTAGTTTGGGTTGTATTATCATCCATGAGTCCGGGGTTTGCTTGACCAGAATGTTGCAATGACTCCTTTAGTCAATGCAGTAATTGCTATTTGTTTGGAGCTCCAATCATTGCATAATGGCATTCGCGTTTAGTTGGTTGATATCCTTTGATTGTTCTGACGCCATTGTCAGTGTGGTACTTCAAGCATTGGTGCACGATAGAAAATACCGCACCCATCTTATGTATCCAAGGCCTTCCGAGAAGCATATTGTATGTAGATGGAACATCAACTATGAGAAAATTTGTCAATAAGACTCGTTGTCTCCCTGGTTCCCCTGCTTCTACTGGTAATTGGATCATTTTGATTGACTGACATTGTTCTCCGCTGAGAACCACCATTGGTTGATTGTTGGGTGAAATTTTCTCGGTGAATCCCATCCTACTAGACGCCATTAAGTACAGAAGGTTAGTCGAGCTGCCCATGTCGACTAGCACTATTTTGATTTCCCATCTGGCTATTAGTACTGGGATTTCTAAAATGTCATTATGTGATAAATTGACTCCTGCGTTTTCGTTTGAGAATGTCATAGTTCTCTGCATTGTTTTCGCTCGTCATGAATAAGGTTCCCAGTATCTAAATTTTGCTTGTAAATCCCGGATTGACCGCTTCTAAGATCGATTGAATAACTCTAATTCTCCGATTGCGCCATGCAAAACGTATATTAGCTCCCTCGGTTGCTATTCTGTCGCGGTTTTTCTCCTGTTGGGTTCCCTCAGCTTAATGAACTTTCCAAGTCGTTTTTTTGGATGTGGCGCTCAACTTCATATTTTAAGTTGTAGTAGTCTTCGGTATCATGCCCGTAGTCGTTGTGGAAGGAGCAGTATCTGCTTTTATTTTGCCTATCTGGACCCTTTTTCATTTGGGTGGCCATTAACGTCTTCCCACTTTGCTATGGTTTTGAGGACCTCAATTCAACTCGTTTTCAAAGTTGTGAATGATCTGCCCATTGGTTGCTCATGTTTGGATCTTTTGGGTTGTAGTCTTCCAAGTTTTTATTGATTAAATTCAAAATTGCCTCCGGTTAGATGTCTTTTTGGTTGGCTATTTTCCTCTTTAGGATTGTCATTCTTCTGTCCTTCTATATCGGATGAAGAGTGTCTATTTTCTGACTCGACCCTCTTCCTGGCTGCTATCATCTCTTTCAGGATGATGTGCGTTCGATCGGTTTTAAGTAAAATTGCCATGTTTTTTGGGGGATCCAGGTTCATAACGTCGAACAAGGGACATCTTTTTAGTCATGTGGTGAAATAGCGACAGCCGTATCGTCGTTGCACCAGTCGATCATTGTTAACTCGTTAGTGAAACGAGTAACGTACTCCCTTATTGTTTCATTAGGTTTTTGTTTACTAAGGAGCAAATATTGCGGCCCTTTCCTCATCTGGTAGCTACCGATAAACCTCGTGATGAATGTTGTGGCTAGCGCTTGGAAGGAGTCTATTTATTTTGGTGGTAGGCTATTGAACTAGCTCATTGATGTTGAAGTGAGATTTGTCGAAAACGTTCTGCATAAGATATACTCTATGCTTTCTTTCAACACCATCATGTGATGAAAATGTCGCAAATGGTCTGTTGGGTCAGTGGTGCCATCATATGCTTTAAACTTCGGTGGGGTAAACTTCATTGGTATGGGAGTCACCATGAGTGTGTCGGGGAACGATAGTCTGGCTAGTTCGTACAGTATATTAGAGTCTGTGACTCCGATCTTGAACGGGATTCCAGTAGGGTCTCGCCACTCTGTGGGGTTCCCTTTCTAAGTGGTTCACTGCTTTCAAGATTTATCTGTCGTGGTTCTGCAGGAACTTCATTATCCGGGTTTTGTCGGGGTGTTGCTTCAACGGGGTCGGCGAATCGAGCACGTTCTTGGGTGAGCTTTTCCAACATTTTGATCATATGATCCATCTGGTCCATGAGCAAGTCTACACGAGGGTCTGTGGTGGCGCCTCTCGGTGTCTAGGATGTTGGAGCCACCTCGAGTTGTGGCTCTCTATTGTCGGGAATGATCGTCCCGACGTTCCTCACTGGGTCTGTGATGCGCACTATTGGTACTGCAGTTTCTCCGGTGAAAAGATTGTCTTGATTGTTGTCGGGTAGAGAGTCTATAGAATGTGTCATTTTGTTCTAAGAACGTTTTCAATCGTCGATCAGAACTAAGAGAAATTTTGTCGATGTGTATTCTCTTCTTGAAAGAAGAACTTGTCGCTAGGGCTGGGCAGGTCCGGGTAATCGGCCCTAAAACCAAAAATCGAAGCCCGGACCGAATTTTTGAAAACTCAAATTTAAGAACCGAGACCGGACCAAATAAGGCTAGTTAACAAGATCTCAGTTAACCGAATTCTCGGGTCGGGTCGGGTCGATCTCGGTTCAGATGTGAGAAAGATATATATATATATTTTTAATAATATAATATTTGTCCAAAGCTGGGATCTCAAATACATAGCAGTAAAAGAAGCATCAACAACTCTCATCTCTCATCTACACCACCACCGAACCAGCCACAAACCACTCACTCATTCACTCAGTACATCAAGAACAAGAAGAAGAAAACAATATGAAATCCAAAACAAATCAAACCATTAGGCCGGATCTCAAATTTCTCCTTTCAAACTAACTGTGTGTGGCCAAACATCTGAGATCCGAGATCCGGCCTGATGGTTTGATTTCTCAAGCTTCGTCATAGTTTGAACATCTGAGAAGACGAAGCTACTGTTGATTTCTTCATTCAAACGGAGAAGATGGC
The DNA here is from genome assembly GCA_003290165.1 of Berberis thunbergii. Lineage (NCBI taxonomy): Eukaryota > Viridiplantae > Streptophyta > Magnoliopsida > Ranunculales > Berberidaceae > Berberis > Berberis thunbergii. The sequence continues at coordinate 32,996 of QNQO01000960.1, forward strand.
GAAATCTGTTGAGTTCTCTATCGCATCGAACACCATCAGCATCAGCATCGCATCGAACACCATCAACATCCAAACACCGCATCATCAGACCGTCAAACACCGCATCATTGACCGCCAAACACCGCATCAGACCGCCAAACACCGCAACATCACCATCGATCGCCAAACACAACAACATCAACACCATCGAACACCACATTCCTATTCTATTCTTTAACAAAATCTGCATTCAAACTATGACTGTGTGGCCAAACGAAATTACTGTTGATCTGGATCTCAGAGCCTCGGAGCTACTGTTGATTTCTCCATTCAAACGGAGAAGATGGTGAAGAAAGCAACAACCACGAAAGAAGGAGATTTGGAGCTCTCCATTTCTCTCTCTTTCTAAAGAAAGATAATATTGTCATTTTAGATGTGAGAAAGATAATAGGTTTGTAAATAGGATATGGGTTAGGCTTTGGGGAAAGTGAAAAATGAGTTATCTTTATTTGATTTGACTATTATTGAAAAAGGCAAGAAGCAGTTGAAGTGTAGGTACACATGAATAGAATATGGGTTGGGCTTGGGGGAAAGTGAAAACCGATTATTTAGTTTTTTTTTTAAAATATTCGGGCCGAGCTAGTTATTTATCGGGCTTTGAGAATAGGAATCGATAATCTTATCGATATATTCGGGCCGGGCCGGGCTTTGAGACTGATTAATAAAATAATAATAGAAAATTTGACCAGACCGAACCGCTCAGTCCGATTTTTGGTACGGGCCGGGTTTTCGGTCTTAAATGCCCACCCCTACTTGTCGCTCCCCATGGATGGTGCGAAACTAATGCGTCTAAAATCCAGTCTCCAATAAGTTAAACTTGCAAAACAACTGTTAGATTGCCAAATACTACCTTTTTGGTGGCCAAAGGCATCACCGATACTTAAGTCATTAACTTAGTTGGAAATAAAGATAAAACTGGACAGAACTCAGTTAAAATTGCATACATTTGTCGAATGTTCCCTTTACTTTTTATAATGATCGCAATTAATTCTTTGTACGACTTAAGCATATGAGGGGAGACATTATCTGTAACAGTCTCCCCCTTTATGAAGACATGTTCGTGGAGGTGCAACTCCCTCCGTGACTCTTTTTCTGTGTAACGTCCATTTGGGGGAGCATTTTATCGAGACTGGATTTGGGCCTTTGACTGTGGTTTATTCTAGCCGGCCTTGTGTGGGCTTTCTCTGACCAGATTTTCTATTTTTGAGCTTTGTACATTGACCTGATCTTGGGATACTTGCTCATCGTGATGTATAATTTCTGTCACGTGTACAACTGTGCTGTTGATCTTATTTGATGTATCATCATTTATAAAATATACATAGACTATTGAAATTATATATAATTATTTTGTCTAGAAAGTCAATAATAAATTTTTTTTAATTATTAAATTGTTATAATAAGATAAAAATATTGAATATCCGTGCATATAGAGCACATCTACCCCTAGTTTTTTATAAGAGTTTCGTCCCCGTCTAGATTCTGTTATTAGTGTAAATATATTTATTAGCGGAAAAAAGGTTAACAAGGTGAAAAGTGCCCCGCATTTTGGAAAGAGTTGTGAGCAGGGGGCAAAAGTGGAAACGTTGGCTGCATGTAGCGGCGTTCGTTGTGAAAATTAGGGATGGCAACGACGCGGATTGGGGCGGATTTGAGCAAATCCATCCCCGCCCCGCGAGAGATTTCGAGTCCCCGAAACCGCCCTGCATATCCGTTTATCATTTTTTTTAAAAACCTTCCCCGACCCGGACAGATAGGCGGATATCCGCCCCACCCATTTAACCCGGAAAAAAAAAAACAGATCTTACTTGTACATACAAAAAAAAAATACAACAAATTACAAAAAAAAAAAAAATACATTCGATCTAAAGATCATCCTCTGATCTAAAAAAAATACAACAAATTCAAAAAAAAAATTACAACATATTACAAATAAATCGATCTAAAATATTCTATATCTGAGATCAGATCAGATCATGATCAGATCTTGATCTCGATCAGATAAAAAAAAACATTCGATCTAAAGATCAGAGTCCTCTGATCTAAAAAAAAATTACAACAAATTCAAAAAAAAATTACAACATATTACAAATAAATCGATCTAAAGTATTCGATCTCTGAGATCAGATCTTGATCTTGATCTTGATCTTGATCTTGATCTTGATCTTGATCTTGATCTTGATCTTGATCAGATCAGATCTTGATCAAATTAGATCTTGATCGAGAGGAGGGAGGCAGATCGCGGCGTGAGGGGAGCAGCGAGCAGGGAGGATCTCGGCATCTCGCGGCGTGAGGGGAGCAGGGAGCAGGGAGGATCTCGGGCTCGACGACTTGCGGCGTGAGGGGAGCAGGGAGCAGGGAGGATGTCGGCGTCTCGCGGCGTGAGGGAGGGCGAGGTGGTGTGCGGTGTGAGGGAGGGAATTTGGTCGCTGCTCTGTGAGAGGGAGAGCTTGGTGAGGGTGAGAGAGCGAATGGGCGGTGCTCTGTGACTGTGAGAGGGAGAGTTTGGTGAGGGTGAGGGAGCGAAGGGAGAGTTTGGTGAGGGTGAGGAAGCGAATGGGCGGTGCTTTGTGAGAGGGAGAGTTTGGTGAGGGTGAGGGAGCGAAGGGAGAGTTTGGTGAGGGTGAGGGGGTGAATGGGCGGTGCTCTGTGAGAGGGTGAGGGAGCGAATGGGCGATTGTGGTTTGTGAAAAAAGAGTTTATCCTTTATATATGCGAAGGGCACTTTTGTAAATTTGTTGGTTAAACGGATATCCGCGGGGCTTGCGGGGCGGATATGGCCAAATCCGTATCTGCCCCGAATAGTGAACGGATATTTTTTGGATAGCCGAAACCACCCGAAAATCCATTCAGCCATATCCAAAATCACTCCAAACGAATTGGGTGGGGCAGATATCCGTAAAAATCCGCCCCACTACCATCCCTAGTGAAAATCAATTAAACACATGACATGCACGTGAGGTTCGAGTATTTAAGTTGTCCGCATACATGGTCACACTTTTTGGTTCCTACGTCCTTTTGGGCTTGATGTTCCAATTTAACAAGCTGTATTATGCATCCACATGGACGGGGTCCACACGTTGTGTATACAGATGAGATGTGGTGTTTTGCACTCATCAAAAAGGGAGGGAGCGATAACACTCATCCGCTTCGAGATGAGTGCATCGGATTTGAGATGCACAATAACACTTATTTCGAGACAGATGAATGGCTTACACCCATCCCTCTAACCCTTCCCCTCGACCCCTCCCTCGACCCCTAGAATTTTTCCATCAAAAAAACTCTATCCATTTCATCCTCTCAACGTCTCTTCAAAGCTTCGAATTTTCAAGTTTGGAATCATTAAATAACCAATTGCTCTTTTAAAACTATTTTGATACACTCACAATCTTTAGTCCCCTGTAATGATCCCTGTCAGTTTCAAACTTTACTAAACCATATTAATGTTTGATACTTTCTTGCACAATACAATAATTTAAATTATTGAAAAAATCATTTATTTTTTGTAGGGACAACATTCTAACCAACGCGTTAGGATGAAAACGATGATTTGTTTTTAATGGCTAAAAATTTTTACGGCAAAATTGATGGTTCATATATTGTTGTCAATAATTGCAAAATTTGACGTCCATAGAAATGAACATTTTACTTTTTTTTTTTTATAGAGAAAATGACTTATAAGACATGGCTTTTATAATTATAGACCTAACAATTGAAAATGCCTAAAAACCCATACTTTTTGTAATTTAAAACTATTAAAGTCCACAAAACTAAACCATGACTAAAAGATATGTAAAAAGAAAAATATACTCATATTTTTAAACACATTGATGTAGTGTTGTTATTTATGTATTCAAATTTTATTTACATTGAAACAAAGTAAAATATGCAATTTGATATTTTTTTTCAAAATCGTTTTATATCACTAAAGCACAACTGATAGATTATTGTTGGGAAATCGTTTTCAAAATCTCCGTGTGGATGAACAAGTGTCAAAAGGAGTGCTTCTAGGGAGCCTGGGTCTGCTGCCTGGGTTTGCAGCCTGGGTGGTATTTTTACATTTTTGCCCCTGCCTTTTTAACCACTCTTTAAATATAAAAACAACAAAAAAATGGCAAAAGGGTAATTTCGCCCACCCAAGCTGCAAACCCAGGCAGCAGACCCAGGCTCCCTAGAATTATTGGTGTCAAAAGATGGTGATGGGTAGAGCAAAGCTTGCTACTCCAAACAACACCACTCTCCAGTCTAACCCTACCCACAACCAGAGATGTCCAATCCTCAATTCACCATCCTCTCCCCCTCACGCGTTTCTCCTTTCTTTCCATTTTTTCAATAAAAAAGTCTCCGTGACCGCGAGACACACGGAGAACTCATAAATACAACACAGTCGAGAGAAAGAGAGATTCTTGAGAAGAGAGGAGGAAAAAGAGATAAACGAATAAAGAAAGAAAAAGAAAAGACCTCCTCCTCATCTTCCTCTTCTTCTCTGTACAGTTTCGGATCTTCTTTGCCGATCATCTGTAAGTCTTCTTTCTTTCTTAGCTAGGTTTTGTTTTCCGTATATTTCAGCAGATCTAAGCTAGCTGTTGTTAGATTGATGATCTAGTTATAAATTAATTGAGTCTCATTGTAAATTCTTTGTTTGAATTGAAATTGTGTTAATGTAAGAATCATCAGTTATTGGTGCGCGTGAATTGTATAGATCATAGGCTCGTTTCATGTGTATGTCGAATTTAGGAGGAATTCGGTTCCGATTGTGTCGAATTTTGAATTGTACCTAATTTTTGGAGGTGACACCTCATTTTCATTGAAGTCGAAGGAATTCCTTCACCTACCTGGTTCTGCGTAAGGTTGACCTTTAAGTTAGGTTTATTTTATACAAGAGATTGTATGAAAAACACCCTTTCGATGGTTCAATTGCACATGGGATTTCCCTTTAGCTTTTTTCAAGATTTGGATCTTGATAATTTATTCTCTTTAAATATCAAAATATTGGGAATGAGAATTGAACCCCTGCATTCTTGGTGCATTGAGTTCTATATAATTTGTTAGATTCTTATAATTGGGTAAATCTCCACTTCAACATCCAGAGGTTAAAAACGTTTGTGTTTGGACTTTACAGATTCAGTTTTTGAGGTTTGCTCTGTTGGTTCTTTGAATGTCAAGTTTATGAATATCCACGTCAACATCCAGAGATTACGCATTGATTCAGTGGCTTAGAAATTAGTTAGATTGCCGTGCATATTATTCTTAGCTTAGGTCACGGTGTTGATGTGAAACGTACCAATATATGGTTGTTTTTGTTGCAATTTTATTTAGTACATACATGTAATTTAACGAATCCCCACTAATTTTTATGAATATATATCTTTGCTTTTGCACAGTCAATGTTCCAATAAATTGTCAAGTACGATAGCACAAATGTTATAGTATAAGACAAAAAGAATCCACCCTAAAACAGACGTGAGATATTATCGATCATGGGTCAGACTCTTAGGGAGTGCGAATTCTCGTACGGCCACCACTCTCATCAGGAATTGGTCAACTTTGAAACCAAAATCGTTGTTGTTGGATACTTGTAATGAGATCTTACAACAGAAAAATGATAAATGAAATGATTTATTTTCATTGTATTTTTCATAGGTTTGTGGAAGACATTAGAAAATGATTTATTTTCATTGTGGATTATACAACTGATGATAGATGGTGGACAAGGGAATTTGAAGAAGGTTAGCAGTGGGGAATTTGTGATAATGTGCAGTCATAAAAAAGTGTGCCTGTTGCTGTGATAATGTGCAGTCATTCACTGAGGTTCGTTGCATTGCTAAAGTGATTGCACGACTGCCGCATGTAAAGTTTTGTGGTGTGTTAATAATAGAGAAAGCCTTGTTAGATATTATTACTTTGTTCTCACCATTAGAAAAATAGTCATGTGGTATCTAATAATTTTGACAGATCATTCAACACGGGAGTTTTCATGTGACAAATGGGAAAGTTGCACATAAAAAGGAAAAAAAATTATTAGGCAAAATTGCGATATAGAGCTATAGTACTTTATGAAAATTTGCAACAGAACAGAAGCATATGTGGGATGGTGAAGGAGCAACAAATCTTGAACAACTTAAATAGTTAAGAACTTCTGTTAATGTTTTATTAGTTAGTCATACCATAATGTAGTAATACTCCTTTTTCTGTTTTTGAAATCATGATAGTTGACTTGATTAAGGCATGATATCATTCTCTTATTTGGTGCAGGATTTGTGGTGGTTGAGGCAAGAGGACCGAATAAAACCATGGTTCTTGACAGTATATCTTCTCCGCACAGGAGGACTAATCCATTCTCTTCTTCTTTCAAGAAACAGTTTCTGACCAAGGAGGAGTTGAGTAACTGTTCAACTCTCTTTCAGCGACATCGTTTCCTTCTAACAATGATGATCTTGCTAGCTTTCCTGTGTACTATTTATCTCTACTTCGCTGTTACTCTAGGTGGCAATGGAACATGTTCAGGTTTGTCAGGAACTCAGCAGGCCTTGTGTCGACTGGAGCAAGCAAAATCGTCCATGGCCAAAGGAAAATTGAAATTCCATTAGGACCGAGAAGTCTGTCAAACAGAGAGACTTATGTATAACTTTGTTACTCTGGGTTGTCTCATTTCAGGATGCCCCTTAATCTTAATGTGTTTTATACCTCAGATACAGCACGGTTTTTTTTTTTTACCTATTTTTTGGTTTACTCATGGACTTGAACATTCCAAAAATGTGTAGTGATATGACGTTGATCATAAGTAAATTTGTGCTATTAACTTTGAACTACATTGGTTAATTTTTTGTCCGACTGATGATATGATAAACCCTTTCATGTTGATTTTTTGGTAGAGACATTCTTGTTTTCCATTTTTGTTGCACTCCTTTCACTCCTTTATGTTTGTTGTTCAATATGGGGCATGTAAATGAATCAATCATTGCTTACTTTTGGTCGATTAATATCCTTGCGGGGTTCCTGAAATTCGTAAAAGTTGGCAAATGCAATCTTCAGTTTGAATGCTTCTGAAACTTGACACGTTGAGAATGTATACTGAGTCTTAATATGGATGAGTTGGGACAAGGAACTAGCTACTCAACTGTATGATCATTGTATGTCAGAATGTGCAGATTGCTCTGATGAACGTCTAATGTTGTTACTTCTTATGATTAATCTAGATCTGCAGATTTCCGAAAACCTGTTGTTTAGGAGGATACGGTCCAGAAGAGTGTGAATGGTTGTTGGAGACGTGTGAGTAAACCATGAATGAAGTGACAATTGGATAAGATGCGATAAATGAGACAGAAGAAAACTGTCTGCTAATTCATAATGATGATATTGAAAAGAGAAAGAGAATATTGTAATGCTTGGAAACTTAGGGTGAGTCGGATTGCATGGAATCTTATGCCATGAAAATTCACGAAGAAATTCTTATATTTTATGCTAATTTGAAGTATCATTTCACATTCAACAAAGATTAATGGTGGGAATAGAAATCTCATGAACATGATAATCACATGCATTGGGGACCAAGGAGTGTGAATTTTCATGTTCATGGGATTCTCACAATTAATCACAAAATCAAATGGTGGATGTGGAGTGATACATCAATTTAGCCTAAAATGTAGGGGACCCCTCATGGATTCCCATGACATAGGAGTCCATGCAACCAAAAACACCCCCAGTGTAATCATCTGTGATGCTTGGGTATTTTTCTCCACAGCTGTGACTTTTGTCATGCTGAAAAATGATATTGTCATGATGATTTTCATACAAAGAGCAAGAGATGTTATTGAATATCAAGCCCAGTGCAGCTGCTGTCAGGACTAGTACCATTGGTTAGGGAAATCAAGGTTCAGAGGTCTTTTAAGACTTTCCTAATGGTCTCAAAACTCAATGTTCCTTTTTGAAAAGTGCTCAAATGCTTAGCATCTATAATATAGGGGGAAGGTTTGAGCTCTTGACTGTGAGGACGTGTTGCCTCCATTGCATAGTCGGGCCAGACTGTACCGCTAGCATTTTTATTGTTTTCTTTGCATTGCTTTTCAACTTCAAACTTGTATTTTCCTCGATCGATAGCATCGAACTAGTCTTGAGCAACGTCCTTCCGAACGTTCCTCCCCATTCTAATCTATTGAATGTGAATGAGAGCTTTTACTGACTATTGTGCATTGTTATATTGTCTACAGATTGATATTGTGCATTCTCAAGTTAATATTTGTGTCCGTCAAAGTAACTACTCGTAGGCTTACTAGTGAATTGGATAGCTAGTGCCGCACGGATTACTAGTCCGTGACAGTTGGTATCAGATCCAGAGCTTGTTGAATGCAAACCAGTATGCAGGAAATAAATGAGCGCCTTAGCGCTATGGAGGAACGACATGCCAGTCGAATGCATAGACTGGAATGCAGAATGGACCAGTTGAATACTTTGGGAGAACAGATTAGTCGGTTGGATGGACTCTTTTCACTGGCAGACAGAGTGGATTCGCTGGCTGAGCACGTTGATAACTTAGAGGGACGAACAGTCGCAATGGAAAAGTCGTCTCACCCCACAGCTCAGGTGATGAGTGACTTCCAATTACAGTTGGAGGACTTATTTGCAAGGGTTGGCTTGATGACTAAGGCCACAGGGACGACTGATCACCTTAGGATGAAAGTACACGAGCCAAAGTCATATGCTGGGGCACGAGATGGGAATGAGTTAGAGAACTTCTTGTTTGATCTGGAGCAGTATTTTCGCGCGGTGAACCCCGAATCAGAAGAAGCCAAGGTTATCATGGCGACTATGTACTTAGCAGGTGATGCAAAACTATGGTGGAGAACCAAATATGCAGATATGGAAGAAGGTCGCATCCTTATTAGAACTTGGGCAGACCACAAGAAGGAACTTAGAAATCAATTCTTGCCTGAAAACACTGATTTCTTAGCAAGGGGAAGCTCCACACCATCAAATAGACCGGCAATATTCGAGACTATGTCCGACAATTCTCAACTTGCTTGCTAGATATTCGAGACATGTCTGAGAAGGACAAAGTTTTCTGTTTCATGGAACAAGCTCAGCCGCTTCTACAAGCAGAATTGCAAAGGCAGAAGGTGACAGATATTACAAGTGCTATTGCGGCAGCAGAAAGGTTTAATGATTATATGCCCATGACTGGATCCACTTCGTTCAATCACTCCACAGTTAGAACTAGCAGTACCAATTCAAGCTCAGGGTCGAATGCTCGCTCACCTCACCAAAACTGGGGAAACTCAAGTCAGAACCGAGGAAACTATAATTCCCAGCCGTCCAACTAGAATTGGAGTTCCAACAAAAATTGGAATGCCAGCTCTAGCAACTCAAATTACAACAACAAAGGAGGGTAAAACTACTCTATGTAGTGGAGACCATTTGCCCCTGCCCCATGCATTCTTTGCAATAGCAGGGATCACCCAACAGGCAAATGTCCATCCAAACCAGCTCTACACTCATTAATGTCCTTGCTTCAAGCAGAACCTTCTAACCCGACCGCATCGAGCTCGAACCCCACCAATAGTGAGACCTCCCAAATGGGAGCTATACGGAAGCTCAATGTTGTCAAAGGAGAAATGTATGAGCACCCACATAAGAAGGCTTTACAATACATCGACATCACTATCAATGGGTTCCCTTCCCAAGCATTGTTGGATTCTGGAGCAACAGACAATTTTATTGCCCCAGATGAAGCTAGACGTGTGGGTCTGAACTTAGAAGGAGATGTGGGTAAGTTGAAAGCTGTCAACTCTGAGACAATCTCTATTAATGGTATGGCTAGAGCTGTGCCACTACAGGTTGGTCCATGGGAAGGAAGATCAAACTTCTTGGCCGTTCCACTTGATGATTTTAAGGTGATTCTTGGCCAAGAATTCTTCCGAGGAGCTGCAGCAGGACCATTACCTTTCATGGACTCCTTGGGGTTTTTTGGACCCAGATTACGCATTGTACCAACCTCAATTCGACCAACACCTCATGATAGAATATTGTCGGCACTCCAAGTCAAGAGGGGTTTGGCCAAAGGAGAAGATACATACTTAGCTGTGGCAAAGCTAGAGATGGAAGATGATACTAGCAAATCTCTGAGAAAGTTGCCCAAGTTATTGCTGAATTCAGCGAAGTGATGCTGACTGAATTGCCAAAGAATCTACCTCCCAGAAGGCTCATTGATCACGAAATTGAGTTAGTCCCTGGTGCCAAGTCACCCGCTCGTAGTCCATATCGCATGAGTCCTCCAGAGCTGGCCGAATTGAGAACACAACTAGATGGATTGTTGGAGTCAGGATTCATTCGGCCTTCTAAAGCACCTTATGGGGCACCTGTTCTTTTTCAGCGGAAACATGATGGCAGTCTTCGCCTTTGTGTTGATTATAGAGCCTTGAATAAAGTCACTATAAAGAACAAATACCCGCTGCCGCTCATTGCGGACTTATTTGACCAACTTGGATCCGCCAGATACTTCACAAAACTCGACTTGAGATCAGGTTACCACCAGGTCCGCATTGCTGCTGGTGACGAACCCAAAACTGCTTGTTATACTAGATATGGGTCATATGAGTTCTTAGTAATGCCCTTCAGCTTGACCAATGCTCCAGCTACATTTTGCACCCTTATGAATGACCTGTTCCGTCACCTTTTGGACAAGTCTGTGGTTGTCTGTCTTGACGACATTGTGGTTTATAGTGGGACTATAGAATAAAACCTACATCATTGGCGAGAAGTGTTCCAAATCCTTAAGGATAATCATCTCTTTGTCAAGCAGGAAAAATGCTCATTCGGCCAGACCCAGATCAATTTCTTGGGTCATGTTATTGGCAATGGCAAGATTCGGATGGACATGGAGAAAGTCAAGGCAATCCATGATTGGAACTCTCCTAAGAACGTGTCTCAACTACGTTCTTTCCTTGGACTCGCAAACTATTATCGTCGCTTCATAAGAGACTACTCTAAAAGAGTTGTTGCCCTGACAAATTTGTTGAAACAAGACCGAACATGGGAATGGGATAGACAGTGTGAAGCTTCATTCCAAGACTTGAAATCGGCCGTGATGAAAGATCCAGTATTGGCCTTGCCAGACATCACCAAGCCCTTTGAAATACAAACAGATGCATCTGATTATGCCTTAGGGGGAGTTTTACTTCAAGATGATCACCCGGTAGCATATGAGAGTCGAAAGTTGAATGATACAGAGTCTCGTTACTCAGCTCAGGAAAAGGAATTGCTAGCCATTGTACATTGTTTACGGGTGTGGAGACACTACCTCTTGGGATCTCAAGTTCTTGTTAAAACGGATAATGTTGTAGCAAGCCATTTCCTTACTAGAAGATGCTAACCTCCAAGCAATCTCTATGGCAGGAAAAATTAGCAGAATTTGACTTAGTATTGGAATACAAGCCATGGCGCACTAACAATGTAGCTGATGCACTCAGTAGAAGGGCAGACCTTGCAGTGCTAACCCATACTGGTCCGAGTCACACCATCTTGGAGAAGATCAAAGTAAGCCTACAGACAGATCCACAAGCGAAGGCGATTACAGAGTTGATCAAGCAGGGCAAAACTCGACGGTTCTGGATAAAAGATGGAGCAATACTCACAACTGGTAATCGCCTCTATGTTCCGAGAACTTCTGGTTTGAGGAAAAAACTTTTGAGATAATGCCATGACACCGATTGGACGGGACATCCAGGTTGGAGACGGACACTTGCATTGCTAGAGAGGGGGCACTATTGGCCGCAGATACAAGAGGATGTAATGGCCTATGTTCGAACATGTCTTATTTGCCAGCAAGATAAGGTTGAAAGAGATCGATCAGTAGGCTTACTAGAGCCCCTGCCTGTTCCAACTCGTCCTTGGGAAAGTGTTTCCATAGACTTCATTACTGGGTTATCGAAAGTGGAGGATTTCAGAAGTATCCTTGTAGTTGTTGATCGATTATCAAAGTATGTGACATTTGTGCCGACCGAACTAACTTGCACAGCCGAAGATACAGCGCAATTGTTCCTCAAGCATGTAGTGAAGTATTGGGGACTGCCCGAAAACATTGTTAGCGACCGTGATGCTCGATTCACAGGAAAGTTCTGGAAGGAGTTGTTCAAGCTCTTGGGATCCAAACTTAATATGTCGACGAGCCAACATCCCCAATCTGACGGACAGACTGAGCGCTTTAACTCTATGCTTGAAGAATACCTTCGTCATTTTGTAAGTGCAAACCAGAAAAATTGGGTGGGACTACTTGATGTTGCACAATTCTGTTTCAACTTACAAAAGAGCTCAGCTACTCACTCTAGCCCCTTTCAATTAGTCACTGGTCAGCAACCATTGACACCACATACAGTGCTGACCGGATACCAAGGACCCAGCCCAAGAGCTCTTGAATTTGTCAAAGCCTGGCAGAAAAACATTGAAGTTACTCGAGCCTATCTTGAGAAAGCCTCCTGTCACATGAAGAAATGGGTCGACAAGAAACGACGAATCGATCCTTTTGAAGTCGGGGACTTGGTATTGGTGAAGTCGATCCTAGATATGTTCAACAAGTATAAACGGACAGCTAGAGCACACAACAATCTGTTTCGCAAGTATGAGAGACCGGTACAGATTATTGAGAAAGTAGGCAAAGTCTCTTATCGCGTCAAATTACCACATTGGCTCCGTTTCACCCATCCTGTCTTCCATGCAAGTAACTTGAAGTCTTACCATGCAGATGCCGCTGATCCCACAAGAAATGTATCTACCCGAGCATTGCTTAAGCATCCTACTAAGCCAGATCGAGAAGTGGAAGAAATCTTAGCTGACCGCCTCATCAACAACACAGGCCCGGATAGGGAGTATTTGGTCAAGTGGCAGGATGAACCTCCTTCAGAGATCAGTTGGGAGCCAGTCGAGCATCTGCTGCCATACCTCTCAAAGCTAGAAGAGTACTTGGAAAAGTTCGCTGCGAGGGCGTCAGCGAATTGAGTGTGGGAGAGTGTCAGAACTAGTACCATTGGTTAGGGAAATCAAGGTTCAGAGGCCTTTCAAGACTTTCCTAATGGTCTCAAAACTCAATGTTCCCTTTTGAAAAGTGCTCAAATGCTTAGCATCTATAATATAGGGAGAAGGTTTGAGCTCTTGACTGTGAGGACGTGTTGCCTCCATTGCATAGTCGGGCCAGACTGTACCGCTAGCATTTTTATTGTTTTCTTTGCATTGCTTTTCAACTTCAAACTTGTATTTTCCTCGATCGATAGCATCGAACTAGTCTTGAGCAACGTCCTTCCGAACGTTCCTCCCCATTGTAATCTATTGAATGTGAATGAGAGCTTTTACTGACTATTGTGCATTGTTATATTGTCTACAGATTGATATTGTGCATTCTCAAGTTAATATTTGTGCCAGTCAAAGTAACTACTCGTAGGCTTATTAGTGAATTGGATAGCTAGTGCCGCATGGATTACTAGTCCGTGACAGCTGCAATGGACTTGACCCCATCCAAAATTTAAGTATTGTATATTTACTAGCATATTATCCGTGTCATTGACACTTCACATATGTTATTTATTTTACTGTTAATTATCATACACTGGATACCCATATCACCATACCCACCATTGTCCTCAATCAGTTTCACAAAAATATCATATTTTGGGATATCACTTTTTTATAGTCAAACTCGGTTAAAATTATCATACACTGTATACCCATATCACCATACCCACCATTGCACTCAATCAGTTTCACAAAAATATCATATTTTGGGATACCACTTTTTTAGAGTCAAACTCGGTTAAAATTAAAATCGATTGAATTTTCGGAGTCTTTGTTTGAATGTTCAATAAAATGTTCGTTAATGTTCAATAAAATGTTCGTTTGTTTCTTTCAAAAATATTATATTTAGGCATAAAAATCTTTAAAATACTTGCATGTTTTAAAAATAAAATACATATATTGAAATTTGAAGTGTTTGTACTGATCATTGGTTTTGTTGGAAAAATCTTCAAAATTGCATTTCAATGATACCGAGTTTATTAAAATCCGACAACTACGTTAATAGATAATATTCATTTAAAAAATCAATATTTTCTCTCTCCGCCATATGTATATTCCCCTAATTTTTTTCACAATTTTTTCATTTTCTTTGTCCTTCTACATGTTTTATATTTAAAAACATGTCATTGTAGAGGAGAATGAATATCAACTCTTGACATCTTTCCAACTTTTAATCCTACCCATCTTTTATCTCCAATTCTTATTTAATATTTGTCTCAGTCAAAATGAATAGTAAAACACATATGTGAATTGTAAGATAGTACAGAGCAAAGAATGTGATTTCTCGAAAAATGTTGAAATTTCACAATGTAGTTATCAAAATTTTGGGAATGGGCTTTGATGATTTATGTAGCCGACCTCGAAAACATTGAGAATGGACTTTGATGATGATGATCAAATTTTTTTTCGAAATCTGAAATATATATTTTTTCATTAAGCCAATCTCAATTTTCATACGTTTTAACTTGTTATAACATTAGTTTAATATTAAAATTTTGTTATATGTGTGGCTTTTATGCAATATGTAGTTTGTATGACATTACCAATCTTTTGTTATTTATATAATATGCAAGAGTTTAAAATGCTTAAATAAGGTTGATAACTTCAAAATTACAACCAAATGTTTTCGTAAAATTAACTTACCGAAACGAAATCACAGTACAAAATGAGGACTGAGGAGTATAAATATCTTCTTGCGGTTTCGCGTTCCCACCCTTACCCTTTCAAACCTTCAAACTTTCTTAATTCGATTTCCAAGAGGAAATAGATCGTCATGACAGAAACCAAGATGACTCAACCATCAAACTTTCTGAAGACGAAGAACCGCATAGGAAAGTGAAAGCGAGTTCAAACCCAAAACCCTAACTCCATTTCTTAATTCGATTTCCAACATCTTCAACTTTCACACTTTTTTTCCCCTGGTTTTGTTTAGGTAAGAAACCTAAAGTTGCAATTGAAGGGATAAGATGTAAGCGGCCATTAGCTATAAAAGGGATCAGTTGCAAACGTTCAGTAGCAGTGAAGGGAATCGATAATAAGAGTTCAGTAGCTGAAGGAGTCAGTCAACTTGTTTGGAAGTACTACCCGGTTCAGAGGTACAATTTTTTTCTAGGTTATTAGAATGGATGAAGAAGGATGGTTCTCACTGACCCCAGAAGAGATCACAATTCGACATGCCGAGAGGTGTGGTGGTGGAGTCGTGATTGGTGGAAATGCTATTCAATTTGCAAGAATGTAAGCTCCTTAATTTCAATACCATACTTTATTATATGTTGCAAGTTAATTTGCTTTATTATATGTTGCAAGTTTATAAATCTACTGATAATGAAGATTAATAGTTATTTTTGTACTCTTAGGTGTTATCATGTTATGGCAATTGAGATTGATCCTCAAACAGTTAGGTTGGCTATCAATAATGCAAGGGTATATGGAGTGGAAGATTACATTGATTTTGTCATTGGGGATTTTTTTCAACTTGCTCCATCCCTAAAGGTATGTTCTAGTTATCTACACTAGCTCTTTTTGAGGTTTAATTGAACGTCTTGACTTTTGAAGTCTCGCCATGGCTTTCATAGAACACAAAATCCTCTCTTTATTATAAGGCATTAAGTCTAGGAGACGGAAGGCGTGAAATATTTATCATTCCGTTCCGTTAGCAACTTTTCCTCCGATTGATTGCTCTTTGAGCCAGCCGAGTAGCTTGTCTTTCGCAGAAGCCCCGAAACTCTCAGCTTAAGCCCTTCCGATTACCCGAGAAGCCCTCCATGAACCGCCTATAGTATTAAATATATATATTTATAAGTATGACTAATTTGAGGAAGAATCATAGTTCCCGCACCTTGCGTGGCGTCTCCCAATCCACCACGGCTTGCCCAGGCCTCTTTGAGCACATCGCTTTACATGAACTCCTTGAACACCTTTTCCTTAAGTAAACTGATTAGATTGATATTGATGCTCTAGCAATCCTCTAGTTTGAACTTTGAAGTCTTCGGGATGGGCTTCGAAGGTATTGTAATACACCATGTGAATCATCGACATCGGTAGGTAGGTCTCCCATGGATCATAAGACTCTCCGGGAAAGGCTCACTGACCGGATCAGTAAGAACTCTGGAAATGGTCAGAGTATCCGGGCTCTTATAAGAAATGTTATATACTAGGTAGGCCATGCACCCATGTCTCTCACAACAATTTATCCGCGAGAAATCTTGACGGCTACATCAAATCACTTTTTAACAGTAGTCTGGGATAATTAAGGGCATTGCTCCTCTGTATCTATGTTTATTAGTTATTTCATGAGAACTTACAGTTGCACTAACTAGTAACTAAAAAGAGACCAATGAAACTTAGGGTGTGTTTGGTTGCATGGAATTGTATGCCATGGGAATTCATGAGGGGACCATCTAAATCTTAGCTAATTTGAGATTCACTCATTAATCAACCATTACATTTTGTGATCAATGATGGGAATGAAAGTCTCATTAACATGACAATCACACTCCTTGGTCCCCAAAAAACATTTGATTCTCATGTTCATGGGACTTCCATTATCACCAATGGTCACAAAACCTACCTAATGGTGGATTGGTGAGTGAATCTCAAATTAACTTAGATTTAGGTGGTCCCCTCATGGATTTCCATGACATAAAATTCCATGCAACCAAACACACCCTTCGATGTCTATGACAGGACACCTACTTTGTAACTAAATTTCCTGTTATTTGGTGTTGAAAACAAGATTTTTATGTTTTTTTTTCTTCTTGTCTTTCATATATATATTTTTTCTCATTCTGAACAATTATGAAAAGAAGAGTCTGAGTCCCTACATTTCTGCCAGTATTTGCATGACATAATAATGAATAAATGTGCACTTGAATTCGTTGATTTAATGCTTCATTTTCTATATCTCCTTGCTGAAGATCCCTTGCAGGAGATGCAAGTAGTTCAATACAACATTCAGGGCGCGGGTAGGTACTTTTCTTTCTCTTCTTTGTCAAAGCATCCTGCTTGTTAAATTCATTTGCATGGGTTCAGTGCAGCTTCACATTCTTAAGTTGGTACCCAGTGAATTTTGTTGATATACCTTTAATGGAATGGTGAATGAGAAATTGAGAATATAATTTCTCTTTGACGTTGCTGTTGAACCTAACAGGGCGCCAAGAAAATTTAATAAGCAATTTACTTTCAACATTTTGGATGAAACACAAGAGTTCAGTTTTATTCTAATTGTAACTCTCAATACTCTGTCCCACCTCTTTCAAGTATTTGCTATGAAACATTGCTTCAGACAAACTCTCCATTTCAAGTCTCACATCAAAGTTGTAACGAAGAGACATTCAGAAAGAAACAATAACAACGTAAACCATAAAAATTATTGTTTTGAGGCTTTATAATGTGTCCCTTATTCAAAAATATAAATGAATCCCTATCTTGTTCTATCTCTACATCTTGAAAGTGAAATCAATAATTAACATTGAAAAGAATGCTTTTTTGGTTAAGTTATAATATCCTTGTGATGTTCTTCAACTCTTATTCCCAGGATCATGGACAAGTTTCTTGACTCACCCATCCAGCTCGCAGTGAAACATTGGTGCTGAAAACGAGTTTAAATCTCCAAACATAACCTCATCTCCCTCCACTGTAGTCTGGCACTCGAAGTATGTCTGTATATGGTCTGGGAAACTGCACCTTGGTAGGTCAGATTCTGACGACAGATCAGCTGCTGTTGTCCTCTCAAGCATCTCTTTGAACTTTGATGACTGAAGCAAAAGTCCCAATGCCGAAGAATTGGTGGTACCACCACCTGGCCTTGGTTGGGAAATTGCAGTTTCATTGCTGCTAGTAGTCTGATGGTTGAGGAAGCTTAATTCTAAGTCCTGAGTAGGGTTCGGTGTTGGGTTAGGATTGGGGTTATTGGGTGTTGAATCAGTATTGTTGGGTCGGAGCCATTTGATATAACGGCTGAGATCGAAGTTAGTAACAGCATTAAGTCCACGGTACTCAATTGCTGCCATGTCGTATGCTGTTGCCGCTTCTTCTTGTGTAGCTGCACATAACGAGATATTTGAGGATAATTTGAGCTGCATTGATGTAAATGTTTCACTGTTGACTCATAATTTAAATTTTCTGAAGGGATTTATTTACCATAAGTTCCCAGATAGAGGTATTTGTTGCCGAAAACTCTGCCAATTCGAGCTTCCCATCTTCCATTATGATGGTGTCTGCACATCAAAACATTATGTTCTTAAGATTACTAATTCAAGAAGTCTTTGATTGTTCGGCATTATAGGTAAGGCAGACAGATGGTGGGATGGATAGAATAGGATCATGAACACCGATCAGTAGGTAATAAATTTAGGTGAAAATAATGCAGAAAGGTTGAGATTTGGGAATATATGCGTTGCGTATTTAATGTACATTGCTGAATAATACCTTGCGACACCTCTGTACTTTGAAACTCCTCGAGAGAATCCACTACTTTTCCTACAATTTCAACCGTATTATATTAATACACTGATTCAAACTCTTAGAAAACTCATAAGCTGATCATAAATGTATAAGATTTTTCTTGATTTACCTTCTCAGTGATCCAATATATTCTTCTTTGGATTGCCCATCCATTTCGATTAGCTCCTCTTGATAGGTTGATAACTGCAATAGTTATTATAGTTTTTGGAGACTAGAATGAAACATTTGGAACAGAAACTGTGACAAATATCAGGAAAAAAAAAACTTACTGGGAAATTAAGGATTGTTTCAGGCCCCCAGTACTTCAATGCTGCTAAGTCGTATGCATGCGCGGCAGCCACTTCATCAACATAGGCACCTGCAGGACCGAAGATCAGTCAATTTCAGTTCTCACTGAAGAACATATACAAGCCATTCTAGGGGGACCTCAATTGAATGTGACTTACCAAGATAAACTTGTCTTCCTTTCTTGTTTTGAGACTCATTCCAGCAATTCTTATCCCAGAGATGAGCTTCATATCGCCCAGTCCACCGATGTCTAAACAGCAACAATCTCACTCGTGAGCATGACAATATTACTAATAAAAGCCACTAAATCAACCCCATTGAATCAAATACAAACCTTGTGACACCGCGGTAAATTGAGCTACGTTGCTGAGGAGATTCTCTTGGGACACTTTTCCTTGTTCTCTTCACTTTAGTAGTAGTAGTAGTAGTAGTAACACCATTGTTTACACTGTTTCTCTTTTCTTTCTGTGATATCTTCGCCATTTTAACCAACTGTGCCAGGGGTGCTCAGTAGGGTGAAAAAAACTAAGCAGAGAAGAAGAGATGGGACCTCTGTTGTAGGGATGTTTTGATTTTAAAGGAGGGGGGAAAGGGTTGTTTGGGAATTAAGATAGAATATTGTGGGCTGGCAAATGGGAAGGTGCAGGCGAGTAGGGGTTTTCGCCGTCTTCATTGGCTTCTGGTGAACGTCTCTTTCTTGCTTAGTCTTCATTAGCTCATTGTGTGTACAACTTTTGTGTTTGGAAATGGATTTGATGGTTGTGTTTTCATTCCTATCCCGATATATCCGATGGGTTGTGTGAGATTGTGCAAATCTTGCCTAAAAATTGTATTTATTTGGCCTTGAAAATAATCTGATAAACTTGTCAGCCTTTGTAAGTCATCAGTTGGATCCCAAAAACACAGAACTGAGGACTGCATTTGAGCTGAAGGCACTTCCGTTCCATGACTAAACTATAATTTGCGAGCTAAAGTGGATTGCGCGAGATTATCTTGCACCACATGGACTAACCTTATGGCTTATATCATGGGTGTTTTTAAGTCAGATGCCAAATGGTGATAAATCCCAAATCAATTCAAACCATACCATTCCATGTCCACTCACCAGTGATATTTGCTTTGAGAAAATTGATCGAGTTCGAAGAGCTCTTTATATATATATATATATTTTGCTTATTGTTTTTCTGTTTGTCTTCTCTGGGTGAAACATACAACGATTTCTTAAGGTCTGGAAGCACACATTATTGACAGTACCTGGAGTTGCATTTTTGTTTCTGAATGTAGGATACAAAAAAAAATTGAAACAAATAAGTTTCTTATGGTCTAAGCACACAATTTATACACAATAGTTGGAGTTTATTTATTGTTTCTGATTGGAAGAAACAAAAACAAAAATAAAATGAAACATTCTTCGAGTTGAAGTCAATGAAAGACAAACCCAACATTTAAAATACGTACGTTTCTTTAGGACTAAGCAAACAATCTACTAAAAAAATACTTTCTGAGTATTAAAGAAACATAAGTAAAATGAAGTCTAAGCATAAGCACAACTCAAGAGTTGGGAGCCAAAGAAAGGCAAACCTAATACTCGGAGTAGAAAAGAAAAAAAAAAGTAGATATAATCAAAGAAACATTCTTCAAGAGTTGACGTAGACGAGGGTTTATGGTAAAATAGATGTGAAACATAGATAAAAAAACGGAGTTGCTATGTATACTCGACTATTTGGCTTGGTGGCATTGGCTTTTTTGATGTTTCGACTTTGTTACATTAACTTAAAATGTATGACACCAACTTACCTATTTTTTAATTAAAATTTTTTTATTTTTATTTTATGGAAACGACTTTATTGGGTGCCATTATTTATTTGGGCCAAAAAAAAATAAATAAAAAAAATTGATATTTGAAATTGGGTTCATACATGTACATTGAATGTGTTAGATTTGGAGATTTTTTATTCACAACTATTGCGACGCTCTTAGAAGTTAGAGCTACATCTAACACGACGTTACCATTAACAAAAATCACAATGCAACAATAAGTATGAATACATGTCCTTATCCAAAACATACTACAAACCTCTAGGTACAATTGTGTTTTACTCCCTCTGCAATGCATATCCAAATTAAGATGTTGTAGAGATCAACAACTAACTCAATGTAGTCCTTTTATGTACCGCTACTTTGATGAATTAGCCAATGCAACTATTTTGCAAAAGAAAACTTGTTGCAACTAGCATATCATAATAAAATAAAATAAAATAACTCAGAACTTTCTTCTTAAAAACCAAAAAATCCTACATTAAAAACTTTCTAGTAAGAATCATAGCTCATACGAAGTCCTTAATCAATAGCTTGAGTAATCTTCTTATTCACTATTTTTTTAGGCACTAGCTCCTGATGCTTGTGCATTCTAGTTTCGACTTCTTTGCTATAGTTATATTACCACGTGGGAATTATCAGTGGGATCTGTGCATTGGGTTCCATGTGTAATTCAACAAAATGATTGCCCTGAACTAACTCAATAGATAATACTCGAATAGGATCAACTCTACTAGGCTGGTCCCTATACGACAAAAAGATCATGCACTGGTCTTGAAAATTTTCAACTATAACACATCCATAACTAGTTGTTGTAATATCACCGCAGTAGGGAAAAATCATCAATGCATTTTCACCAGTCGTGAGCATGTTGCTTGGTAATCGTTCCTTAAGATCTGTAATTGTTGCATCACCTCACATCTTCTTATAAAATGGTTCGTTGTGTGTGAGCTCCAATAACAAATCCACAAATCTTCTTCTATTGAAAAGGGAGGTGGAGTCCTAAAAGACCTTGGAGTGCCCTGTAGCCACAATTTCCATCAGATTCAACATTTTTGATTTCACAAATGAAAGGTATAAGGAACTTGGAAAATTGGTTTGTGAACTTGTTTGCCTTTTCTTTTTTTCTTAGATACATTGGCACTAGCTTGAGTGTGAAGCTCTTATTGGGTGTGTGAAAGCTCAAACTCTAAAAGATTTCTATTTGTGGACAATATATGCTTCATTTCCTCCGAAGACAACTTATTTTTCTTTTCAGGCCGACCCTTAGTGATCACTTTGGAAAATGGCTCTGTAAGTGAAGTTGATGTTGGGCATGCAATCTCTAGCAACTTTTATTGATCATCAAATTCTCTTTATAAATAGCTCCCTCAAATTGTTGAATACTCAAATTAAACTCAGGTTGTAAGTTCTTGCTCACCCCATGATAAAAGACATTATTGGTATGTAAAGATCTGAACCTCAAAAACATGTTCTTGACCATCTTCTCCACCATTGACCACAAATTCATATGGATTTTTCAAATAGCTCGAGTGGAGAGTAGACCCATGTGAATCTTCTATGTTCTACATTTGAGATCAAAATTTTGTTGGTCCTCAAATGGCATGATATTACTCAAAATCAATTAAATAATAAACTAAGAGAACTATTACATGATTAAAGACAAGTCCTATGTTATGGACATGATCTTGACCAACATTGAGATAAAATGAAAACCAAGAGCTAAAGATTTGACCAAAACCTTCCAAACTTCAACTATGATTAAACCTCAAAAAAGCGATACTTAAAAAATTAACTAAATTATGGAGACGAAACTTATTGATTAAACCCACCAAAGTTTGTTAATTGAACGGTGCAAATTTGCCCAAACATAGAGCAAAATAAGAGAAAAGGTTTGACACGACCTTGTGAAGTCTTGTACAACTTCAGCCGATGTCATATAAACTAACTTACAACTCACTATAAAATGTTAGGACTATTTTATACTTGATGGTAGTTCGATCAAAGCCTTATTGAACTTCAGTACAAGAGTATTTAGTGTTATAGTTTGATTTGGGTAATGTAATGCACTCCTTAGTAATGGGATTATGAACAAAGATGGCGACTGACTCTCTCAAGTAAGAGATATGGACTAAGCAAAGTAGTCCATTACAAGAAGAAAGAACCTGAAGAGATCCACTGCTTAGTAACGTTATCCTTGATTGGGATCTTAGCAGTGTGTCACGTGCTGACCTTTTTTTCTTGGCTAACACGCTGCCTACTAGCGTCATACTCCCGTCGGACTAACTAGTCAAGGCACTTCGATGCTTGGCTAATGCTAAGTGTTGCTACGGAAGCTTAAGTGAGGAAAATGCTAAGACACAAGTGTTTAAGCTTTTTGAAAGAATGCTTTGTATTGCTTGAGAGAGTTGTACAAGTGTTTGATGATATGTACAAATGAATGCCAAGGCCTATTTATAGTCCCTTAAAGTCCTAGAGGCTTCTAGCCTAAAACTTTCCACAATCCTCCTTCAAAGGAGTGTTCTCTATGCATCTAGAAAGTTCCCACCTCCAAAGGAACCATAAATTACAAGGAGGCTTCTAGAAAAAGCTACATAAATATGTACAAGGGTGTTCTAGACTCATCCATGCTAGAACACTCTAGATAAAACTAAGCTAGAATGTTCAAGAGCACTCTAGAACCTTCCGGAGGCATCTAGAGAAAGCTATGCTAGATGGCTCGTGACATTCTCCCCCACCCAAGTCCTTGACGACCCCGTCAAGATCGTGCCTCGAACTCCGCGATCTTGCCCTGGAATTGCCATAGGTCACCCTCTTTCTCCCATGAGGTCTCACTGTTCGGTAGTCCCTTCCATCGAATGAGATACTCATTATAGCTTGACACACCCCTCCGTCGGATGAGCCTCTTTGCCTCGATGCTCTCGATATCTCGATCAAAGGAAGCCACGACCGCGGTTGGTGCCTGATGTGACTCACCCCTCGTTGGATCTTCTTTATCACCATGGTAGGGCTTGAGCATGCTCACATTGAACACCGGATGAATCTTGAGTTTGGGCGGCAACTCAAGCTTGTAAGAAACTCCCCCGACCTTCCGTAGGACGGGAAATGGTCCCTCGCACTTCCGCACTAGTCCCTTGTGCACCGAGCGGAAGACCTTGAACTGTTGTGGCAGCAACTTGACCATGACCATGTCGCCCACTTGGGACTCGAGAGGGCGTCTATGCTTGTCTGCCCACTTCTTCATCTTCTTAGACGCATTGTCCAAGTATGCCTTCGTTATATCAAGCTGCTCATGCCACCCTCATGCAAGTTTGTACGCAGCGGGGCCGCTACCTGTGTAGCCCGACGCAACGGCTTGTGGAGTCAAGGGCTGCTGGCCCATGACGATCTCGAACGGACTTTGTTGCGTTGATTCAGACCGCTGCAAGTTGAATGAGAATTGAGCCACATCCATCAACTTGGCCCAATCCTTCTGGTTAGCACCCACAAAGTGCCTCAAGTATAACTCCAACAGCACTCTCTTTGTTTCCCGACATGATAAGATTGTTCCGCACCTAATCTTCGTACACACAGCAGCTAGCACAACACAACTTCAGCAAGACCGCCCCTACGATCGTCGCTGCTCTGATACCACGTGTCACGTGCTGACCTTTTTTCCTTGGCTAACACGCTGCCTACTAGCGTCACACTCCCGTCGGACTAACTAGTCAAGGCACTTCGATGTTTGGCTAATGCTAAGTGTTGCTACGGAAGCTTAAATGAGGAAAATGCTAAGGCACAAGTGTTTAAGCTTTTTGAAAGAATGCTTTGTATTGCTTGAGAGAGTTGTACAAGTGTTTGATGATATGTACAAATGAATGCCAAGGCCTATTTATAGGCCCTTAAAGTCCTAGAGGTTTCTAGCCTAGAACTTTCCACAATCCTCCTTCAAAGGAGTATTCTCTATGCATCTAGAAAGTTCTCACCTCCAAAGGAACCATAAATTACAAGGAGGCTTCTAGAAAAAGCTACATAAATATGTACAAGGGTGCTCTAGACTCATCCATGCTAGAACACTCTAGATAAAACTAAGCTAGAATGTTCAAGAACACTCTAAAACCTTCCGGAGGTATCTAGAGAAAGCTATGCTAAATGGCTCGTGACAAGTGGCTTCATACTCATTATAATTTCCCTTGGTTAGTAGCAAACTGAAACTCTTAACTCTTCTTTGTAAACATAAAACAGTGCCATAAAAAAATTGCAGGGTTGTCGATTTAAAGCATAATTTAATTGGGACTTGGTGAAATAAGAATCGTGGCTTGTGAAGTGATATTGTGTCTTACATACACTCTAAGATCAAATCAGAAACTTTATACAAAGTCAGATACAAGATGTTGTAGTTTATGTCTTGAGGAAGAGTAGGCGGAGGAGGAACCATGAGTTGGGTTTTTCTTCCATTGCCATTTCTTGTAAAACAAAAGTGAATTCAAAATCTTGCAAGTGTGAAACAACTGGACAAACAAAAGAACTTTGGGTAGTATTGACTGAAAAAAATTACTGAAGAATATATAAAAAAATTATCTTCACAAACAAAAAAATTATTCTTGTATAAAAATTATCTTCACAAACAATTATTCTTGTAAAAAAAAAAGATCTTGTAAAAAATTATTCATGTAAAAAACTATTCTTGTAAAAATAAAAATGATTAATATATATAAAAAAATTTAAAAATTATTCTTGTAAAAAAGTTATCTTCACAAACAAAAAAATTACTGAAGAACATATAAAAAAATTATCTTCACAAACAAAAGTGAAGATACTAAAAATTCATCAACTAGACCAACAAAGGCAAGTATTTCCAGATAAACACTTGAAGTCTGATACAATTTTGACTGAAGAACATGTTTTCAAAACTTTTAGACTTCAAGGGTCCAGACAAGCATATATATATTGCTATCAACTTAACTTAAAATATTTGCACTTTTAACCAGATGGATATGGAGATAACCAGATATGATATTGCACTTTTAACCAGATATGATATTGCACTGTTAACTAGATATGCTTTAAGCATATTGCTATCAACTCAACTTATACATCAAAATTTCACAAAAACAAAAAAGCAAAGTACGAAGAAATATGAAGACAACTCAACTTAAACATCAAAATTTCACAAAAAAAAAGAAGCAAAGTACGAAGAAATATGAAGACAACTCAACTTAAACATCAAAATTTCACCCAAAAAAAAAAGCAAAGTGAAGACAACTCAACTTAAACATCAAAATTTCACAAAAAAAAAGAAGCAAAGTACGAAGAAAGATGGAGAAAAAACAATTTGAGTATGAAGAAAGTTGATGAACCTTTGGCTAACAGGTACTGATAGTTTGAGGCAGATGATGATATTATTTCAATAAAAAATATTAATTGAAAAAACTGGAGGTGCGGGGAATCGAACCCCGTGCCTCTCGCATGCGAAGCGAGCGCTCTACCATATGAGCTACACCCCCTTGGATGAAAGAATAAGAAAATGCATTATATATTACAGAAATTATAACGTTCATTAAGGAAAATAATTCATGCCCATGCACAATCACTCACGGCCCTTATCTTTTTGTCGTGAAGGCATGCATATATTGTCCCTTGAACCTTTTTTGGAAAGGGTCCAATATATACTGTCCAAATGCTTTCAATTTGTACTGATTCTTGAAGGCTATCAATTATTTTCGTCTCTGTGTTTTGATTACATCATTGTTACATGGCACCTTTATTTTCCGTCGTTAATTTGTAACATGTAGTGCATTTATAACACTGTATTATTCAATCACAAAATCATTGTTGTAAAATAGAAGGTTTGCGACAAACCACTTATTTGTGGTAAGATCCATATGATTTTGGAGAATCAACTGTTTGGTTTCGGGCTAAGGCATGTTGAATTACTTGGTGTTGTGGTATAAGCAGTTGGAACACAAAATAAAAATAAAAATAAAAATAAAACAAAAACAAAAACAAAAACGGTCGCCTGAAATACGTAGTCAGGTGGTAATATTTGTGATATGGAGTAGGATCAACTCAAGGACTGTGATTTAGTTTTTTGAGGTAACTTCGATAAGTTGATTTTAAAAAATATTTCGTTGTGTATAGAAAACAAACATGTGAAAATTTTGATTATAATTTTAAGGATATCAATATAATTTAAGCATTTTAAACTCTTACTACATAAAGAGTACCACAAGATTCATAATGTCATATAAACTACATATTGTATAAGAATCACTTATATAACAAAATTTACAACATGTCAAAATTTATGGAAGTTGAAATTGGCCTAATGAAAAAAGAAATATTTCAAATTTCAGAAGCTAAAAAAAGAAATATTTCGTGAAATTTTGACATTTAAAAAAAAATCACATTCTTTGATTGTAGTAAGTATTAGGTTTAGAATGGGCTTATTTATAGAAATCCAATTTGTTTGGGTCCAATTCTAGCCCATGGTAGCTGTACTGGGCTATCTGCTAATGTTTTGTTTGGAAGCTAAGTTAATCACTTTGATCAATTTAACCCTACAAATGCAACTTTAGAGACCAAATACTAGGGGTGGGCATTCCATCCCCCGATTTTGAACCTGTCTTGATTTTTTTGGGTCATTTTGAGATTGATCAAACTCATCCCGATTCCGTCCAATCTTGATCTGGAGTGGGATGGGATCGGGATGAAAATTTTCAATCCTGCCTATCTCGTCCTGTCCCGAATTTATTTATTTAATAATAATTATTATTAATTTTAATCAAAATACTCTTCTAAATTAAAGTTAAGGATGTGTTGAAATTAAATCAATATAAGATGAAATTCTATATAATCATTTATTCTAAATGAAATTTAATATTTATTTTCCTTAAAAAAGTTTAATATTTATTTATTTAATATCTATTATTATTAATGATATAAGTTATATGTATATAAATTTGACATTATTGGTGTGTGAGTAATATGAGATAAAATTTTTTTTTGTTATTTTTTATTGGAGGACTATTAAGTACGTTACCGTCCCATCCCATCCTGATCCCATTTGAGATGGGACGAGGTCGGGATGAGGCATATCCTGTCCCGTCCCGTCTCAATTCCAAATGAACGGGATAGATCCATCTCGTCCCATCCCATCCCGTGCCCACCCCTATCAAATACAACTTAGACACCATATAGGCAAATACAAGCTAGAGGGAAAATGTGCACCCACTCAATAATATACGCATCCTCTTTGGTTTTGAATTAGAATTTGATGATTACACACAAGTAATCGGTTTACCCAATGTTCAAATTTTCTACAACCATATAGTTTGAGTATTTTGACTGAAACAAGAGGGCTGAGGATTTGGTGAGCCATGTGAGATGGGTGGTGAAGAACTTGGTTGATTAGGTCATCCAAGCAATGAGAAGGGGAAATGACACAAAGCTGACCCAACTACTTTACCATCCATTTTGTTCTTTTTGGAGACATGAGCAGTTTGTTCTACTTTTATGACATGAAAAAGATATTGTGAATAATTGATGATTATTTTGAAATTAATAAGTAAAATCATACCGATGTGTATAGGTGCATGTAACCCTAACCATCGGATATATCGTGTTACGACCTAATATATGTACGATCATTAATGCACACTAACATGGATAATTGAATCTTCCACGCGATTACCATACTAAAAAAGCTAGTAGAAAAGCTAAAACGATTGCCATTTTATTCAT
Organism: Berberis thunbergii; assembly: GCA_003290165.1. NCBI lineage: Eukaryota > Viridiplantae > Streptophyta > Magnoliopsida > Ranunculales > Berberidaceae > Berberis > Berberis thunbergii. Next base: position 61,388 of record QNQO01000960.1, read on the forward strand.
GTTAATATTATGCGAATGTTTGAAGTAGGCTTTTCATAGTGCAAAGTTAAGTTTCCCTGTTTAAAAACCGTGTCAAGATAGCTCAACTCGACGTCATCCAAATCCTATGATATGCATTGGTGACGATATCACAATACTCTAGATGAAACATGATTTAGGCGATTATGTGATAAGATAACTCATTAATTATTCGTTACCATATATTTAATAGAGTTAACTTAATAATTTAAAAACCCTTTTTTCTTTACCTCATGGACACTCAAAATTAGCCACCTCATAACTTAAAACACCACTTTGCTTATCCAAATCTCTTGGCGTCCATTCTTAACTGAACCATAATTAATGACAACTTGATTGGGTAAGCTAAAATTCTAGTTATAGATATTGGACTGGCCTAAAATTGGATCAACTAAAAGAAAAGTGTACGTCACCATTTCTTAATCGCAAAACTTGTACAACTTTTTTTTCTACACAAATTCTACATTCATTCGAAAAATAGAGTATATAACCATCTCCTCCATCTCTTTCCCACAAAAAACCTTGTAGCTTTGTTCTCTGCAACCTCTCCATCTCCTACCTTACCAAACCTTTTAATCTCTACAATACTCACTCATCCACCACTGTTGATCCAAAGAGAATTCGACATCGAAAACGGATCTAATATCGTGTGTCTCACCAGACAAATTATTGTCTGGTGAGCTCGAATAATGACCGGAGATAAGTTAAGGAGAAGAGGGAGCTGTATTGATCAACATAATCATCGAAAAGACGATAATAAAACGGTGAAGCCAGATATGGAGATTGAAGAATTTGATTCTTTGAAAGAGGCTGAGAAGAAGAAGAAGAAGAAGAAGAATAGATTCGAAAGGAGACTGGTGAAGTATGAGGCATTGCCTGATTACTTGAAAGATAATGAATTTATATTGGATCATTATCGCGCCGAATGGCCTTTGAAGGAGGCGCTTCTCAGCGTCTTCTCGTGGCACAATGAAACTCTTAATGTCTGGACGTAAGATCAAGAACTAGCTCGCTTCCTGTCTTCGAGTTTTTCACAGATTTTGTTAATTTTTTATGAATTTGTTCGTTATTTTGCAGGCATTTGGGAGGATTTCTATTGTTTCTTATAATAACTGCCTTAAGCTTGATGGAGACTTCTCCAGATGTTCAAGTTTTCCTCCTTGGTTTCTCCAGGTTTGTTCTTTAATTAATTTTATTTTTATAAAGACGCAATATGTGTAATCTTTTTTTTTTTTTTTTTTTTTTTTTTTTTTTTTTTTACGGTCAAACATGAAGATGTTTATTATGTGTAATCATTGATCAAACACTTGAGACGGATGGTATCATAAGTAGGGTTCAAACTTGCCAAAAGCATTTAATGATTTTAGTATCTGATAGGAAATTATGTATCATTGATTGCTTTTTATCTAACTGTTTTTAATTTTGGAAATGTTGCAGCAGATCGGGTTCAGTGATGAAGAACAACAGCACCAATAATTTAATTTCAGTAAGTTTTTTTTTTTTTTTTTTTTTAAATGTTTATCCTGAAAAATAATTGATTTCCGAGTAGAGATAATGTTCTTAGGCAACCATCACCTTTCATTTTCTAAAAGGCAGCGCACTATATACTCCTGGAATTAATGACATAATTATTTAATTATGCTAAGACATTAGATCTTGAATTAAATACCTTTATCGGTTTTTAGCGACTCTATTTAAAAGTATTTGGTCCACCACCGCCCCTTTACGATGAATATATATACACTAAGAAGTCACTTTGAGATCATTTTCTTAAAGATTTGACATAGTCAAGTGTTCACACACCTTCATCACTGGGTTTTGATCAGAAGAAAGGTTGCTTGAATTCTGTGGGTTTAGAATAATTAAGGAATCTTTTGAGTTAAAGGTGTTTTGAAAAATTTTCTTTAGTATAAAGAGTGTTATGAATCATGACTGATTGTCATCATACTACAAGTTTTGAAATGGACTAATTTTGGATGGGAGTGATCAGTGTCATAAGGAAATCATCGATCAGCACTAATCAACTAGTTCGGCAATTTAGGTGGGTGTAAACAATTTAAGGCCTTGGATCATGACCCTACATAGAAATGGTATTATATCAGACATCCTTACTGATTACTGGGCAGTGTTTGAAGGAGACACAAGACTATTCTTAATGTATATTTAAGTTAACTTAAATCATTTGGAGCGTGATTTGTTGGCTTAAAGTTTTATAAAATTTTCAAAATCAAGAAAATGTTCATATTAGGGTTGAGGGATTATTATGATTATCTTTTGATCATGATGAATTTCAAAGTTGACATACGACCAATCATATCACAGTGCGTTTCATATTTGTAAATCATATCAGTCTATTTGTCACTTTCAGTGTTAGGTATGAGGATTTGTTCAATAGGCATAGTTCTGGAAGAAAACGGTTTAATGTCTAAGGCATTACCATACCAGTGTTGTTACAGAGGTAGAGATGTTTCCCAGTGAAGAAATAGTATGCCAAAACTGAAAAAGTATTCCATGTACGTTTAAATAAAAGAGTTCATAGAGAGACTATGTTGATCCGCGGTTCTGGGAAAATTTAGATACCCATTAGTTTCATATCTGCAAAATTTCTTTACCAAGATTGTCTTAATGAACAGAGCTCAAGTAACTCATCATGGAATATCCTATGCATGAAATTTTGATCCTACTCTGCAACAATAAGGTATAGGCACTGGAGTGGTTCATGTGATGAAATAGTAGTTTTTTGAACTGATTGGAGGTCCGTGCCACGCATGTGATTCTGATTTGGCATTTAGTCTACATGTACAATGTTGTCGAAAAGACAGTAAACATTGTTTTATACGACGAAAGGTGTATTTAAAATCTTATCGAGGTTTAGGTGGAAATGCATGTGATGCTACAGTGTTGGATTGCTTTTATTGTTTATAATAGGCAGAAATGTTGATGATTCTTGCTCATGGATATAAGGTTATATTGGATTAGGCAGTAATCGATGTCTGATACTAATGATGCCAAAGTAATATCTAGTTTATGGAAATATCATGGCAATATCTTATTTCTGCTGTACTACATATTATTATATCAAGGCAAAATTTTCCCTGCCTAAAATCAACTCACACATTAATGCAATGAGCATCTAGAAGATCTTTTGTAAGAGCCTAGTTGCATTTAGAGGATTCATCACTCTGTCGTGATGATAGGAAGTTATAGTATGCTTTTGTTGTTGATATGCTGACGAGATACTCTGCCTCCCTCTGAATTTGCCATTGAGTTACTTAGTACTACAAGGAGTCGAGGAGTTTTCCCAGTGGTAGCAAAAATTATGTTATGGACAAAGGATGTTTCTGTTACCAATCGTATTGGGAGGATGTTTTTGTGATGGGGTTTCTACTCTTATTCTGTGATGTATATACTCTGCATATATGTCAAGTGTCGGGCGTGTATGGTCTGAAGACCTGCAAGATCATTGCATCTTGTACATGCCAATTGAGAGTTTTGGTTGAAATAAACATATACTCGATGGGATTTTAAGACTTGATACTAAATATGAGTTAAAACTTATTGGAAGAAAACGTGAGAATGTTGTTGAATTTGTTTCCATCTCAGCTAGAATCGTTAATTTCTTCTTTCCCCCAAATTTCAGCTTTATAGACTCGTATTGTTCATATAATAATACAAGTTACATTCCCCAAATTTCAGTATTATAGACTCTTATTGTTTATACTAATACAAGTTACATTATTGATTTAGCAGGATTTCCACACTAGAAATCAGGTATCGGTGTTGCAGATGGAAGGAGTTGTCGGTGGAACTGAGAATATTCCACGATGGCCATGGTTTGTGTTCTTACTTGGCGCCATGGGTTGCTTAGTTTGCAGCTCACTCTCCCACCTCCTCGCTTGCCATTCTCATCGCCTCAACATTTTCTTTTGGCGCCTTGACTATGCCGGCATCTCACTAATGATTGTTTCCTCCTTTGTTCCACCCATCTATTACGCGTTCTACTGTCATCCTAAATTTCAATTCTTATACCTTACCTCCATAACTGTTTTCGGAGTCCTAGCAATTATCACCCTCCTTTCTCCTGCACTCTCCACAGCACGGTTTCGTCCGTTTAGGGCATCTCTCTTCCTCACCATGGGCTTCTCTGGAGTTATTCCTGCTGCCCATGCCATTGCTCTCCACTGGGGCCACCATGCTGTTCTTGTTTCACTTTCCTACGAGCTCTTAATGGCGGTGTTTTATGCTACCGGTGCGGTGTTTTATGTGACCAGAGTCCCAGAACGATGGAAGCCTGGTGCATTTGATATTGCTGGCCACAGCCATCAGATATTCCATGTTTTTGTGGTAGCAGGCGCACTCTCACATTATGCTGCAACACTAATCATTATGGATTGGCGCTTAGGGACCCCTTCATGCTCTTGACAGTAAGTAGAAAATGGTTGTTGGTTGGGCTTGTGTCGGTAAAGAATGATGTCGCCATTGCAGTTTTATGTGAAAGGGTAGGTAGCTGTAGAGCTTGCCCTTGCAGTTTCGTATGAAGGGGCAATTAAAGTGTATTAGTAGAACCACACAATTAAGAAAGTTAGGTTATTCAATGCCGATTTATCTATCATTTGATTGTAAATCATGGAATCTGATGACATATCCAAGTCTACAAAGAAGTTGTTAAATTCTTCCTGGTTTATTTGCACAATTTACAATTCATAGTTCAGTTATGTGTAACTTCTTTCAATGCGGAGGTTTTACTACATTAAAACACCTGAATAAGGGTAAGTTGCTTACATGGATCCAATTCGATGTAGAGAGAAGTAGAGATTGTGCATTCATCACATGCCTTGGCTAAGGCTTTCCCTAAAAATATTTATCATAATTTACGAGAAACTACATTTTCTTTTTTGGACAAAAATTTAAGAGAAATTTAGAATGTTATTCATTTATAGTACAAAAGTTTAAGGTTGAACATGATTACTTTGAAATATGCAATTCGACCAGGGTGGCCCTAAGCAAACTTTTCCAGCATTACCCTTTTATATTATGTACAAAAAAATATGCAAAATTTCGTAAACAAAAAACTACATATATTTAAGTTTTCACTCAATTTTCAAGCCTAGAAACGAAGGTGAGAAAAAAAGAACACATGGATCAATTTAACTTTAACTTGACTAATTTGTTTATTTATCAAACCATAAATTTTCACACAATAAATTCTTCCACGTTGTGGCTAACTCCAAAATATAATTTCCTTATGTTGATTAAAATGTGGTTGAAAATAATTAAGATATTGTTTGTTTTTTTATTCTGAATAGACTCACAAATCTTAACAAGAAGTGAGACACTCTAAACAGGGTGTTTGTTTTTAGACAACGAGTATTTGGCACCAACAGGTTATCCTCATCCACACCACTCATCTAATATTTTTTTCTTTCCCACACCATGCACTTTCTCTCCCACACCAATGTTCTCTTCCACACCACCCATAAAAGGAAAAACCCAAATCATTCTCCCTTCCCAAATTCAAATGATCGAAAGCTCCCTCTCCCTCCCAACTTCCTCTTCTCTTATTCAATCATTTTTTTTATTATCGAAAGCTCCATCTTCTTCGATCGAAAGCTCCGTCTCCCTTTTCCCTCCAAACTAAATCATCACTCTCTCCCATTCCACTTCCATTCAACTCACCCAAAAGGGTTCATCGTCCCACCGTTATTTCCCTTCTCAATTCAAACCTGCAAAAACTCCTTCTCCTTTCCCAACTTCCTCTTTTCTTCTACGAGGGACGGTGAGAGACAACCAACAACGACAAGAGATAGAGAAGATGGGGTTGGGATGGTGGCCATTGCAACAGCCACACTGCCGACCTCCCCTCTTCCCAAAATAACCTAGCACTCACTCATTCAAAATATAAAAACAGGGTATTGTCCCTGAATTTTGACCAATTTTGTCGCTTGATTGAGACCGATTCTCAATTTCATCAAAACATGAAAAGCGTAGTACTCTGAGTTATATAATGAACACTATTTGAATCATCAGAAAATATTTGTAATGAGCAAGTTATGGTCATTTTACTAAAGTCGCTCAAATATGTGCGGAAAAGAAAATAGGGTATTGTCTCTGATTTTCAACTAACTTTGACACTCGATTGAGATCGATTATCAAGCTCAAGGAAAAGTGTAGTACTCTTAGCTACTTAATGAACACAATTTGAATCACTTGAAAATGTTTTGAAATGAGCAAGTTATAGTCATTTTACTACAATCACTCAAAATTGTCCGGCAACGACCAAGTCGCAAAGGCTCACGCGAATGTTAATCTCACTCACATGATCCGTTGAATGTGAGTCTCTCACTCGCATGACCTACTGCAAATGCGAGTAACCTCTTTAGGTTTTCGTTCATCTTGTTTGTGCAAACAAGATGGATGGCATTTTGATTTCTTTGCTTTGTCATTCATCTTGTTTGCACATTATTTAGGTTTCCATTTTTTTTAAGTTAGTTCGTCTTCATATAGTGGTTAGGCATTTATTAAAAAAAACTTGAACTTTGTTAAGGAGTGTTAACTTTGAAACTATAGTGTCCATTAGTTTATGCGTACCTAGGTGCGTGATTCTAAGATTAGGCTAGTCCGAAAAGACCCCAAGGAGTTCCAAATAAAGAACATACCCCAAGGAGTTATATGAAGTTCCCGTTAAATTCTTAGGTTCCCCACATTAACTACTGAGATCAAAGAGATGGCTGAAAAGAAGACCTTAAAGGATTATTTCTCCTTTTTTTCCAGCAGTGCTCCATCTTGCATTGTCTTACCTGGCAGAACTGTAAATAGCTTTGAATTTAAATAAGTCATCATTTATCTTTTGCCCTCCTTCTATGGTTTTGAGAAAAAAAGATCATATCTTCATGTCATAGAATTTCTTGACATCTGTACTAGCCTTAAATACCCAAACTTTTCGGATGATTCGGTCTATCTTAAGTTATTTCCCTTTTTTATGAAAGATATGGCGAAGTCGTGATTAAATTCTTTAGAAATGGGAACCATCACAGCTTGGGATGCGTCGTCAAGAAATTTTTTTGTCAAAATATTTCCCCATTCATAAGACAAATGCCTTCCAAAGAGATATGTCTAATTTTCAACAAAAAATGGGCGAACATTTTTATGAATGTTTGGAAAGGTCTCCATTACTGAATTGAGAAGTGGTGTCTAGTCCAATACTTCCAAGATGCGCTAACCTCTCAAAATTTTCATATGATTGATGCCACTAGTGGTGGATCACTTATGAAGATGAGTCTTAATGAGATTTGAGATTTGAGATTTCTTTGAAACACTTTCTGAAAATTCTCAACAATGAGATTATTCGAGAAAGGATTCTGATATGCATAAGGGTGGTATATATAATGTGAGGGACACATCTGTTCATCCTCTTTCCCACTCGAAGCTAGAAGCAGTTATTATGACTATGGCTCAAGAAATTCATGCATTTTTAATATGACTCAACCCCCACCTCCCACAAATCTTTCATCTGAGGTTTGTGTCGCATGTTCAAGTCCTAGTCATTCCATAGCTGATTGTGATTTGCAAAATGATTATCCTGCATACAAGTCAATTCTTTTAATGCTATTCGACGACGTGGTAATTATCCACAACCCAACTATTACAACACAGGGTTCGCCAAACATCCAAATCTACCGTGGACTCATGACCCACACCAAGGGAGACCCATTGTTGTCTCCCAGGCTCCTCAATTTAACCAAATTCCTCCATCCAACACCTCCAATTGAGAGAAAACAATTAATCGCATTATGCAGCACACAGAAAGAATGCTTGAGCATAATTCTCATACTATATCAGAGTTAAAAGCCATGACTCAATACCAATATCAAGTTATCAATAAACACTAGATAGTTATGAGTCAGACTGCTCAGACATTCCTTGAGAGAGAGCTAGGAAAATTTCCTTGTCAAACCTTTCAAAACTCGTAACACATCAGCCCTTCCATGAAGAGGTCTAATTTATTACTACCCTTAGGAGTGGAAAACAAGTTGATAACCAGGTAGGAATGTCTGATTCGAGTATTGTTGCATCCCTGTTTAAGTCAAAGCATGTTGCATTTCCATCTGGCAAGGATGCTAATAGAGACTCACCTTCTAAAAATGTTCCTCTTGACTCTAACCCCACTCATGCATCTTAGTTGCCTAGGGCACCATTTCCATCACGTTTAGTTTTGGCAAAGAAATGAATAAATGTCAACGATGTGATGAAAAATTTTAAACAAGTTCAAATTAATATCCCATTGCTCGATGCTAATAAGCAAGTTCCAGCCTATGTCAAGGTTTTTAAGGACCTTTGCACATAGAAGTGAAAGCTAAATGTGCAAAATAAATCCTTCCTCACCGAGCAAGTTAGCTCAATTATTTAATACATAATCTCGCCTAAGTATAAGCATATCGGGTGTTCGACCATTTCTAGTGTTATTGGTGATCATATGATTGATAAGGCAATGTTGGATTTAAGAGCGAGTGTTAATTTATTGCCATATTCCGTTTACGAGCAATTATGTCTTGGCAGGTTAAAATCGATCACATCCTAAGTCTGATGGACCTATTTGTTAATTGCAGTGCTACTTTAATCGGTTTTTACCATGATCACATCCTCTGATTTGACACCTGACTTAGGATGTTTCTTTTTAGGAGTATGCAAGAATCAGTTGCTGAATATCATTGTTTGTGACTCCTTTATGTTTCAAGTCCCTACGGATTCTTAGAATGCGAGTTCATTTGCATTTTCTCTAAGATTTTGCATGGCGACTTCGTAGCTTTTGGGGTGTGTAGTATACATTGTGTCACATGTGGTTGTTACTATTTGTTGGATTGATCTCAATTTTTTAGGTTGTTGCTATATAATTCTTTAACACTTTTGATTTAGTTTACATCATGGACTAAGTGTCTAGGTTTGGAGGAGGGTGTAACTATGTTTTTTTCTTCATTTTATGGTACATCTATTGTGAGGGATAATAAATGTCGGGTTGATGACGTTAAACCAAACGCTCCTAGGAGGAAACCCAATTTCAGTTGTGTCATTATGTTTAGTCTAGATTGAATTTAGAGTTCTTTCTAGTTGCATTTCACCCATAATCGTTAGCTCCGTAACGACTTTGACTTACAACTGGTACATGCATTTTTCAAGTCATGCATGTATTTTATCAGTTTCTCATGGCAAGTCCATAATTCTTATTTTTTGCGCCTTCACTAGTGGATGAGCTATTCGAAATTGGTAACAATTTCACCATGTTAATATCACTCTAACCTTCATCTTTTCTTTTTCCTTCATTTTTCATTATTATTCTTTTTATACACTGAGGACAATGTTTGGTTTAGGTTTGGGGATGGGGTTTATGAGTCTTTTGTGCAATTTTCAAAATTTTGAGCTTAAATGTATTTCACAATTAAACTAATTAAGTGATGTATTCCACTCAATCTACATAGATAGTTATAAATATGGTAATTGTGAAAAAATATTTATATTTGATATGAAAATGGATTCATAAAATCTAAAGTTCATTTCCAACGAGGAGAATATGCTTTCAAGTGTTTAATGCTTTTAAATTTGAGAAAATACATGTTATCACTTGTCACGTTGTTATATTAATAAGAAGACATAAGTTTTTATATTATTTTTATGTTAGATATATTTCATGAGATTTTTCAATTTGACTATCCTTGGACTATAAACAAATTTAGCATAATTTGAAGTTGATGAGTGAGATATTTAAATAGAACCTGAGAATAATAGTGGAGACTTATCCTTTGTGAGTTTTAAGTCATTCTATTTTTCTTGAAGGTTATTTAATAAACTTTAATTTTTCTTGAGTTTGCATTATGTCGTTGATGATCTCATTATTCATGTTTCTTTTATTGATTTCTTTTAGATGTTATAATATCGACTAGAACTTAGGAAGTGATATATGCATTTTTCTTTGATCCATTCTCTAGCCTTTAGCCTACCTAGTAATAAATATCTGTTTGCAACCCTTTTGAGACTTTGAATTGATAACATTTTCATTGCCACCCCCCCAATCTCTATTTTCTACTCCAATTATGGAGTAAATCCTTACCAATTTTTATGCGCATGTGTTTGGAATGGGCAAACAGAAAGAGTTGAAACTAGATATTCCAGGAATCCTCAAGGTTGAAATGTTTTATTGTGTAGAAATGGAAAAGTGTGTCATTGATAAAAAAAATAATATATATATATACAAGATTGATGCTTCAAAGGAAAATATAAAGAAAAATTTCGAAGAAAGAAAAATTATTGGTGTATAACATTGGTTAGTGCCCCATGTGTTTATTAAAGGGTGTATCTATTATCAGAAAAGTTTTGTATATCTTTTTTTCATTCTTGTTATCATAATCAAAGCCTCATTACAACCTAATAAAGACTTAATTGATCGTAAGTATATGTTTGGTCCATAAATGTGGAGATTGAATAGACAAGAACTATGTGTTTGATAATTTACATTTGTTAGTATTTCGAATATTGTTTTATTCTAATTATTTCATTTTCGTGTTTTTATAGATTTTGGAGATTAAATGATGAAATCGAATTAATGCAACAAATTTAGAAGAACAAATATTTGACAAATTCTGAGAGCGGTACAAAGTGACAGTTTCAATGAAATTGCAGGTGCTACAATAATGGGAATCCAAAACCTAATTCAACCAAAAGAAGAACTAACTCATTTCCAACTTGAATTACCCTAAGCCCAAGCCCAAACTAAATCCACAAAAAACTTATTTATTCTCCCCTTTCACCAAACAAAATTTCCTTTGTGGTTGGGGTTCTTGGCAAACACAGTGAGCAGTCGCCTTCCTCTCCCTATCTCCATGTCGCAACACCTTCCTTCTCCGTTCCTCATCATGTAGCCATCTCACATTGCCTCTCTTCACCTTTCCTTCGTTCATGCACAACCATCATCCATCATGATTGCAGTCACAGCCACCACGAGCCTGCTCCCTTCATCTCTCCCCCTTTGCATCCTATCGCCACTGATCACATCACCACCACCACTCACTATCTACATCTCGTTGTCCCTCTTCCTTCCTCTCTTTGTCCAACCATTACTTACCTCTCTTGGTCCAGCCATTGCTTTCCTCTTTTTCTTCCTCCCTATCTCACTAGACAAACCATTTCGCCAACATAAGATTGCAACACACACATAAGGATGAATAAGTTTTGGAGGGAAGAAAATTTAAATCTCTTTTGTCTTTTATTGTTCTCTGATGCATTGTATGGTTTAACATTGAATTGACTTGTGAACTATCACATATTACTTTCACCATGCATGTCATGCATCGAGATGGTAATTAGAATTATTTTGTGTTTTTGTTTAAGAATGCTTTATTTGTATTAGTTAAACCTATGATTAGTTGTGCCTTAAACATAAAATTCTTGGGGTTTGCATATTTGCGAAATTCAACCCATTACATTGATATAATAATTGGTTTATCATGATCACATCTTCGAGACAATGAGAGATTCTCATTTCTTGCATTGCTCGAATAAAAGGGTACAATAATTGACATTAGTATAATTTTATGAGCTTGATGGATGATTCAAAAGCCTTAGCATCTCTCTTTGATTTTCAAACTCACTTCCAATTGGTTTTATATTTTCTATTAGTTTAGAAATTTTCGATTGTAATAACCTCATTTTAAATTAGTATAAGTGAATTGTAGTTTTTGATTGTGTCTTCAATCCTCGTGGGGATCAACCCGTATTTTTAATTGTCTACTAGTTTGATAACCGTGTACTTGAGATATTACAATCAGGTTAAATTAACCTATTAATGTAGGTTAGTAAATTATGTATCAGACATTGATGGTCGACCAAGCCTTCCATCCCAACTGCTATACACAAAACAACTAGTCAATGAAAAACACATTGTCTCACTAAGTGGTCTCTAGTGGACCAAGGTTAACAGTTTCTTGTTGGACCATGCTATACTAAAAACTTCATTTTGTGAAGTTTTGCATACTTTCCTCCAAGTCTTGGTTACCTATTGCATGTTATCTAGTGTGGATGCTCTAAGGGGTTGGGATGTGTTTAAGTGAAGAAAGTAGTGGGAGAAAATAGAGTAGTTTCTATCTACAACCACCATTTCCTCCCCATGCCACTATAGTTTTGGAGAGAAAAAGTCTTATTCAGACGATTTCACCAATTTTTTCAGGTTTCTTGATTGATTTTCACTATTTTTAAGTCTTTCGCTTGATTTTTGCCATTTTGATATTTGTTTTGGACTTTTGGAGCTTGTTAGAATATGTTTAGGAAGAAGCAAAAGTGAGAAGCTTGAAGATGAAGCCTTTTTGAGTTTTCATGGTGTTCCAAAACCTTTGAAAACGAGGTTGGTTAAAATGGATGAGATATTGAACAAAAAAAATCATATCTGGGTGTGTTTGACTTATTACTCGCGGTATAAATTGCGTGTATGCTTTAACAAACTCACCTAAATTTGGATCTGGAAGAGACTGGCTATTGTCACTTGCCGATAGGTGTGCCAGTGAGAAAAGCAAACTTGCCCAAAAATTGCATTTGCAAAAAAAATGGTGTTAAACTTGGAATTGGTACGGAATATTTTTTGGCCATAACTGAAAGATTCACGAAGTTGTTTACACAATGTAAGAAACCTAAGCTGAAAGCAAGTAAAAAAAAAACTAGGTTGAACAAAAATTGAATGAACCGACCAAATTGCTCGAACCAAAGCAAACTGAACAATTTGGTTGGTCTTTGTTTTGGGTTTAGTTCGATTTGATTGGTAACTTTGAAAACAATTAATTTAACTTACCCCCAAATTAAATAGCTAATTATGGATTAGTCCCCGATGATACATTGAAATATCCTCTCTCCTACGTCATACACATGTCATGAGTATCTCGAGAAATAATATGCCCAATCGTCAAACACTGATCCGACCCAAGCGGTACCAAGCCTGCACAATGTAGTCCGCCAGACAAACTCAAATCATTACAACATGCTAAGCCCATGCATCTCACAACTATCCTTAATACTCGTAAGCCCTACTAAGGCTAGTATCTCGAGGGTCAACTTCGAACAGGCAAGACAGTTGCACTTTGCTTCCAACTAGGAAGCAAATACCAGAGTATACGTCGCACATAAAAACTTTTATCTTGGACAACACTCTGATTGGGAATTATCTCCCGTATATCTAGGAGCACAAGTCTAATAGGAAAACTTCCCTTCAAAACACAACTCCTAATTGGAGAATGATCTCCATGAAGATCTTCTCCCCTAAACTACGCCACTGATGGCTTGGTCGAACCATGACTCAACAATATAAATAAGACATGAGGTTGGTAAGCTAAGGTACGCTATAAATTCTCTGTTTACAACATCACGCTTTCCTTAGATCTCTGTCTGACTTTAGAATCGAAGTGCCATCGGTCACCACAATGGTGGTTCGTGGCTCACGTACATTTCTTGTGCAAGTCAGCAGGTCAAGGTCAAAGCAGGGAGCAAAAATTGACTGCAACAGTTTGGTGTCGTCCATGGGGACGACAAAGTTCCTAACCTTTCACTAGCATCATCTCTCTTCAAAATACAAGAAGATGGTGACCAACAAATCATGCATCTTAATTGACGTGGTCTGTGCAGTTTCTTTGGGAACCGTTGTCTTCCATTTTCTTGTACGGTATTCAATGCTCAATAGTTAATGCTTGAGTGCCCGCTTGGTGAACCATCATGTCTATATAATGGTGTTTTCCAATCTTGTAGGCACTATCTTTCGCAAAGCTTATCTTCTGTAATGGTGTCCTTGCTTGAAGAAGATGTTTTGGGCTTTCCTAAGGTTGAAGAAAATGCTTTGGGTTTTCCAAAGGCTGAAGTTGAATCTATGTCTCTGGAGTCTTCGAATGTTCTGATTGTGCTGATCAGGTATAGAGATAGTTGTTGTTATGCGTGGTCACCTGATATGGGTGGGCACGTAGTTGATCCACTGAGGTCTCATAATTTCTTCTCATACCACGGAGAAGTGGTAAAGATTCTCTCCCACGGGAAGAGTCTGTCCTTAATGTGCATGTGCTTTATTGTTGTTCCTGAATGTTTGATCTTAGAGATAACATCTGCATCCAACTTAGTGGTGGCCGCTTCGGCTACTTCTTGATTAACCCCATTGTCCCACTTTGCATTGGAATTTGAGATCTCGAGATGAAGAGGAGTTGGACATGGTCCATGGATTAGGCCATTGACTCCTGGATGTCCCTCTCATCCTCGCAGCCAAAAAGTCACCCTACCTGTGTCGACCTGATACTTGTCCCAGGTTTACCGTTCTGACGGATCGAGCGTGTGAGTTGGCCATATCTGGCAGTGGCTCATCGTGGGACTCCCGATTGTCGATTTTGTACCTTCGCATACCATATTTGAAGGTGGCGTTCGATGGAGTGTTCTTTCGCTTGTGGGCGGCTTGCCCCGGACTGTTCGTGTTGCTTAAGTGGTCAGACAGTTTAAGAAAGTCCTTACTCCATGTTGATCAAATGTCTGCAGTATATAGTCTTTAGTATCCGCCTTAGGGCGTTCGTAGTATGTAGTCTTTTGTATCTGCCTTAAGGTGCTTATTGTTACATCTTTCCCACAATCAATAGAGTTCATTTTTGTAATTCTTCCTTTATTTCTTAAATGATTGAAAATCACATAAGTCTCTTAAGAAATAAAACTCAATATTGACAATGGAAAGGGAAACAAACAACTTAAAGCAAACTAACTGTTGACGGAGAGAAATTGATCCTAACCTTGAAGTAAATTCGGGTTGTTCTCGCGGATCATTCAGCGGACTGTCGAGGCGTTACATAGGTTACTGAAGAGTAAACCTTGAAGAGGGGTGGATCTTCAGGGGGATGTGTTCCCGCTTGCCATGGCCTTTTCGACTCGCTGGGCAGAAGAGCTTATTGTTTTTGTACCGTTCGAAAAATATTTTCTACCATCTTTTGGCCTTGCACTGGGTCAGGCTGCTCTGCATGATGTAGTTGAATATGAGAGCACTCTATCTGTTTCAGTGTGGCGTAGTGGTAGCTTCGTGTCGTAGGTTGGTTTCCACGTATTATTCCTTCGGAGTGGTTAGCAGTATACTTAACACACTGGTGAAGGGTGGAGACCACTGCTTTCATCTGGTGGAGCCAAGGCTTTCTAGGATGGGATTGTAGGATGACAGTGCGCGCGTCTACCACCATGAAGTCTAGAAATCAGACTTTCCTGAGTTGCGGCTCTCTTGCTACCGTAGCTAACCTTATATTTCTAATGGGGAAGCACTTCTCCCCGCTGAATTCGATTAGCGGGTGTTCTGAAGACGTCAAGTTTTTCTCCTTGAGATCCATGTTGCAAAACTCATTGTAAAATAGAACGTTAAGCGAGCTTCCTGTGTCCACTAGAGTTCTCTTCACTTCCCACTTTGTGATGGAAACAGAAATGACCAAGGCGTCGTTGTGAGGCGCTCGGACTCCATCGAGGTCCCTGTCCATGAAAGTCAAAGTGGGAATGGAGTTCTGAATTCTTGAATAACAAACGCATATGTCCTCATCAACGGGTTGTGTCCGCATATCCAGCAGAGTCCGCTTACGGGACCTGTACGACTGGTCTTCATTCGGTCCGACTCCATGAAGGGCGTAGATTATCCCTTGAGTCTCTTTCTCTATCTCTTTAATCGACTCCCCCTATCTCTGGTATGTTATATATAACTGCTTATCAGATTTCATGAATTCTTTCAACTTGTCTTTGCGGATCCAGTACTCAACTTCATACCACAGACTCTTGCAGTCGTTGGTGTTGTGGTCGTCCTCCTTGTGGTATGCACAATATTTTCCATTGTCGTGCTTGGAAGGGTCTCCGCGTGTCTTTGGAGGCCACCTCAATTCCTTTCAGCTTTTCATGGAGTTTAGTACTTCTGACAGATTAGCATTTAGGGGTGTCACGATTTTGGATCCAATGTAGTTGGATGATTTCTCTGGCCGTTCATCGTCCTCGCGTCTCTTTCCCTCCTTCTTGTCCCTAAGATAGGAGAGCTTCCTATCACCTTCAGTTTCCCTTCTAGCTATTCTTGAATCCTCCATAATGATGTGTCTCTGGACACTCTTGAGGAGCTCATCCATGTCCAGAGAGGGCTTCAAAGTGAGGTCTTCGAAAAGTTTTCCCTCTCTGAGGCCCGCAGTGAAGGGCGTCACGGTTGTATTATCGTTGCACCCGTCGATTTTTTTGAAATGCTTCTTCCGAGGAAACGTATAAGGAATTCCTTCGTCAGTGTTTTGAAGGAGTCGATTGATTTCGGTGGAAGACTGTGGAACCATGTCAGCGTAGAACTTTTTAGACTGGTGGGAAAGGTTTTGCACATGATGGACTCATATCCTTCTTTGAGAGCCATTATGTGCTGGTAATGGTGCAGATGATCGAAAGGACCGGTGGTCCCGTTGTAGTAGTCGAGCTTCGGGGGAGTGAACTTTCTTGGAAGGGCCTCATTCATTATCCGATCCACAAATGGTGGGACGGAGAGACGATATAGTATGTCTGGGTCATGCGCCCTTCTACAGAGGGGGTTCCCAGGGCCGAGCTTCTCTGTCCTGGCGGTGAGCACATCATTAGCCGCACAACCTCCCTTAGTCCAATGAGAACTAGCGGGGGCCTGACTCTCCTGCGTTTACTCCCTATCATCTTCTGGAAGTGGAGGTATGTGCTGTTCCTGGTCTCTGTTAGCAGGTGGTGGATTCTGTCGTGAGAATACCTCCACCGCCTTGGTGATCTGCTGTATTTGAGACGCCAGCGTATCGATTCTGGGATCTGTCGTTGCTGCCTTCGGCGTGGGAACGTTAGTTAGCTGCCCGTGCATGACAAGATCTGCTGAATGAGGCGGTATAGGGACAGCACGAGCGTTGGACATATCCCTTGGTTTTCCGTTGTTGCGTGACCTGGTGGTCACCATCTCTTTGGGTTTGATAGGAGACGACGATTAATGTAAAGTTAAGAACTATGTCGTCCCCATGGACGATGCCAAACTGATGCAGTTGTTTTTCGATCCCTGCTTTGACCTGGTTCATGCTGACTTGCACAAACAACACACATGGGCCACAGACCACCGTGGGGTGGCCGATGGCACTCCGATGCTAAAATCTGATAGGGCTCTGAGGAAGATGTAATGCTTGAACATGGAATTTGTAGTATACCTTAGTTTGCCAACCTCATGTCTTATTTATAGTACAAGGAGTCCTGGTTCTACCAGGCCATCATAGGCGTAGTTTAGGAAGGAGATATTCGTGGAGATCCCTCACTAATTAGGAGTTGTGGTGTAGGAGGGAAGTTCCAAGTTAACTCTGTGCTCTGAGATATGTGGGAGATAGTTTCCAATCAAAGAACAATTCGTAGAAGAGAGTTTATCTGTGTGGAAGATACTCTGGTGTTTGCTTCCTAGTTGGAAGCAGATAGCAGCTATAGTTGCCCGTCGAAGCTAATCATTGAGATACTTCCCTGAAGAAGGCTTACGAGTATTGAGGATAGTTGTCAGATGTGTGGGCCTAGCATGCTGTGAGAGTTGAGGTTCGCCTGACAGACTGCATTGAACGAGCTTATAACTGCTTGGGCCTGTTCAGTGTTGGGTTGATGTTGGGCCTGTATTTTCTCAAGATCATCATGACACGTGTGTGACATAGGGGTGTGACCATTTTTATGTATCATCAGCTAACTAAAGATGTCTCCCCATCTAATTAGAAATTAGAGTGTTTGCCATAGACTCGCAATTTCCATTATGTCATTATTATCTTATTTAACTACAACCTACTAAAGTGAATGACAAATCTAATGTCCAGCTAATTAAGGGGTCACATCGTTGCGCATGAACTTTTATAATCCTAAAAATGCCATATTAAAGACAAAAGTACCCTGGACTAACTTGACTAATCGAACGATGAACTGGACCAAACTGGTTTACTGTACCAAACCAATTTTCTGGTCCGCACCTGTTTCCTGGACGGAACCGGTCCATATATGACCTAAACCGGTCTAGCTAGACCTAAAACATACCCAAGAAGTAAGTGAGTCAACTGGGCGAAGACAACCGATCTAGCCTAGTTGACTCATCGTCTTCTTCATTTCTCCCTATGAATTGAAAAAACAAGAAAAAAATCGACATAGCAACCTCAAAATTGAGCAGTCGACACGGTGGTGTTGGATTCATTTGATGAAGCAAATCAGATGTCGCTTGAATTTGAGAAAAATAAAAAACAGGGGAGAAATGTGACACAACCTCCCTGATGTGCTGCTGACGGTCGTGTCAGACAGTCGAAGGGTGGATAGTCGATCAACACCGGAGGGATGAAGGGAGGTTTTCATTGATCAGAATTGACGATTGAAGGGAGGAAGAGATGTATGTCATCAATCATAGGTACCTTGTTTTTATGAACAGTAAATACTGAAAAAATACTAAATAAAAAATTCCGATGTTGTTCTAACTATTACCAACCACCAAAAAACTTATGGGGCCGATTAGCACTGACTAAACAACAATCTAGTTACTGAGAGAACTTGATCCAACAAAATAGATTTCTAGAGTTTCGGTAAAACCTACGTGAGGATTAATTAGTTAATTAAGCAACAAGAAAACAATACATTGTATGTTTTCTTCAATGATTCTGACAAGGAGGCTCTAATACTACTTGTCAGAATAATATTAAATCTAACACCAAGACCTCATATGATTAATCAATGAAGAATAATTTAATTAGTGCATATCTAAAGCCATTGATGAAGAATACACACACAATAATCCTCACGAACCAAGCAATACATAGCGGAAAAGTCTTCCACCTCTAGAACCTTTATCCTATGTCTCTCAAACCGGATGGGACATTAAGAGGTAAATAAATTAGGTTTACAGTGGGCACCTCAAAAAAACCGAAAATGCCTTGGGGGACCAAGGAGTGGGATTTCCATGTTCATGAGACTTTCATTCCCACCATTGATCACAAAATCAAATGGTGGATGTGGAATGATATATCAATTTAGCCTAAAATATAGGAGTCTCCTCATGAATTCCCATGACATAGGATTCCATGCAACCAAACACACCCTAAAATTCATCAGATGGATCATACCATTAGTGTGGCTAGCGTATGAGCACACATGAGCAATTTTTTTCCCCTAAAAACTGTGAATATAGTGAGATGATCACCTTTCACATATCCACACATGCATATTCCAAAAAATCTAAAATATTGGGAGACTTTGATCGAAAAAACATGAATCCATATATCATGGTATAGTGGCATATGACACAAGTTGGGAACCATTCCGTAGACAGGTCTTCAAAGTCATAATTAAGAATGAACTACTAAACCCATGCACCGGCCAAATATTATATTTTGAGATTTTCGTGCTACATTGTTTATCTGGTGATAAAGACATGCACATCTGCATCTTCAAAAGCTCACCTCTATTAGTGCATTATCGTTCGTTCAAGCAGCATATAATAAAACAGAAGGCCACAAAGCACGCGTGTTTGTCACCTAAAACGTAGTACCATTCCTCTCCAAATCAAGAAAAGTACTACTAACAACTTTGAAGTTGGGTTGAAGAGGTTCCTTGTTCACAACTTTCACACCAGTTCGGATCAGTATGTTTGAAAAAATGTGAACCAACTAAAACTATGATCGAGTGTGACAATGGTGACATCTATGGGAAGGTATGGACTACTTGATTGTTAGTGGATAGGTAATTTTCATGTAAAACATATGGTTATTGGAACTTTTGATTATTTTTGTACTTTTTGGTAGGATTCGTGAACACGAAAGAGAATAAGATGAGTCATTGGTCGTTTTAGAATGTTTTTCTGTGGTAAATTTGTCCAAGATGTGGCTCAACTCAAGAGTGCAGGATAGTTCTACACGGGAGGTGGTGCATTGATCATTGGATGTGTTTCTCGCTGGGCCTAAAGCCTTGTACAAAATTTGGTTAAATAGGTTTCTTAAGTTGGGGACAATACTATTGCTATATGTAAGAAGTTGTTGCATTTAAAACCTACATAGCAGAGACGTGTGCAAGTTGCAAGGTGGTGTCCCGTTAGGCCTAATTTTTTTTGTTTGTTTGTTTAATGGGTCTCTATTTTTTTTTAACTGAAATTCATACCGGGTAAGGCGTAGAATAAGTCAGATACAATTAGAAAATACAAGGGGAATTCTAATTGTCGAGGAAACCAGCGAGGAAAACAGCGAGGGAGGGAGTTTCCTCGCCATTTAGACTGACTCGAAATACAAACATCCATATGCCAATCCAAATAATTGCACATCATTTGAAGATCAGGAACCAGATGATAATTCTTCTGGGAACCAACCATCTAAGTGAGCAGTCATAGTCTCCTTTCCGCCAAACCTACCTCTGGATATGTTGGAGTAGCTTTTATGCCTATTTGAGAAATTTTATAGGTTTTGACACACAAGTGAGACACTATATCTGTGCAAGGGAGATATTGTTGATTCTGAAATGATGGCTACTTAGACATTGAAGCTTGAGTTCTCTGAATGAATTACATACTAAGAGCATCGAAAAAACTTGTGAATTTTCAGAGGATATCAACAATCCGATTAGGATCTTCAAGATGCGGTTTGTACGTAGGGGGATGAGTGATGACTATAGAATTGGTGATCATCATGAGGATGATGGCTTTAGTCTTGTGTCCCATATGTATTGAGCCTCTAGTCCTCTATGCCATAATGCCGCCAACCATGTGTGATGAAATCAACTTGGTTGTTTTTTTTTGGAAAGCAAATCAACTTGGTTGTTCAACCTGTCATTGAAACTTTTTTTTTTTTTTTTTTTTTTTCATTTTCTTAATTGTTTGTTTTACTGATATGATTTTTTTTTCCAACTCGGGAGCATTTCTTTCATTGAGTGCGTCACTGATTTTGCCATTGCACCATACTTTTTTCTTTTTTTTGTGTAATCACAAATTACAAAAGAACGGAAAGAAAAATAAATATGAGGAAGCAAAGCGGTGAAATGCAATGTGTTGACTCCTGCATGGTAGGAGTACTTTTTTTTTTTTTTGGAAGAACATCCAATTTATTCAAATAAAAAACCAAGCCCGAAGGCTACATGACTAGGAGTACTTCTCTAACAGGCATCTGTGACAAGTTAGAGCGCATACATTGATGTTTTGGTGCCCCTCAATCTGTCACAAGCCTATTATAAATATCTGATTGGAGTATCCGGAACCAAATTATTGTTCAAAAATTAATATTTTGTTTTATTTTCTTGTGCAACCTTATGTTCTATTGGACTCTGTAACAATTAGACTTTATGCTAGCAGGAATCTCATTGCCAAATATTGAACTTGAATAATGTCATTCACTAATACTAAAATTGAGGTCAAACTGGATGAATTTTAAAATTTTGTAATAAACTCTTGTTGTGAATGGTATCAGATATAACTTAAGTTTGATCTAATCAGATACTTTAACTTAAAGGTTGACATTGTTTCTTGGACTGAATAAGAATTTGAGCTAATGCAATGTCAAACACTTAATTTATATTCACAATTCCTTTTTGTTCTTGTGCTTTTCCAGGGTGTAAACTTGGAGAAATCTCATTGTTTCTAGCTAAAACAAATAAAATGGCTTGGTATAGTCTCAAAAAAGACTCTTCCAACTCCATCGTTTGCACCAATGTGTCTAGTTAGTGTAAATTTGCAATAACCTATTGAGTCAAAGCTCTCCTCCTCAAGAAATACTCATTGATCTCATTTGTGGGAATGCATTCAGATTATGTATAAATAATGCACCGGTCTTGGCAATGCCTCAGGGCATTCTGGGTGCACAATTTTCATCCCGAGTTGCTTTGGCGCGTCGTCGATCAAACTAGGCTAAACAGGGCCAGGCCAGAGACTGGGGTCCAAGTAGCAATTTCTGTTCCCGAGCTTTTCTAGCTGGCTTGGGTTTCCAGCCTGGGTTGACTGTCTGGGTGGGTGAATTTACACTTTTGTCCCCTCCTTTTTAAACACTTTTGTTTAAAGAGGGGGGGCAAAGGTGTAAATTCACCCACCCAGACAGTCAACCCAGGCTGAAAACCCAGGCCATTTAGAATTTCTGTTCCCAAAGAGTCCCTTTAACCTCCCCACCCCCAGTTTCCCAAACCAAAACACTTTCCACAATCTAAAGCAAACAACAAACTAACCAATTCCCTCTATATAAACAACAAAGACTCTCACTTATCTATTCCATTGTCCCTCTCTCCTCTCTCTCTTTTCTTTTATAAAAAAGAAAAAGAGAAAAAAAGAAAAACTTACCTACACAAAACCATGAAAAAGAGTCCTTCTTTCTCCTTTTCAACTCCATTCACACTTTCTTAACAGTACCCTCATTCTCCTCCATCCCCATAATCCTAATGGAGAGACACCACCCAGAATCATTCCCTTCACCGTCATCCTCATTGAGCTCTCCAACAACCTTTGTCCAGGCCGACGCCACCACCTTCCGAGACCTCGTCCAGAAGCTCACAGGCGCCGCTGAGAATTCCCCGGACAAGCTACCCATCACAGTTCCAGCAAGATACACATCCCGATCTTCCCTCCCCACCGCTGCGGACTCCGTTGGTCCCCGCAGATCGGCCTTCAAGCTTCAAGAACGGCGGAAGAACATGCGAAAGTTGGAAATCAAGCTCGGTTTCATTTCAATTAAACAACACACAACTTCTGCAAATTCAACATCTGTAATTTCCAGCCCGGTGACTCCGCTCGGGTCAGACTTCTTGAGCTCCGGAAGCTCGTCCCCAGCAGCGTCCGAGGAGGAGAAAGCCATCGCGGAAAAGGGTTTTTATTTGCATCCGTCACCGTTGAGCACTCCGAGAGGTGGCGGCGGAGGGGTGTCTGAACCGCCGGAATTGCTGCCTCTGTTTCCGTTACAGTCGCCTAAGCAGCAACCTCGGGATCTGTAGTGAGTTCTACGTTTTTTATTTTAAGGAGAGGAGTGATAGCTTACTACCGTACGTACGTCAGTTAGTCCGAACTTCTTGATATTTGGTCCGTGATTTGTTATGTAATTTCAACGGCTGTGATGTGTCTTTGCTTTCGTTGTTGTTGGTTTAAACTTTGATGATCACAAAGAGAGATGTTAAAAAAAAAGTGAAAACGGTTTAGATCGATTTGAGTTTCTTTATTGCGTCTGGTGCATTGTAGAATTGCATCGAAATACTCATATATCGATGCAATCTTATGCACTAGTCGGTAGTACTATTCCTTTTTTATAGAACTGTTTATGAGCCCCTTAAAGTGGCCAAATTCAGAAAAACTTTACTTATTACTTGCACCCCATAAGCATGCTTTGCGTGTTCAAGGATGCACACATCGACAATCGGATTAAATCGATTTAGATAAAATGGTCATAACAAAATAATGAAAATTAGTTTCCTAGAATATAGGTTTAGTTGCTATACGGTTTTAGAAACTCCATTCCCCTCTTCTTCTTCCTATTTCATCACCTAAATTTCATGGATTCCCTTTGTCTTTGATTTTTTTTCCTACTATTTCTCTTAACATTTAACGATGAATTAGTGAAAAAAATTTAAACAGGTTATAGTTCACAAAAAATATATATATATATATATATATATATATGGCAATTTGCTGTTCATAATCAAGGACACCCATTTCTTCCCTCCTTAAAAGAAATGGAATAAATGCGCAATAGCAAGAACAAGCTTTCAAGTTCCATATTTTGATTAAGAAGTTAGAAGAGGCATTCACTTTAAACCAAACGTATTGTTTAATAGTTAGATTTGTTTATTAAAGAAAAAAAAGAAGCAGAGGATTTTATTTTTATTGAAGAAGAAGAAAAGAGGGATCGGTAAATGTCTAAAAGTAAGGGAGTTGTGTCGTTATAGGAAACTAATAAATCTTACAGTTTTTCATTTTAATAACTTACACCAATATTAGCTAAGCCGACGGTCAAGAGGTGTCCCTTCACCGAGTGATTGTGAGGATAATCTCAATGAATCCCCACTCCTTTCGCTCTTTTTCTGTCATGGTATTTGCACGAATTTTGAATTTGGAAATATTAAATTCTTCGTCATTTTGCTTACAGACCTAATTTAGTACATAATTAGTGGATAAAATGTTTGGAAAACAATATATGATTTATACTATACTACGTATGTGTTTGAAATGCCACTTCAATGTGACCTAACATGGATAGCATACAACCTAGTTTCGCATTTTCAGCATGAGTCCAACTCAACATTCTTCCAAGGTATTTCATGTGTCTTCAATAATGGATATATATCCTTTTCCGAGGTATTACAAACCGTCTCAATCAAAAATAATTTCACTTACCTTTTTAGCTATTTGTACTCCTCGACTCTGCAAGCTTCTAATGTCCATGAAAAAAAATTGAAATAAAAATTGATGATACATCAAATAGTTCGTCAATCACGATTGTACACGTGACACAAATCATCCATCACAAGGAACATATGGTTCATATCAAATATGAATAACAGATCCAGTCACTAAAGCCTAAATAGCCATTTAGTGATGAACTGCGACCAAAGTTAAAGGCCCAATGAACTTATCTCCTTAGAAGACAAAAACGTTACGAAGGAGACAAGTCATGGCGGGAATCTCCCCAAGGACATATATAAATGAAGGAGGAGACTATTGTGAGAAACGTCCCCCTTTATTATGCCATGCATGCTTAAGTTATTATGCCATGCATGCTTAAGTTACGCACACAGTTAATAATCTTATTATATAAGGTAAAGGAGGGAGAAAGTGCACTAGGTACGAAAATATATCACAACTATACTCTGTCCAAGTTCACTTTCTCTTACAGTTAACTGATTTAAATATCGGAGTGCCTTCACCCACCAAACAGATGGTTTCTGGCAATCTAACCTTGTTTTGCAGTTCAGATCTCGAGGAGAATAAATTTGGACGCATCAGTTTGGCACCATCCATGGAGAATGACAGTTTTCTTAAAAAAAAAAAAAAAACAGAGTTGGTAGTTTCCTTAGAACGAACCAGCAATAAAATATACAGTGGAAACATAACCCCTACAAACTTTCAGCTTAGACACATCCCTAATCCAACATTGGGAGGACCAGTTGCGCAAAGCAGTGAATTACCATCACGAATATGGTGGCCCATACCACTCCACTGGAATTCCAACAAGCCTCTACTCTTGGGGGAATGATAATGGATCCTCATGTGGATCATCTTTTGACTCATATGGCCCAACTCACCAAAGTGGTCGACAGGCTTACACAAGAATGCCCTCCATCTGTCGAGCATGTCAGAGATCCACCTCAGTAGAACTCCGACAATCATCTTTAGGAGAATAAAAAAGCACTTGCAGAGCTTCGCAGAATAAACCATGAAAGAAACTAACTTCAAGACTATGGATCCAAAACTAGTGGACTTCCTCCATAAATCTCATTTGGGATTAGGGTTACAGATCCAAATATGTTTTATGAACTTGTCACGCCACCCTTCCCAAATCATGAACACCTCCTGCCCAAGAAGTTAATCATGCCAAAGTTTGAATCTTATAATGACTCTACCGATCCATCCAATCATTTGCGCCACTTTCACTATATGAAGGTGCTGAAAGAAGCTCAGACTCTATCATGTGTAAGCCTTTTCAACTAGCCTCATGTCCATGGCGGTATATTGATTTAACAATCTTTCGCCACTATTGATAAACTCCTTCCAGGCACTAGCCACAGCCTTCATCACAAGATCCATTGATAGTCAGCGGATCAAAAAAGGTCATCACTATTTGTTTCACATCAAGCAAAAACCTGACGAGACTC
The DNA here is from genome assembly GCA_003290165.1 of Berberis thunbergii. Lineage (NCBI taxonomy): Eukaryota > Viridiplantae > Streptophyta > Magnoliopsida > Ranunculales > Berberidaceae > Berberis > Berberis thunbergii. The sequence goes on from QNQO01000960.1 coordinate 87,239, forward strand.
TCAGAGAATATGTTACACGATTCACTGACGAGTTAACCACAATTGACGGGTGGACCAACGATACTGTTGTGACCACCTTCACTTCCGAACTCAAGGGAGGACAACTATACAACTTTATAATTCTGGAGCCTTCAAAGATCATGACAACCTTGTCAAATAGTGCAAAGAAATACACCACTCTTCATGAAATGTCGTCTGCTAAGAAGAACAACGAATCTGATGGAAGGTCCTTCCCAACAAACTGGGAAAGAAAAGAAGACAAGAGGCGAGATGGTAAACAACAGGAAGACATCAATCACCTCAAAAGACATTGGACCAATAGCATGTCCGAAAATAGAAAATCGGAGTTCGAGAAGCTGCAACCAGGTAGAATAAAGCTCGAACGACCAGCTTACTCGGGTGACACAAAATACAAACCATACACTATTTTAAAGCGAATGTGGCAATGATTTTGAACTCGATGACGAATTAGGAAGACGTCAAATGGCCACCCCAACTAAGGGGAGATCCATCTAGTCAAGATAAAAACAAATATTATTTTTTTCACAAGGACCATGAACACGACACCGAGGATTGCCAAAATCTGAAAAACAAAATCGAGTACTGGATCCAGAGAGGACGACTCCGTGAGTTCGTTGGAATGAAAGAAAAAACTCTCCAAGGGAAAAGAAAAAGTAAACCCCGCAGCAGGACCGAATAGACAAACCAGAGTTTTGATATACGTCTTGCATGGCACATCCGAAGATCATGGTCAGTCTAACAGAGCACAGAAACAATCTGTTAAAGATTTGGGGATAGGAATAGGTAATCCAGATTTTCCTGCTCAACATGCCAAAATTCATTGCCCAACCCCTACTCTAACTTTTTCATGAAAAAAAATACTCAGGGTTAGGGATGGCAGTGGGGCGGATTTTCACGGATATCCGTCCCACCAATCCGTATGGGGCGGATTTGGATATGGCTAAATGGGTTTCGTGGCGGATACGGATATCCAAACAACATCCGTTGAATATTCGAGGCGTATATGGATTTATCCATATCTGCCCCATGGATATCCGTTTAGATATTGAAATTACAAAAGTACCCTTGACCTTATAAAAGCAAAAAAATAAAAATAACAACAACATTTCATTCAGCCTCTCACCTCTCTCTCTTACTTGAGTCACTTCTCGTCAGATTTTCTCATAGAATCACAGAAAAAAGAAGAGAAAAAGAATAAGTCTTTGGCTTCTCCTCTCTCGGCCAAAACTTCTCTCATCTCTGCTCGGTTTGCTCGGTTCTCTGGGCCAAAGCTTCTCTCATCTGTGCTCGGTTTTCTTAGTTCTCTCGGCCAAAACTTCTCCTCTCTTCAGTATCCACTGCTTCTGACAAGGCATGGGTGGTCTCTTGGTTGGTAGTTTTAAGGTCTCTTCAATATCCAACTGATTTTTGGTGGGTTTCCAAGCCGTTTAAACTAAGGTTACAAGCATGATCGAGCAAGATCGGGCAAGATCTGTATAGCGACAGGGCATCTTTAGCTTATTGATCTCTGCGGTGGTGAAGGGACCGAGGAGGAGCAAAAGGAGGGTGATGAGTGCAAATCTGTTCATTATGGTGGAGAAATCTGTAGATTTTGTGGTGGTGGTGCTTTGGCATAGAGAGAAGAAGATTTTGCGGTGGTGGTGCTTCTCATTTTCTCCAAAATTTTCCATTATCTGATAATAAGGTTAATGCTGTTATACTGGAATATATATATATATATATTTTTTTGCGGTGATGGTGCTGTTATCTCATTTTCTCGAAAATATTTCATTTCATTGATTGTTGTCGCACACAAAAAAAACTCAATCCAGGTTACTGATGCTATTGATGTTGAAAAGTTTTTTTTTTTTTTTTACTGGTGTTATTGATGTGGTTATGATAAAACTTTTTTTAACGGATATTCGGGCGGGGCGGATGTCCTTCAATCCGTCCAGATCGGGTATGGTTTTATAAATTTTGTGTGAACGGATATACGAGGTGGATTCGGAGATCCGTGATCTCCAGCGGGGCGGGGATGGATTTGTCCAAATCCGCCCCATTGCCATCCCTACTCAGGGTGTTCATTTTCCTCATAATGATGTTTGGTATGGGCACAATATCCTCCACCATGCACCAATGCCTCAAATATCACATTGATGATGGCATTGGGGTATGGGTGGGCATCACATCTCACAATCTCGATCCCGTCCCATCCCGGTTTTTTCGGGTCTTTTTGGGATTCATCAAACCTATCTCAATCTCGTCCCCGTCCTGATCTAGAGTGGGATGGGATCAGGATGGGAATTTTCAATCCCACCCATCCTGTCTTGTTCCGAACTTATTTATTTAATCTTTATTATTATTATTATTATTATTAATACAAGCAAAAAATTACAAAACAAAATAAAACATTCAAAAGTGTCATTAGATCCAGTCTATGTTGGGCCTAGAGTTTTTGATCAATTGTATGTAACTTCGATTCACATGATATTGAATGAAAATATTTGATCATATGCCTGTGATAAAAACATATTGCAAATTAAGATTTGTGCAGATAAAATCGCACAAAAATAAAAAGAGGATCCTCAAGTTAAGTATCGCAGTATTAATGCTAAGTTATCAACTGATAGTTCATGGCATAAATTGTCAAAGGAATCCAAATACTACTTGAGAAAAAAAAATTAAAACTTCGTTTGAACCATCAATTGCGGACGAGCTCATGGGCCATCTAATTCTTGGTCCATCATCAGTCCATGCATAGAGTAATAAATGAGAAAGTTCTTCTTTTGTTTAACAGTAATGTTTAGAAGAATTTAGTATCGTTGGACAATGAATGGATCCGCTCATTCCGTCCCGTCCCAAACCTGTTTGGTGTGGGACGAGGTCGGGATGAGGTCTATCCCATCCCAAAGATAAAGCAACGAGATGAGATCCATCCCATCCCGTACTCATCCTTACGTTGGGGTCATCAGAGGTGATCAACTAGTTGCACGAAAATGCCACTATGCAACAATATTGAAGGCTCCCAACAAATAGCAATCATAATCAGGACCAAGGAAGCCACCACAACATCCGCCCAACCAACTACAGATGTATCAGTCCCTCCCAAATGATGATACAACTCCAACCAGTCTGCGAGGACACTGACCAAGCGGAAGAAGTGATGATATCAATCCAACTTGATGGTGCAAAAGGTAGCAAAACCATTTGGATCGGGACAAAACTTCACCCGGAGCTGAGCAAACAACTGATCCAACTGCTGAAATACAACTGGGAATTCGAGACGTATTCGCTTGGACAATAAAGGACCTGGTAGGTATTGAGTATTGACCCCTCCATCATCACACATAAACTGCAAGTCAACCCAAACAAAAAATCAGTCCGACAGAAAAGAATGTCAGTCGCTCGAGAGCGCAATCAGGCCATCAATGAAAATGTGCACCGCTTATTGAATGTGGGAACGATTAGAAAGTCTTACTACCCAGACTAGCTGGCCAATACAGTTTTGGTTAAAAAAAAAATGGGAAGTGACACGTCTATGTGGTTTACATAGACCTCAATAAAAATCTACCCAAAAGACAACTTTTCACTTTCGCGTATAAATTAGATAGTGGACGCTACCTATAGATATGGACTCGTCAGCTTCATGGATGCATGTTCTGGTTACAACCAAATACATATGTATCCACCAAACCATGAGACGACGTCCTTCATAACAAAAAGAGATATTGGTACGCTAGACCCACACATCTCACAGCTACCCACGATATTCATAAGAAATTTTTAGGCAAGTATATCGAGGATTTGCTTTGGACGAACAACCACAGTTGCTATTTGCTTCCAACAAGGAAGCAAACACCAATGTATCTTCCACACATAGAACTTCCCTTCCCTTCTACAGCACAACTCCTAATTAGATAGGGATCTCCACAAAGATATCCTCCCTAATCTACGCCTGCAGTAGTCTGGTTAAACCAGGACTCCTTGCACTATAAATAAAACATGAGAATAGAAAGCTAAGGTACGCTACAAATTCTCTGTTACAGTATTACACCTTCCTCAGATACTTCCCTAACTTTAGCATCAAAGTGCCATCAGCCACCCATCGGTGGTCTGTGACTCACGTGTGCTATTTGTGCAGGTCAAACAAGTCAGTAGGAACAATTCAGAGCAGGGAGAAAAAGATTACTGCATCCACAATGAACAAGTAGCATCTGATTTCCAATTTCCCATTGAAAAGTGAGTCGAAAACATGGAATGCTGTATTGGTGTGAGTTGCATGTACTTGCAAATGATGGTTATTCTTGAATTTCAAATCAGACTGTCAATTTAACTCTCCGAATTTTAAATTTACAGCCGTTACCTACTATGGGTCCATTTGCTGCAACATATTCCATCGAATTAGCCATACAAATGCTCACTCACAGCCGATTGCGATGCAATCAATCAATAGTTGTGGACTTTACTCTCCAGATATGTTATAATAGATAAGATGGTCCCATCCGCATGTGATGCCACGTTTACTCAATTTTTTTTCCAATGATCGCCCAGGTAAGCTTAGTCAGTTCGCGACTGATGACGATGACTTCTGGTGCCCAAAGCCTAATCCATTCTACGCGGATAACCATGGTGGAGGAAGTGGTAGTTTAGTCAGCGTTTGTCCGCTAATGTCGATGACTCGCCAAGGGATCATTGCTCTCACTGCAGACAATGATTGCCCAACTTGCCAGGTAAACTTAGTTAGTTCGTGACTGATAACGATGTCTTCTGGTGCCCAAAGCCTAATCCACTCTACGCGGATCATGATGGCGGAGGAAGTGGGAATCTAGTCAGCGCTTGTCTGCTGATGTCGACGACTTGCCAATGGATCATTGCTCTCACTGCAGACAATGATAATAGAACTTGTCAGGTAAGCTTAGCCAATTCATGACTAATGACGATGACTTCTGGTGCCCAAAGCCTAATCCGCTCTGTGCAGATACGATGGCAGAAGAAGTGAGAGTCTAGTTAGTGCTTGTCCGCTGTTGTCGACAACTCGCCAAGGGATCACTACTCTTACTTCAAACAATGATCACCAAACTTGCCAGTTAAGCTTAGTCAGTTCGCGACTGATGATGGTGGCTTCTGGTGCCCAAAAGCTAATCCGCTCTACATGGATCACAATGGAGGAGGAAGTAGGAGTCTAATCAGCGCTTGTCTGCTATGTCGACGACTCACCAATTGATCATTGCTCTCAATGCAGACAATGATCGCCGAACTTTTCAAGCATAACCTAACCTGCTTCGTGTGGGTCACCACGGCCGCTAGTCCACCAATACAGAAGAGTCATTACATACGACGACTCTACTGACCACAAAGCAACAAAAACAGACATTAATTTGCAAAACAAAACAATATTTTCATTCAAAGAAAAACATGTTTATATAATATTCGACCATAAAGGAGCATTACAGCAGATCTAACGAGAAACGTCTTCTTCGTCTGTCAGCCTCGCAGCACTAGAACCCTCCCCTCTGTTGATCGACCCAAAATAACCCTCCTATAACGGGCGAAATCAAGATCATTATCGGGGTGCTCTTCCCTGATCAATTCCATAAGCTCCAATCTGCCATGAATGACTTCATACGAGGTTTGCAGCCTCCTGCTCGACACATCTAAATTCACCGCGCCCAGCAAATTCTCATAGTGCGAGCGCTCTTCCGCCAACAATCACTCCGCCTCAAGGGCACGTCGAAGCCCCTCGCCAACCGCGACCTCCAACTACTGCCTCTCAACATCCCATACCACTTACGCCCGCTGCCTCTCAGCTTCTTAAGCCTCTCGTTCGGAAGACCACTTGTCCATAATAGTATCCAGACGCTCCAGTTCAGTCTTAGTCTGCCACAGGTCAGCACAGGCTTACGTCAAATAACACTCGATAACCCTCGGCTGAGCCCTCATACCTTCAACGGCTGAGTCAGAAATAAGGGTTGTGGCCTCTATACCTTCGTGGTCCGCGACAGTACTAAAACCCTCTGCCCCATAAATTGCATCTGAGTAATTTATACAGGCAAGGGATAATGGATCTTGGGGAGTAATTTTGACACTGTTAGCCATTGGAAAAAAATATATCACGGATTCTAAAACAATGGTGGGCTCATCTTCAGAATAGTAAATATTTGTAGGGAAGGCAAACCGAACTTTCCCTCTTCGAGCCGACACATTAAATAATATGTGCCGCTCGAAACTGACGCTTCAAGTCCAATCATCACGACGGTATAAATATCCATTCAATGAGTCAATGGGCTGACTAAATACTCCACTAACTCGGGGGGAGTAGCTGATGATACATAAAAATGGTCACAACCCTGAGTCGTACACGTGTCATGATGATCTCGAGGAACTACAGGTTCAAGCAGCAACCCGATGCAGATCCAGCCCGAGCAGTTCTCAGTCTGCTCAACTTCAACACAGTAGGAGAGCCCAAACTCTCACAGTACGTTAGGCCCTCACATCTCACAGCTATCCACGATACTCGTAAGCCTATTTTAGGCAAATATATTGAGGATTTGCTTTGGACTCCTTGCAGTATAAATAAGACATGAGGTTAGGAAGCTAAGGTACGCTATAAATTCTCTGTTAAAGCATTATATTTTTCTCAAATTCTTGTCTAATTTTAATATCATAGTGTCATCAACCATCCCTCGATGGTCTATAACTCACGTGTGCTACTTGTGAAGGTAAAAAAAAAAATGAGTAGTAACAAGTCGGAGCAGGGAGAAAAAGATTAATGCATCAACAATGTATAAGTAGCATCTGATTTCCATTTTCCCATTGAAATTTGAGTCGAAAACAAGGAATAATGTACTGGTGTGAGTTGCATGTACTAGCAAATGACGGTTATTCTTGAATATCCATTCAGACTTTGTCAATTTAACTCTCCGAATTTCAAATTTACAGCCGTTACCTGCTATGGGCCCCTTTTCTGCAACAAATTCCATCGAATTAGCCGTTACAAATGCTCACTCACAGCCGATTGCGATGCAATCAATCAATAGTTGTGGACTTTACTCTCCAGATAAGCTATAATAGACAGGATGGTCCCATCCGCATGAGATGCCACGTTTACTCTGTTTTTTTTTTTTTTTTTTTCCAATTATAAAATTTCAAAATTTGAAGACTTTGAGTCAATCATGTTCCTGTTGCGAGTCATTTTCACAGTTTCACTTTAAAATTGGAACTTAATCCGGTCTTCAAGGTGGGTAATGTAATGTAATGTAATAGAAATGTGTATATTTAATAAGAATCATAAAGCTAGTTTTACGTAATTATTGTATGGACTAAAGTCAAGTAATGGGAATCTTTGGTGGCTTTTGTTTATTTTTTTAGTATAGTCTCCTTGGGTGTTTCCTCCATACATTTGGACAAAAACAAAGGTTGTGTTTTGGCAGGTCACGAATTCACGTGGGGTACTTGCCTCCATTGACTTTTGAGAATTTTTATTTTATATTTTTTATTTGCTCATCTATTATTAATTTGCACTTCAATCAGGACTTCATCTTTCAAATCATGTACATATCAAATCAAAACTTTACATTTAAAGTTAGAGATAGAGGTTAAATTCCTCAAATATTTCAAAAAAACCAAAATCAACTGTTTCTTTTTCACACTCTATTGATTGGATAAGATGAGGGAAACCCCCATATTTCATCATCTTCAAAGATCTATAGCTATTGAGTTATTTAAGCTCATCTTCACAAGATCCAGCAGGGTCCAAGCCACCTTATTCTTCTTCTTCTAGGTATCAGGTGCCTTCATTAATCACTGTATTGGTCATCTCCACAAAAAAAAATTGTAAGCAACCCCATCTCCTCCTCATTTTCTTCATGTAATAGTAATCAACGATTCAATGTATTGGTCATCTCCACAAAAAAATTGTAAGCAACCCTATTTCCTCCTCATTTTCTTCATGTAGTAATAATCAACGATTCAAACCTTTCTCTTGTGTTGTGTTTATAGAACTAGTAATAATCTTTAATGAATATAGTAATAATCAACTTCAATGACTATCTTTGTTGTACTCCTCTTTTTGCTGTATTTAAAAAAAATTTCATGTTAAAGTAACTAATTTTTATATTATATTTAATTAATTATGACATTACTCTCTCAACAAAAATCTTGGCTCCGTCACTGGGGGCAGTTGACCCGGTCAGCCACTTGCACGACATAGTCAATACTAGGTCTTGACACGACAATAAATTTTTTTTTTGGCTTGGGTGAAAATGGCATCCAAATTGGGTAATAATTATGAAATGACGTTATGCGGTTATGAGCTTCTTGAATGTTTACAGTTACAAGTTATGTTTTTCATGATGTATTTGAATGTTTATTTATCCATTTGGATTTTATTATTGTTTATATTCATACGATTTATAAAAATAGTAAGATTTGACACATCGCCGAGTCCTAATTTTTTGAAAATTGCTTGAATTGCCGTGTCTATTTCTATCTGTGTCCATACATCCTTGATACATAGTTGATCATATTGGCTATGGGTATTGGTGTTAATTGTTAATCATGTGTGCAGAGGGTTTGCGTGGGTTGTATTGGTGTTGATTGTTAACCATTGTAATAGAAATGTCTGAGTGATTGAAATTGGATCAGTTAAAAGTAACACACTTCAAGATGCACGAACGTTATAGTAGTTAGCATTTGGTTTATAATCCTTCCGTAAGTCTATTTTAATATTTTCTCTATTGTTTTTGTGGGAGTCTAATAATAACTGTTTGGTTCAAGTTACTTCAGCTAATTATTTATTGTCTTCATGGGTCCTATTAAGTTTAACTAATTATTTATGATCTTCACCTCTTCATATTACCTAATAATTTAAGTGATAGGATCGAAAATAGAAGCAAGTCCAAAGGAGATCTTGTAGGCCATTATTACCTATCCTTCACTTCCTTTCTAAGCATATCCATTTGACATCTCTTCCTCTTTGGTTGATACTGATAAGGAAATAAATAAAAAGATTGTTTAGTTATAATCAAAGCTTTAGATTGGAAAACCCCACTGTTTACTGGAAACCCCATGGTCAAATAATCTAAATTTGTGTTACATGTTTTATGATACAGAAATTCTAAATGGCCTGGGTTGACTGTCTGGGGGGGGGGGCGAATTTACACCTTTGCCCCTCCTCTTTAACAACCTTTTTGAAAAAAATGTTTAAAAAGAAGGGGGCAAAAATGTAAATTCACTCACCCAAACAGTCAATCCAGGCTGAAAACCCAAGCCAGCCAGAAAAGCTCTTTATGATAACACCCTAATTACACCCCCATTGACTTTCACCAAGTCAGAGCATTCTTCTAGTCTCACATTCCCCATCATCTTTTCTTTGTAATGAGAGACCCTAAATTTGCAACTATCCATAATGAGCTTTGCTACAGAGCGAGGGAGGGAGCGAGGGAGAGGGGGCGAGGGATGGGTGTAACCACCCATCCTCCTCGGGATAAGCGCTTCACGTTAGAGATACGTGCGAGCACTTATCACGAGGAGGATGGGTGGTTACACCCATCCCTCGCTCTCTTTCCCTCGACCCCTAGAATTTTTCATCCATAATATACAGTGGGGTTATTAGATTCAAGGCACTCCTCAAACAAATCCAGCAGTCCAAATCCTTTACTTGAATGCATATTTGGATCAAGTAGCATTCTTCTCTACAAGTTAGGATCTTGTCATTAAGCTTATGGTATGAGATAGAGTGTCATCTAAAAGAACTAGAACAAATTTAATTGTTTAACAAAAAACAAAAAGAACAACTTTCAATTAATTTGTTTGAAAAACACTAATTACAAATCGAACTAAATTTTCTTGTGTGCAATAGAAGGGAGCACAGTTGAAGATGCATCATTTTTTTTATACTTATTGAGAAATTTACTTCATATTTTATACTTATCGCGAAATTTATTTCACACCATCAGCCTGATTTAAGAGAGAATACCATTTTTATTTCGTGGTTTTATTATTGTTAGCAATAACATATGCAAAAGTATTATTGAAGTTTTTTCATAGGTCCAATTTAAACACCACGTATTGGGTGGGGCCTTTCATCTGGGCATAAGTCCAACTTAGGGACTAACTTATTGGGTGGGGCCTTCCATCTGGGCATAGGTGGTGTGAAAATTTCACTTAAAATGCCTCGTTGCTATTAGGGAGTGGACCATCTCCTTATAAATCTTAGTGACAACTCCACCTTACTTGATGTGGGACTATTCAAGCCAACTTCATCCCAACAATCTCCACCTTAGCGTGAATTGTCACATATCCTATAATCCATCTATCCATCTGCAACATCTCGAAGTAGGTAGCCAACTTCATCCCAACCGATGTTCTAAATTATTAGCAGATTTGGTGGAGACCTGTAAACGCAAAGCCCCATGTGCCTACTCACGCGGCTGATTCAGGAACAGAGAAAAACACATGATTTCAGAGGGAAGGAAATAATTATACTTTCTACAACCATCTTCTTCAAATCAGTATATTTTATCCCAGGTATCTAGTTTGTATACATGGATTTTTAAGATACCGTCTGTTTAACTTATCAGAAAATATCAGAAAGACAATATATAATGAATCATACCTCTAAACTAAGACTATCAACTATTGAGTCTCCACTTTCCAACCCATAGACTCCAAATCCATTTGGAAAGCTCCCATATTCCGCAGTCCTCAAATGCTTATTCGGAAACCTTTTTAAGGGTATCATCGCAAGTAACAAAACCTCAAAACTCACCATATAGAACGAGACAGTCCTGGTTCATTTTTCAGCATTAAGCTATTCATTTGGAGACTACACCTATTCATTTTTCTGCAGAACATTTGGACAATACGCCTATTCATAGCTATTCATTTGATGCAAATCTCAGGGCGTGTTTGGTTGTATGGAATCATATGTCATGAGAATTCATGATGAGACCCTTATATTTTAGTCTAATTTGAGGTATTACTTCACATCCATCATTTAATTTTATAATCAATGATAGAAATGAAATTTTTATGAACATGAGAATCACACATCAAACCCAGACTGTCTAGAATTTGGCATCAGAGAAATATAGCCAATAGTAACCATGGAGCTAGTTTGATTGATCGTAATGTTGCTATGATGGACTTGCTTGGGTTTGATTGATTGATTTTTTATTTTTATTATTATTTTTTTTCAGGTTATCTAAACTTGAATTTTTGAACTGATGCGCCTAGTCTTCATCTGTATTGTTGTGTTCTAATATAGAAGCCAATTTACTGATCTCCCACATAACTTGAAAAGTGTGGATCAATCAACAAAAATTTAGGCGAAAGGCAAGTTATATTGTCTTATACATAAATTCTAGCTGGCTTGGGAAACACATGCTCCAAAATTTTGCTTAAAGAGGAAGGTAAAAATGTATTTTCGCCCTTCAGGCAGTCAAACCTCGCTGATTTCCCAAACCAACTAGAATTGTTGTCTTATTTCTTATAAGTAGAAACTTCATTTTTTTATTGATGATTCTTTTATTTGTGTTTAGCTCGATCTTGACTTTTTATAATTATCTCTAAAAAAATTCCATGTATTGCTTAGCAATGGGACAAAAAAATGAAAAATTCTAGGGGTCGAGGGAGGGAACGAGGGAGGGAGCGAGGGATGGGGTGGTAGCCACTCATCCGCCCCGAGATAAGCATCATCGCGCATCTCCAATTCGATGCGCTTATCTCGAGGCAGATGGGTGGTTACCACTCATCCCTCGCCCCTTTTCCCTCGCTCCCTCCCTCGCTCTGTAGCAAAGCTCCAAAAAAATATATGGATTTTTTTTTAAAGCATGGCAACACTAATTTTCTTTAGCAAAATTTTCTTTTAGCTTATATCATCCCTTCTATGCCCTTTCTATATCTCTGTCTTATGTTTTGTCTTGTTTCTTCTCTTACTCATTCCAAATAAAGATACCAATATCCTTCCTGACCCATCCATGTTGAGTAGATTATGTCACATGTTTTCCTTCTAAAAAAAAAAACATAAAACAATCGTGTAATAATATTAATTAAGTTAAAAAAAATTGTAGTCAATAAAATCAACTATTTATCTTACAAATCAACTATTTGTTTCACCATACATAAGGACTTGGAGATAAAAAGATGACATGTAATGACAGGTTGTGAATATAAAATATATAGAAGGGCAAAGAAAATATAAAATGATGAAAAAAGTTGATGAAATGTACATGTGGTGGAGAGAAAATTGTGTTTTATTTTTCTTAAAATTAAAATTGTCATAACTATTTACTTAGTTGTCAATTTCAATAAACTTGGTATCATTGAAATGAATTTTTTGAAGATCTTTCCAATAAAACCAATGATCAATACAACTGCTAAAAATAAAAATATATATATTTTATTAGTAAAAATGTAATAGTACATTTAATCGTTAGTATTTTTCAATTTTTTAAAGAGAGATGGCCGATCATACTAGGAAAAAATAAGAAGAATTGAGACATACATCTTAATGTACATTTAAACAAAAAACCTGTCCTTCATGTTTTGACAAATTCAAATTTTGAATTTCTTTTCCATAACTGATTCAATTGTTTACTGAGTATAACCATGAAGTTTATGATACATATATATTTTAACCTGAGAATATGCTTCCATTTCCAAACTGATTGAGGGTGAAAGTGGGGATGGTGGCTAGGGTCTTCAATACATGTTATTTAGTAAAAAAAAAAATATGTGGAGTCTCAATGACTCAGAGAATAACCTAGTCTTTCTTACAAATTAGTTTGGTGTTTTACCATTCACAAGGATTTGGAGATAAAAAATGTTAGATTAAAAGTTGAGGAAGATGTTAAGGGTTAATATTCATTTTTTATAATGATATATTTGTAAATAAGAAGCATGTAGAAGGGCAAAAGAAAATGAATATAAAACTAAAAATGATTGTATGAAATGTATATGTGGCGAAGAGAGAAAATTGTGTGTTTTATTTTTCTCAAAATGAAAATGACCATAACTATCTACTTAGTTGTCAAATTTTAGTGAACTTAAGGTGTGTTTGATTGCATGGAATCGTACGCCATTGGAATCTATGAGGGGACCACCTACTTCTAAGCTAATTTAAGGTTCACTCACCAATCCACCATTAGAATTTGTGATCAATGGTCGGAATTGAAGTCCATAAACATGGGAATCACGTGCTTTGGGGGACCAAGGAGTGTGATTCACATATTCATGAAACTTTCATTCCCACCATTGATCCAAATTTTAATGGTGGATTTGTAAGTGAACTTCAAATTAGCTTAATTTATATGGTTCCCTTATGGATTCTCATGGCATAAGATTCCATGCAACCAAACACACTCTTAGTATCAGTGAAATTTATTTTTAAAGATTTTTTCAATTAAATCAATGATCAATAAAAATACTTAACAATTAAAAATAAACATTTCACATCGTATGCATTTTTTACAAATAAAAGAAAAACTTCTAATACATTTCACAGCGTAAGTATTTCCAATATTTATCAAAGAATAAGATAAAAAACAAGGCACATTCAAACAAAGACCCCTATATTTAAAAAAAAAAATCAAAGTTCAACAAGAGTTCATTTTTCTATAATGATATATTTGTAAATATACAACATATAGAATGACAAAGAAAATGAAAAATTGTGAAAAAGTTAGTGAATTGTACATGTAACAGAGAGACAAAATTTTGTATTTTTTTTTCTCAAAATAATAATTGTCATAATTATTTACTTGGTTGTCGAATTTTAGTAAACTTGGTATCGTTGGAATGTCAATTTGAAGATTTTTCCAATTAAACCAATGATCAATATAAACGCTAAAAATTATTTATGTATATATATATATATATATATATATATATATATTGATGTAGTCGTTTTTCACTATATGTTTTGACCTAGTCCTACTGACATGCGGACATGCACAAGGAATGCACGTGAGCCATGAACCATCATTGTTGTTGCCGATGACACTCCGATGCTAAAGTCAGATAGGGATCTGAGGAAGGTGTAATGTTGTAAATGATATTCACGTAATTATTACATAATATATCCCTTAATTTATATATGTTAGTGTTTTAATTGTTATATTTTATTTTAATTATTTCATTTTCATGTTTTTGTAGGAATTTGAACGTAAACGATGAAATCGCGTTAAGGCGGCAATTTGAAGAAATGATCAATTGGTTGGTTCAAATGGCGGTACAAAGTAACGGGTGAAAAGTCGAATATCACATGCCTAAACCTTACCCAAATAAACCAAATTCACTTATTACCTAAGCCCAAGTCCGAAAGTTAACCTAAAGCCCAAACCCAACCTAGGAAAATAGAGAAAACCTATTTAGAGTCTTCATCTCTCCCCTTTCTTGGGGGGCCTCCTCTTCCACATTTTTTTTCTCTTCCTCTCTTTTCCAACCACCACGCCAATCGATCCTGCCGGTGATCCTTGCTCGATAGGAGGACCGACAACGACTTCACCTCGCCATCACCACCATCTCACTGTCACCCTGCCCCCTTCTTTCACGCACAAAAATAGAGAGCAACAACCCTGTTTGTCCCACACAACCTCACCATCCACCCTCGACCGCTGAACAACCAACGCACGACCACCGTCCAGTGCACCCTCACCGCCATCGCACTCTCCGTCCTTGTTGCAAACCACCATAACACCACCACCCACACCGTCCCCTATTTCATCTTGCCATCATCACCATCCCCGTTCTTCTCCCTTCCACGTTCTCTGCCTCCTCTTCTTCTCTCTTTCTGCTCCTTCATCATGAACAGACCACGCACCACCATCATCTCTCTCGCACTGAAACAGAAGAACAAGATCAACAACAGAGCACCGCCCCTGCTCTTATTTGTTCACTCTTACTGTTTCCTCATTCTCTCATCCCTCTCTCTCCCATCTCGTATCTCACTTTCTTTGTTTACATTTCTCCCTCTCTTTTGCAGGTACCAGAGCATCTCGCACACCACCACCGAGACATGAGCAGCAAACAGGGAGCACTACCCTTGCTTCTCTCTTGTTCATCTTTTATTCTCTCTCTTTCTCGTGTCTCCCTTAGCATTTCTGTGTCTTGTAGGTGATCTTAACCGGAGAAAAAAGAGCTCGCGAGAAGCGAAGAGCTAGCGACGCAGGGAACGGCGCCACTAGCTGGAGAAGAAGGCACAGGAAGAAAAGGCGGGACCAACTGATTTTTGAATTAGTTGGTTATTTGCACCCTGGACACTTGCTCTTTGTACCACCACAGTACACTTGCCGCCCTTCGCGTCCCATGTTTATGCAGGAATTGATGGATTGCACTTCTACCAGTGTTGTGACGTCATCCAATATGATCTTCTAGACCACGCGTTGAGGCGAAGGTGAGCCACAGGGTTTCCTAGAGTTTGTTGTATCTAAATTTATTGTTTTCTATATGCTTGAGTGTTAAACATAGTTGATTTCTGAATTTCAATAATTTACTTTCACCGATTATATTCGAAATATTTATCTAGACTAATCGATAGTTAGAAGTTCTCTTTATTGATATTTGAAGCTTGCTTTAATCAATTAATTTGAATCTGTGATTGTGTGTGCTGTAAAAAGACATGCAATGCTAGGGGTTCAGAATTAGTTAAAATAAACCTGTGATTGTTTGTGAAGTAGAAAGACATGCAATGCTAGGGGTTTATGCATTTGCTGAAATCAATTGCTAACTTAGATTAGTCGTGTTGATTCTTGAAAACAATAATTTGGATTACACAAATCTCAAAGAACTTGTGGTGGATTCGATATCTCAGTCCACTATTTTATCATTTTATCAGTTTAATATTTAAGTGTTCAATTTCATTCTCTTAAATTAGTAATTTACATCTGTTGTAACCCCCAACTCTAAATTAGAGTAAATAAGTCCTAGAATTCAACTGTCTTGTCAATCCTCGTGGGATCGACCCATATTTGCCACTGTCTACCAGTTAGACAGTCGTGCACTTGCGGTATTCTTATTAATTTAATTAATAAAATCTCCATCAAGTTTTTGGCGTCGTTGCCGGGGGATTGTAACAGTACAATCGAAATCTAGGGTTGTTTTTGCTAGTTTATAAATTAGGTTTAATTTTCTTTTTAGGAACAATGTTACGAATCACTTTCTTATTTGTTTTATTTGCTTGGGTTTGAATTATTTTTGCATTTATTTCGGAGGCGGTCACACACATAGGAGCTCAAGTGGGAACGAAGTGAAATATTGCTATTCGCGAAGAAACTCTCATAAATCGACTTCTACTCGGCGTCGCAAGTAACCCAAAAGAAGTTCACGCCAGAGGTAACTTCTACCCACCGCATCTGCACACTGTTTCTGTGTGATCACTTGTGTTTAGCTTGTTCTAAGTAGTATTGCATGAAAATTTGAATAGTGGCAGGATTGAGTTGAAACTTCTGTGCCCTCTCCCGTGGATAAGTTAATCACCATCTATTTTAGGGTTAGGAACCTAGACCTTCACTATTTAAAATTTGTAGCAAGATAATTATCTATGACTGGTGTGACGCTCATTGGGACTCTCTTTGGACGTTTGATAGCTTAAAGTGGTCGAGTGAAGGAACACATCCTATTTGGGAACAGTTCTTGAACTGACATTTCACTTTGAGCTAGAGAGTGGAAAAATATGTAGGAGCAACTCTGTAGTGGCGGATTGATAGGAAATTACCGTGCCTCTCCCACGGTTAGGTAAATTTAATTGAATTTCAGCCTTGCATTAGTAAAGAAAAACTCTAGAGCCGTTTGTCATTCATTTTGTTTGTGTATGATTTAGGGTTCCGTTGTTTTTATTTTTTAGAGTTAGGTCATCTTGATATAGCGGTTAGGCTTGCATTTAAAAAACAAATTTAAATTAAAAAATCAAAATTGAAGTTTGTTTACGAGTGTTGACTTTAAACTTCGTTATCCAGTAGTTTAAGCATATCTGGGTGCGTGATTCTTAGAGTAGACTTGTCCGACAAGAATTCGAGGAGTTCTTTGAAGTCCCCATTACCTATTTAGGTTCATCATCCTTATCTACTAAGATGGTTGAGGAGAAGGCCTTTAAAGATTATTTCACCCCTCTTCCTGGTAGTGCTCAGTCTTGCATTGTCTTACCTGAGACAAGTGCAAATAGTTTTGAACTCAAACCATCTATTATTCATCTGCTGTCTTCTTTTTAAGGTTTGGAGAAAGAAGACCCTTATCTTCATGTCAAAAAGTTTTTTGACATCTGCGTAGGGATGGCAGTGGGGCGGATTTTCACGGATAGCTGCCCCACCCAATCCGTATGAAGCGGATTTGGATATGGCTAAACGGGTTGCGGGGAGGATACGGATATCCAAACAACATCTGTCTAATACTCAGGGCGGATACAGATTTGGCCATATTTACCCCACGGATATCCGTTTAAGTATGAAATTTACATAAATATCCTTGGCCCTTTAAAAAGAAAAAAAACCTACCCATTCGTTTACATCTCTTAGACTCTCAGACTCACTTTCAAAGAAGAGAAACAAAAACCAATCCAGATTCTCACTCTCAGACTCTCACTTTGTGTGGTTACTGTTGTAAATGTGAAAAATGAAGATGAAGAAGAATGAGATGGATTGACGGAGAGTCATAGAGTCGACCGGATCTGGTGATGGAATGGTGACGATTTTGAAACGAGGAGAAGATTTGGTGGAGTTCAAGAAGAAGAACCAGGTGGTGGCACCGAGGCTAATCAGATTGGAGGAGAGGAGACCAGTTAGATTAGAACCGAGTGAGCAGGTGTACGCCGGATCAGCGGTGGCTATATCGCCATTTCCAAGGGTGTTTCCATTGCCGTCATTTTCGAAGACCTTTTTGAATAAGAAGGAAAAGAGTTTGTTGATAACTTGGTGACAAAAGATCTGAGACATCTACTTGGTCTTGAGTGACGGTGGTGCGGATCTTGGGGTAGGGATCTGAAAAACAGTTTTGTTTATTGGTGCTTCTAGGGTTTCTGGATATGAGAATCTGTTTGTAGTTTTTTTAAACGGGGAATGATCTTGAGTCTGGGATGATGAACCCTTTTGGGTTAACTTTCAGAGTTTAGAATGGGGTTATAGATGATGTTTATTGTGAGGAACGAAAACCTTTGCAAAATTCATCATGTATTGTTTTCATATATACGTATGTAAAGAAAATTTAGAGATTAAAAAAAAACGAGGAAGATGAAGATCTCTGAAGAGACCCATTAAAAGTTGTTCTTCCATTCTTTTTTTTTCTCAGATCAGTTTTTTTATTTTTTTGGGGGGGGGGGGGGGGGGGGTTAAATGGGGCGGGGATGGTTTAAAAAAAATGATAAACGGATATGCGGGGTGGGGATGGATTTGCTCAAATATGCCTCGTTGCCATTCCTACATCTGCGCCACCCTGAACTACCAAAAATTTTTTGACGATTCGGTCCGTCGTAGGTTCTTTCCGTTTTCTTTGAAAGATAAGGAAAAATCTTCCCCATTCATAAAATGAATGCCTTCCGACGAGATTTATCTAAAGAGGACGAACATTTGTATGAATGTTGGGAAAGGTTCAATGAGCTCATTGTCAGGTGTCTCCATCACGGATTCGAGAAGTGGCAGCTAGTTCAATACTTCCAAGACGGTCTAACCCCTCAAAACCATCGTATGATTGATGCTACGAGTGGTGGGTCATTAATGAAAATGAGTGTCAATGAGATATGGGAGTTCTTTGAAACTCTTTCCAAAAATTCTTAGCAATGGGATTATTTGAGAAAGGAGTCTGATAGGCGTAAGGGCGGTATATATGAAATTAGAGATACATCTGTTCACCCCCCTTCCGCCTCAAAGTTAGAGATAGTTTTTATGACCATGGCTCAAAAATAGATGCACTTTCGAATTTGACTCAACCTGCACTTCCCGCAAATGCTTCATCTGAAGTCTGTGCTACATGTTCAAGTCCTGGTCATTCAATAGCTAATTGTGACTTGCAAAACGATTATCATGCATACTATGTTCAGCAAGTCAACTCTTTTAATGTGATGCGGTTACTTGGCAATAATTCACAACCTAACTATTACAATTCAGAGTTCACCAAACATTCAAGTCTCTCCTCGGCCCATGGCCCACACCAAGAAGGATCTGTTGTTGTCTCCCAAGCTCCTCAAGCCCCTAGCCCTGTTAGGCCCCACCTTAACCAAGTTCCTCCATCCAACACATCAAGTTTAGAGGAAACGGTTAATCGATTTTTGCAGCTCTCATAAAGTATAATTGAGCAGAATTCTAAGGACATATCTTAGTTGAAAGCCACGACTCAACACCAATCTCAAGCCCTCAATAGACTTGAGATAGTTGTGTGTAAGATTACTCAGTCTTCTTCTGAGAGAGAGCCAGAGAGATTTCCAAGTCAACTTGATCCAAACCCAAAGGGTCGATTCGTAGTTGGTAGTACATCTGAGTCCTGCAATGAAGATGTCAAATCTATTACTACCCTTTGGAGTGGAAAATATGTGGACAATCGAGTACAAGTGCTCGATTTGAGTGTCAATGCATCCCTGTCTAAGTCAAAGCAGGTTGCATCTCCATCTGACAAGGAGGCTGATAAAGCCTCACCTTCTACAGATGCTCCCGTTGACTCTGACCCCACTCAGGCATCTTATTTGCCTAGAGCCTCGTTTCCGTCACGATTAGCTCCGGCAAAGAAAGGAACAAATGTAAATGACGTAATAGAAATTTTTAAACAAGTCCACACAAATATCCCATTACTCGATGCTATCAAGCAAGTTCTTAGCTATGCCAAGTTTTTGAAGGATCTTTGCACACATAAGCGGAAGCTACATGTGCCAAAGAGAACATTCCTCACAGAGCAAGTGAGCTCAATTATTCAACACAGAACCCTGCCTAAGTATAGGGATCCTGGTTGCCCGACTATTTCTTGTATTATCGGTGATCATATGATAGATAAGGCATTATTGAATTTAGGGGAGAATGTTAATTTATTGCCATATTCTGTTTATGAACAATTAAGTCTCGGTGGGTTAAAATCGACTAGAGTAACACTGCAATTGGCAGATAAGTCTGTTAGAGTCCCCTGTGGTGTTATAGAGGATGCGATTGTCAAGGTTGAAAAATTATATTACCTTGTGGACTTTATAGTTCTCGATACACAACCTGTTCACAATCCCTCTAGTCACATTCCAGTCATTTTGGGTCGACCATTTTTGGCCACATCCAATGCCATTATTAACTTCATGAATGGAATTATGAAATTGTCATTTGGAAACATGACCGTTGAACTCCAACGCTTTTAATGTTAGTCAACAACCTCCCGAGTCCGAGGATATCCATGAGGTTGACATGATTGAGAGTTTGGTGGAAAATTCCTTTCCACGGTCCGCCTTAGATGATCCCTTAACGACTTGTTTGACTCATTCTGGTTTAGACTTTGATATTAATAATTCCATTAGGGAAATGAATGCTTTGTTTGATGCATCCCCTAGTATGGTTCCAAGTTATTCATGGAAGTCTAAAGTGGAACCCCTTCCACTTAGTGAGTCAACACCCGTCCCTTTGATTGAGAAGCCACCCAAGCTTGACCTTAAACCATTACCTGACACCCTCAAGTATAAGTTTTTAGGTTCTGATAATACTTTACATGTTATTATTTCATCGACATTGACTGTTGAACAGGAAAGTAAGTTGCTAAACGTTCTGAAAGAACATAAAGCATCACTTGGGTGGACTATAACGGATATTAAAGGAATAAGTCCAACTGTTTGCATGCATCATATTCATATGGAAGATAATGCCAAAGCTTCACGTGAAATGCAACGTAGACTTAATCCTAATCTTAAGGAGGTTGTCCGAGCCGAAATGCTCAAATTGTTGGATGTTGGTATTATTTACCCCATTTCAGATAGCTTATGGGCCAGTCCAGTTCAGGTTGTTCCCAAGAAATCGGGGCTAACTGTCACAAATGATAAGAATGAGTTAGCGCCTACCCACATGACCACTGGATGGCGAGTTTGTATTGACTACCGTAAGTTGAACTCAGGCACGAGGAAATATCATTTTCCTCTCCCCTTTATCGATCAGATGCTTGAGAGGTTAGTTGGGCATGATTATTATTTTTTCTTGATATGTATTTCGGTTATAACCAAATCCCCATCGCACACGAGGATCAAGAGAAAACCACATTCACTTGCCTTTTTGGGACTTTTGCTTATCGGAGAATGCCTTTTGGGTTGTGTAATGTACCCGCCACCTTTCAGAGGTGTATGCTTAGTATTTTCTCGGATATGGTAGAAAGGTTTCTTGAGGTGTTCATGGATGACTTCTCAGTGTTTGGGGATTCGTATGATGAGTGTTTGCATCATTTAACCCTTGTGTTAACGAGGTGTGAAGAGAAAAGTCTTGTCTTGAATTGGGAAAAATGTCATTTTATGGTTAGGCAAGGCATTATTGGATTTAGGATCCAAAGTTATCATTTTTACTGATTATGTAGTGCTGAAGTACATTTTTTTTCTTCTAAAAATGATGCTATGCCACGCTTGATTCGTTGGGTCTTATTGCTACAGGAGTTTGATATTGAGATTCGGGACAAGAAGGGTTCCAAAAATGTTGTAGCTGGCATTTGTCTAGACTTCTTGTAGAATCATCTACTGCAGATGTGCTCTTGAATGAATCCTTTCCTGATGAGCAATTACTTGCTATCTCCCAGTTACCTTGGTATGCATATATTGTGAATTACCTTGTTATAGGTCAACTCCCTTCTAATTTGTCTAAACAAGATAAGACTAAATTTCTTGCTAAGGTCAGACATTTCTTCAAGGACGATCCTTATTTATTAGTACTGTCCTAATTAGGCCATTAAGAGATGTGTTTCAGAGAGTGAATTTCATAGTATCATTTCCTTTTGCCATGATCTGGCATGTGGAAATCACTTTAGTTCTAAAAAGATAGCTGCAAAGGTTTTGCAGTGTGGCTTTTATTGGCCGGCTATTTTTGTGACACTCATGCATTTTGTGCTACATGTGATAGATGCCAACGAATGAGTTCCATTTCTCGTAGGAATATGATGCCTCTTACTAACATTCTCAATGTGGAGATTTTTGATGTTTGTGGTATTTATTTCATGGGAACTTTCCCTCCATCATTTGGCTATCTTTACATTCTTCTAGCCGATGATTATGTTTCCAAATGGGTAGAGGCGGTACCTTGTAAAATGAATGACCACAAGGTTGTGGTCAAATTTCTGAAAGATAATATCTTCCCTCGTTTTGGTATTCCGCGTGCTATTGTAAGTGATGGTGGTTCTCATTTTTGTAATAGACCGTTTGAACTGCTAGTTAATAAGTACTCCATCACTCATAAAGTAGGTACTCCATATCATCCACAAACAAGCGGGCAAGTTGAAATATCCAATCGGGAAATTAAACAAATTTTAGAGAAAACCGTTCGACCAGACCGTAATGATTGGTCACAACGTCTGAATGATGCTCTTTGGGCTTATAAGACAGCATTTAAGACGCCGCTTGGAATGTCTCCATATAGACTTGTTTTTGTAAGGCATGTCATTTGCCTGTGGAATTAGAACATCATGCTTATTGGGCTATCAAAACTTTTAATTTTGATATAGGTGAGGCTGGATCACATCATAAGCTCCAACTTAATGAGTTAGAAGAGATTAAGAATGATGCTTACCAAAGTGTTAAAATCTACAAAGAAAGAACGAAGGTGTCTTATGATAAATCCATTCATCGCAAGTCCTTTAACATTTCCAAAAGGTGTTTCCTGGCAAATTGTGATCTCGATGGTCTGGACCTTACACTGTGAAAATAATGTTTCCACATGGGGTTGTTTAGATTGTTGATCCCAAGGATGGTTGTGCTTTAAAGTCAATGATCAACGTCTTAAACCATTCTTAGAGATGCCTACATCAGAAGTAGAGGTTGATGTGTTGTTATTAGAGGATCATGTGTACTCAGATTGAGGAACTATTTCTCTTCTACCCATGGCCTTATGGGTACTTTACATATTTTGTCGGGCTGACGACGTTAAACCAAACGCTTTTGGGAGGCAGCCCAGCTTCGGTTGTGTCATTATGGTTAGTTTGGATTGATTTTCGAGTTATTTCTAATTGCATTCCACTCATACTCGTTAGCTCCGTAACAATTTTGACTTACAACTGACGCATGTAATTTTTTTCATTTGACATTTATTTTAGTCCTGTATTTTTTTATCAATTTATCGTGATGAGTCCACAGTTCTTATCTTGTTTTTAGCATTCATGGTGGATGATTCGTCGAAATTGGTAAAAAATTCCCATGGTAATATTCCTCTAACTCTCGTCTTTATCTTTTCCTTCATTTTCATGAATTTTTTTTTTTTACATTGAGGACAATGTTTAATTTATGTTTGGGGGTGAGGTTTATGAGATTTTCCTTCTTCTTCAAAAATTTTGAACTAAAAAGTATTTCACAATTGACTATTGTATTCTACTCAATCTCCATTGAATACATAGTTAATTATGACTGTGTGGAAATTTTTCGATTTGAAAATGCATTCAAAATCTAAGCTCCTTTCCAAAGAAGAGAATGTGCTTTCAAGTATGCCTTTAAATTTGAGAAATGCATGCTTTCACTTGTCACTTTTATATATCTATAGGAAAGCATAAGGTTTAATATTATCTTTAAGTTAAATATATTTCATGATATTTTTCGACTCGACCACTCTTGCACTATAAGCCAAGTTAACATAATTTGAAGTTAATCAGTAAGATATTAATTAGAAAACTTAGAATAATAGTGGAGACTTAACCCATGTGAGTTTCGAGATATTCTTTTTTTTCTTGAGAGTTATTAAATAAACTCTGACTTTACTTGAATCCGCATTATTTCGTTGATGATCACATTATTCTTATTTCTTTTATTGATTGTTTTGATAATGTTGTTAAAATTGAATTATTACACTAGAACTTCTTGATTTATTTAGTTGAGATGTCATAATACCGACTAGAGCTTAAGAAGTGATATAGGCAATTTTTTTTCTTTGAACTGTTCTTTAGCCTTTTAGCCTACCTAATGAAAAATATCCATTCGCAACCCTTTGAGCCTTTAAATAGACTTTTTCTTTGCTAACCCCATCTCCATTACCTACTCCAATTATGGAGTAATATCCCATATTATTTTTATCCTTACCCAATGCCTCTGAGAATGTGTGTGGTTGATGTATTTTTGGAGTGGGAAAATAAAAAAAAAGATTTGAAATTAAATATTCCATGAATCCTCGGGACTAAAATGTTTCATTGTGCAGAAGGGGAAAGCATGTTAATTAAAATAAAATGAAGAAGAATTTCGAAGGAATAAAAAGTAATGGTGTACAACATTGGTTTATTTTTCAGAGCCCCACGTGTGTTATTAAAGGGTGTATTCATTCTCATAGAAATTTCTCGTATCATTTTTCATTCTTGTTAGCCAAAATCTTAGCCTCATTACAACCTAATAAAGACCGAACTGATCTTATGTAAAGGTCTGGTTCATAGATGCGGAGATTAAATAGACAATAACTATGGTGTATGATTCAACATTCTCAAAGTAATTGATATTCATGTCCATGAGATCATATTCATTTCATTATTTTTAAAGTCTGTTTTTCATGATTATTATATGTTAGATGTTTCTGTTTCCATAATTTATTGTCTTTCTCACATATAAACTGAGTGATAACTAGCCAATCTCTGAGTGACAAGAGAGATTTGTAGTCGAAGCGTACTATTCAAAGGTTATCTAGTTGTATCTTTACTGAGAAAAATAAAGTTATGTTGATAAGGCCATGCACACACACACACACTTCGAGTTGAGAATAATTGATGAAATTTATTTAACCTTTGGGTATTATTAAATCGTTGTTAGACTCTTTGATATATTATTGTGACACTGTTAGTTGTTTTCTGAAATTTTTGGCAATTAGATTATTACTCAGAGGATAATATTTCGAGTAATCAAGTTACCATGTTTTAGAAATTTATTGAGTCATAATGTTTGTGGGTAACATTTCTAGAAACCCGCACGAGACTATAACTCGTCCACTAGAGGTAATTTAGCGGTTTAAAGCCTTGGTGCACGTTTAAGGTAAATGCATCTGATGATTCCTACGAAAGTGATGTTAGAATTTTATTTTTATTGTTTTGTTTGAGGACTAGCAAAATATAAGTTTCGGGGTGTTTGATATTCACATAATTATTACATAATATACACCTTAATTTATATATGATAGTGTTTCGATTATTATATTTTATTTTAATTATTTCATTTTCATGTTTTTGTAGGAACTTGAACGTAAACGATGAAATCGCGTTAAGGCGACAATTTGAAGAATGATCAATTGGTTGGTTCAAATGGCGGTACAAAGTAACGGGTGACAAGTCAAATATCACATGCCTAGACCTTACATAAATAAATCAAATTCACTTATTACCTAATCCCAAGTCCAAAAGTTAACCTAAAGCCCAAACCCAACCTAGGAAAATAGAGAAAAACTATTTAGTCTTCATCTCTCCCCTTTCTTGGGAGGCCTCCTCTTCTCTTTTCCAGCCACAACGCCAATCTACCCTGCCGGTGATCCTAGCTCGATAGAAGGATCGGCAGTGACCTCACCTCGCCATCACCACCATCTCACTGTCACCCCGCCCCATCTCTCACTCACAAAATAGAGAGCAACAACCTTGTTTGTCCCAAACAACCTCACCGTCCACTACCGATTGATGAACAGCCCACACATGACCACCATCCAGTGCACCCTCACCGCCATTGCACTTGCCATCTCTGTCGCAAACCACAATAACACCACCGCCCACACCATCCCCCGTTTCATCTCGCCATCATCACCATCCCTATTCTTCTCCTTTCCACGTTCTCTGCCTCCTCTTCTTCTCTCTTTATGCTCCTTCATTACGAACAAACCATGCACCACCACCACTTCTCTCGCACTGAAGTAGAAGAACAGGAACAACAACAAAGCACAACCCCTGCTCCTATTTGCTCATTCTTCCTGTTTTCTCCTTCTCTCGTCCCTCTCTCTCCCATCTCATATCTCATTCTCTTTGTTTACATCTCTCCCTCTCTTTTGCAGGTTCCGGAGCATCTCACACACCACCACCGAGACAGGAGCAACAAACAGGGAGCACTACCCCTGCTTCTCTTCCATTCATATTTTATTCTCTCTCTTGTGTCTCCCTCAGCATATTTGTTTATTGTAGGTGATCTTAACCGAAGAAGAACGAGCTCGCAAGAAGTGAAGAGGATGCAACACAGGGAGCGATGTGGCTCACTAGAGACGAAGGCGCGGAAGAAAAAGCGGGACCAACTCATTTGATTATTTGCACCTCGGACACTTGCTTTTTGTACCACCATAGTACACTTGCAGCCCTTCGCATCACATGTTCGTGCAGGAATTGATGGATTCCACCTATACCAGTGCTATGATGTCATCCACCATGATCTTCTAGACCTCGCGTTGAGGCGAAGATGAAACCGCAGGGTTTCTTAGAGTTTGTTGTATCTAAATTTATTGTTTTCTATATGCTTGAATGTTAAACACAAATGATTTATGAATTTCAATAACTTGCTTTCACCGATTATATTAGGAATAATTATCTAGACTAATTTGTAGTTAGAAGTTTCCTTTATTGATATTTGAAGCTTGCTTTAATCAATTAATTTGAATTTGTGATTGTGTATGCTGTAAAAGGACATCCAATGCTAGGGGTTAAAAATTAGTTAAAATAAATCTGTGATTGTGTGTGCCATAGAAAGACATGCAATGCTAGGGGTTTATGCCTTTGCTCAAATCAATTGTTGACTTAGATTAATCTTTAGATTAGTCGTGTTGATTCTTGAAAACAATAATTTGGATTACACAAATCTCAAAGAACCTGTGGTGGATTCGAATCTCAGTCCACTCTCTTATCATCTTATCAGTTTAATATTTAAGTGTTCAATTTCATTTTCTTAATTTAGTAATTTACATCTGCTGTAACCCCAACTCTAAATTAGTTTAAATAAGTCCTAGAATTCGACTGCCTTGTCAATCCTCGTGGGATCGACCGGTATGTGCCATTGTCTACTAGTTAGACAGCCGTGCACATGCGGTATTACAAGTAGGGTTTATTAACTTATTAATTTAGGTAATAAAATCTCCATCAGTAAAAAAATGAATTTGTAACGTACCTTAGCTTACCAACCTCATGTCTTATTTATAGTACTGCAGGAGTCCTAGTTCTACCAGGCCATCGATGGCATAGTTTAGGAAGGAAATCTTCGTGGAGATCTTTTTCTAATTAGGATTCGTGGTGTAGAGGAGAAATTTCATGTTAGCCCTATCTTCCCTATCTGAGGGTAATCCGTAAGAGGATGTTTCCCTGTGTGATATGTACTCTAGTATTTGCTTCCTAGTCAGAAGCGAATAGCTGCTGTAATTGTCTGTCTAAAGCTGATCCTCTAGATACTTGCCTTAATAGGGCTTATGGGTATTGAGGATTGTTGTGAGACGCGTGGGCTTAGCAAGCTGTAGGAGTTTGGGTCCGTTTGGCAGACTGCATTGGGCGGGCTTGGCCGGATTAGTGTTGTGTTGAAGCTAGGGTACGTAATTCCTCGAGATCATCATGAGTGTGTATGGCTCAGGGTTGTCACCATTTTGGTGTATCATTAGCTACTCCCCCAAGTAAGTGGGGCACTCAGTCGGTCCACTAACTTTTTGAAAAAACAATTGTACCGTCGTGATGATTGAACTCAAAGCGCTTGTCTCAAGCGGTGCATAATATTAATGATTACGTGACTGCTTAAGGATAGTATGTGCGATTTGTCTTCCCTATAAATATTTGTTGCTTTGTGGTGGATTTTTTAAATGTTATCTGTATTGTTGCTTCAAGCAATAGTGCTGCTGTAAAATTCGATTTGTTTATTTTTATCGATGTAAGATAATGAGGTACTTTCTTCCAAGGATCTGTTGTCCTTCACTTACCTCAAGCTCTTCGAGGGTAGCCTAGTAGATCAAACCGAGTTGATCAAGTTTAGAAGTTTATACTGAATCCCAGGGATTTTGAAATCATTCTCGTGTTCAGTGACGTGGCTCCCATTACACCCCCTCAGGGGTACATAAGTTTGCACGGGGGTATGTTTGAGTCAGGGCTCCAATTTTCAGTGCCAGATGACATCTGGTTTTTTTTTTACATGCCTCCCGCTCAGATGGTGTCGAGCGGGTTCAAGATTCTACTTGCGATTCTTCTGAGGGCACATGACGTCGGCCTTCGTTTGACCATGGCGGTGATTCATTACATAACCACTACTCGGTTGGACCCCAGGGGCCTCTACATATTGAACAGCTCTGCTTGTCTAGGCTTGGAGGCGGATGGCATTGAGCCTTGAGAGAAGCATTGGTTCTTGGCTTCGGTGGATTTTCAATACTACAAGCTTGGGAGTCGTAGAGTTTCCCGATACTTCCAGTATGATATTCATGAGTTTTTTTGCCACTGGCTTATATATTTTTTGTAATCCTGATGCGATGCTGGTTTTGACGTCACTCCTTTGTTTCAGGGAAGTTTGTTGTTTTGTCTCTTACTGAGGAGGAGATGTGAATAGAGAGGGAATTCCTCAAGCTTCATTTGACGCATGTTAAGGAGGTTGTAATGCCAAGCAACGTTGTGCGCAGCGGGTTCCTGCGGTGTTCTCACGGTTCCCTCGTCGTGCCGGTTTCACCGGTTAAAAGGGTTGTTAATCATCGTTCAAAGAAGATAAGCCTGGCTCTGCCTAGCCCGACTAGGCTTGCTGAATTGGAGGTGAATGTGCCTCCTGTCATTGCTCCAAGGAGACAACCTTCTGACTGCGCGACTTTTCCCTTTGGGCTGTCGCGGTCTATCCAGGCGGCGACCTCGGGGGGTCGTCGCCTGCCATTTGATGTTGTCACTCCTCATGTTGACTTAGTGGAGGAAATTGGACCACGCGTTGATACTTCGTGTCACTATAGTCCCGAGATAATCATTCTTGCCCTTTAGCCGTACAACTCTATCATGCTTCATCCAAAAGCCTGTGGGCAAGTTTTTGTTTTGGAGTAAGCCTTTGTGGACTTGTGGATGTCATATTCAAATGCCATCAACTGAGTGGACTTTTTGACTGGTCAGCTGCAGAGTCCTAGTACTGTCGCGAACTTGGGAGCCATGAGGGCCATTGTTTCTGCCACTGAAGCGAGTTTTTGGGCATAAGATCTCATCGAAGGGCGGCCAAGTCTTATTTGGTGTTGACCTATGCTGAGCTGGGGCGGAGGAGGGTTGAACTGGAGGCCCAATAAACTAAAAGAAGGCAGGCGGAGACATAATGGGTCGTCGAGCGAGAGCAACTAGACTATGCAATTAACGAGGGGTTTCGCCGCATTCGTGAGGCTGAACGCTTGTTGTCGGAAGAGCGTTCACACTACATTGTCTTGGTAGATGTGGTGGACTTTGATATGTCGAGACGGAGGCCATTGATCTCGTCAGAGGTTATTTGGGGCAGATTGGAGCTATTGGAGCTAATCAGAGAGGAGCGTCTTGGTGTTGATCTTGATCTTTTTCGGTTACAGGAGGGCTGCTTTTGGACCGATTTCTCTAGAGGAAGGTTCTAGTTCTGTAAGGCCAGTTGCTGAGGAGGTTGTCTCTCCTTGAAATAATTGTAACGTCCTTCTCAGGGCAGGAAAATAATTTTTTTGAATTAAAGTACTGTTTTTCCCTGTACTTTTGGGTATTCTTTAGATGCTTTGTAGATTGTAGAATTTGTACTACCGAGCATAATGCCTCTTTTTGTTAGTTAAATTGTATTGACTGCCTTCGCATGCTTTCATTTGTCAATGAGTCGTTTTTGTCTGTGCGTCGTAGACTGGGTTGAGATGCTCCAAAGACTATTATCTTCCGGGGAGCGTTGATTGTTTGGCGGGTTAGTGTCATCATATATTGGCCTATCATTGCCCTCGCGTGGTAGATTAGGTGTCGAGCAACGAAAGCCATCGTCATTAGTCGATGACTGACTAAGTTTTCCCAATCCTTGTCTGTTAGAGGGCAATGCTCTTTTGGTGAGTTGTCGTCATCAGCGGACAAGCGCTGACTAGGCTCCCACTTCCTCGATTGTCGTGGTCCATGCATAACGAACTAGCACTACACCAAAATGCTTGTTTAGCTATGGGGAGGTGGCCATGGCTCTAAGCCATTGGTTTATTTGCCACGACCATAAACCATGGATAGCGTGGCCAACGGCCTAAAACCATGGCTACAAAAATAGTTAGCCACGGCTCTAAACCATGGGTGCATTAGCCACGGCCAAAAACCGTTGCTAAACTAAATCATTTTGCACGTGCCGCGCTCCTGCGAGTGACTGATTTGGAGAGTGATTTCGCGCTCTGGCAAAAATGGGGGGAGAGTGGATTTCGCGCTCTATCGCTTTTTGGCGAAAAAAGTTGGGGAAAAAATTTGGCGCTGTCATTGCGAAAAATTGGCAAAAAAAATTTGCTATTTTGACATAGATCAGTTTGCGCGGTCATTGCGAAAAAAATTTCGACCTAAATTAGAGAGAGGTTTGGCGCAGAGGAGAAGAAGGACGAACTAAAGAAGAAGATGAAGAACCGAAGCAGATTCTCAAACTTTTCTTCTCCTTCTTCTTCTTTAGATCTTGAGAGAATCGAGCTGAAGAAGAACATCAAATTGGTTCAGATCTCTTCCAGGTAAGATCCTTCTTCTTCAGATCTGTTTCAAGAGAACAAAATCCTTCAAAACCCACACAAAATTTGTCCTTTATAAGTTTTTCTCTGATGACTCCATTTCCCATTTTGATCCCAAACCATGGGATTTGAGTACCCTTTTGTTCTTTGAGTGCAGGGAGAGTGAAAAATAAGTGCGATTTTAGATACCCAGAAGCAAAGATGATTGCAGAGAAGCCAGGTTGGGTTAGGCATGAAGGAATGCAGATTTTCTCCATTGATATTCAACCTGGTGGCATCAGGTTTGCAACTAGTGGAGGAGATCACAAGGTAGCTTCGTTTTCATTCTTGGCTTTATCTTCGGTTATTTCATTACAATCAAGTTGAGTTTTTTCTTCTGTTGTTCAACTTCAATCATGATTCTTGTGAGTGGGTTTTCAACTTGGGAAATTTTGATGTCTTGGAAAGTTATTTTTATTTGAGGATCCTTACTTTTGCTTGAATTGAATTAGGTTGTCATCCGTTTAGGGTTCTAGTTAGTCTCAGTATTAAAATATTGTATATGAGGTGTTTCCTTTCTTGGAAAGTGAATATATTTAGAGTAGTAGTTTGGGAATTTACAACTTCATTTACTGGGTTTAGCTACTTGGATGGTTTAAGCTATTCTAAGATTAGAATGTATATGCTGGGAAGCTTTAATTTTTGTCCTTAGAGACACTTCAGTAATGTTGAAATATTGAGATTTGTTCATGTTCAGAATATACAATTCAAATATGTTATGAGCAAGGAGAAAGAAAATTTATGATACAGAAGTTGGAATACCCATGTAAAAATGAAACTATGAGGATGATGTTCAGGTAAGATTTATGTGAAATATATAAAGGAAGATGAGTACAATGAAGATGATGTTCATGACTGGTTATTAGTTTTATCAAAAAATGTAATTTAGTAAATATACTTTTTGAGGATAGTGTTGAAATTC
Organism: Berberis thunbergii; assembly: GCA_003290165.1. Classification (NCBI taxonomy): domain Eukaryota; kingdom Viridiplantae; phylum Streptophyta; class Magnoliopsida; order Ranunculales; family Berberidaceae; genus Berberis; species Berberis thunbergii. The sequence goes on from QNQO01000960.1 coordinate 118,949, forward strand.
CACTGCAAACCAAAACAAAACAGTTTGATTTTTTTTTGATCTCTTCTTCTTATTTTTTTTTTCTTCTTTCAGCAAAACAAACACTAGAAATCACTTTCTTCTTTTCTCGAGCTCGATTTCTGAAGAGGGGAAGAAGAAGACTAAGATAACACTCAAAACAACAGGTAAGCTATTCAACATTCTCTCATTTCCTGTCTTTGTTCATTGCCTCATTGGATTGTGAAACATATGGGTGAGATTCTAGTTGGGGTGTTTGGCAACTGTTGGAGGTCAGGTACATTTCCTCTATGTGATGGAACTCATGTGAAACACAACAAAGACACTGGAGATAATGTTGGTCCTTTGCTATTGAAGAAGCGGTAGAAGAACTACTTGGTGAGTATAGAGTCTTCTTTAATTTTTTGAGACTTTTGTTAAGCACTAATGTTTATTATGTACAATGGAACATTTCAATTGGAGGGATTTGAGTCTGCTACTATGTATAGACCATCAACATGATTTACTCTATAGTCTTCTTTAGCCATGTCTGTGTGTTTGTATTGTTATGAGCATGATCATTTGGGTATTCTAGCTTAATTGGTTTAAATGTTTTTTAGCTTAATTGCAAAAGAGGTAATGAAACAAAGAAACATATACTCAATTGGCCTCAATAGCAATATGTTGTATCCATGGGTTGGGAAAATTTAAGCTTTAGACTTCGATTTTAATATGAAAAGTGGACTACTCTTAAGATTTAAAATTCATTTTAACTATGAAAATTTGGACAGTGCATATAATTTTATAGCAAGCAAAAGTCATCTCTTTTAGTACACGTCAATAATTGATTATACAAGCCTCTATAATGTGTGTGTAGTTTCTCTCATGATTGCTCTTATGTTTCTGTAATCTAGATTTGTTCCTCCTGTGAAAACTGTAGAATCTGCCTTTCTACTCACCTTACAATTCTTTAGGCAACATTTGGTTTTAAGACATTCACTTAGAAGCAGTATTAGTTTTTCAGGAATGAACAATTTACATAGCTGACAATCTGGTTTGGGTTTCAGGTTTCAAAGAAGCAATTTCACTGTGATGGATGTGGAGTTTGCAGGTTGAATCCTCTATCCTTAAATAAATAAATAAATAAATAAATAAATAAATAAATAAATAAATATGGTTCAGTTCCACTTAGTTATTTGCTTCTTTGAATTGGTGAGAGTTGTTTCCATTCACACAAAAAATTGTCTTGCACATTATCAGATTAAGGTCCAACAACACCACCACCACCACCACCCTTATTTCTCAACTCTCACCAACCATGAAATGTACCAAGCACAACTAGATAACCACAACACCACCAAGGAAAACCATCTTGTTGCTTGCAATCCCTCACTCCCTCAAGTGTCTGAAGATGGGGTAGGAGGTTTTAGGAACTGGGTTTCAAGGAATTATTGTCAAGAAATGGAGCAAAAGTTGGATGGGGGGTTCATAGTGGGTGGTGATGAAGGAGGAGGTTATGGGTCAGTCTGTGCAATGGGGTATGGAGATTTACAGTCACTTAGCTTGTCAATGAGTCCTGGATCTCAATCAAGTTGTATTACAACACCCCCACCCCAGCAAATTTCCCCAACTGGAGGAGGAGGAAATGAATGTGTGGTGGCTATGGAGACAACAAAGAAGAGAGGGTCAGGAAGGAAGGTGGTGGGACAGAAACAACCAGTTCACAGGAAGTCCATAGACACATTTGGTCAGAGGACATCACAGTGTATAGGTGTTACAAGGTCTGTGTTCAAACCTGGTGTCTTTAATTTATTTTACCTTTTGTTTTTTGTATTTTTGGGATTCCTATCATCATTTCATTCATTCATTCATTCTTCCATGATGTTTTTTTTTTCCTCTTGTTTTGTTGTATGATTTTACCTTACCTTGCCATTTTCATGTCTCCTTGTTGGGTTGAAATTTTTGGTTTAAATTTTGCTTTGTTTTGATCCATTTTTTCTTCATCACAATCAAACATAGATGGACTGGTAGATATGAGGCACATCTTTGGGATAACAGCTGCAAGAAGGAAGGTCAAACCAGGAAAAGGGAGGCAAGGTTGGTTGTTCATGAAATTAGAAAGAAACTTGGAGCAACTCTTTGGAGTTTTTTTTTTTCATTTTCAATGTTGTATTTTTGTCTTTTTCTGTCTTGTAAGTTTCTGACTAGTACTCACTAATTATTGTTTGTGACGTTCTTCCTTTGTTCTTGATGCCATTCAAATCAAATCACACTATACAGTTTATCTTGGTAAAATCTCTAACCATTCACTTAATGTTTGATTACAACTTTTATCTATTGTGTTTTGTATTAATTAATTAAATAAAATCATTCTCCATTGTTGATTAGGGGGTTATGATATGGAGGAGAAAGCTGCAAGAGCTTATGATTTAACAACACTGAAGTATTGGGGTCCCTCGACCTACATCAATTTCTCGGTAACAATATATATTGTTCGAATTAACATGCTGATATATCGTTTATTTATATGTTATGGAACTTAAGGTTACTGATTGGTATCCTTTGTTTGTTTTAACAGTTGGAGAATTACCAAGAGGAACTAGAAAGCATGAAGAACATGAGTAGGCAGGAATATGTTTATCACTTGAGAAGGTATAATTTAATTTTTTTTATGGCTTACTTGTATTTCACTGCATTTTGGTGAATATAATGAATGTGTTATTATTTTGTCTTGTAGGAAAAGTAGCAAGTATTCGAGAGGTGCCTCAATATACCAAGGAATAACGAGGTTTTTACTAATTTCTATGTATCAAAAGCCCTTTAATTTGAATACAAATATGAACTTTCCTCTGATATCTATGCTCCCCCGTGTTTGTTAATTTGGCAGGCATCACCAGCATGGAAGATGGCAAGCGCGCATTGGCAAGGTTGCAGGGAACAAAGACCGCTACTTGAAGCTTTAATTTCAGTAAGATACTTGAAGCTTTAAGATACTTGAATACTTGAAGTAAGGGTCGCAAGTACCTTTATCTTGGGACATTCTGTAAGATACTTGAAGCTTTAATTTCTTCAAACAATTATTTCTTGTTATCATTATTACCATCATTGCCTTTATGCAAGCATCTTCATCAGATATTCATTTTTGAGATATTAAAGAGAGAGCTCTTAAAGCATATGTACAAGGCACTCCATGCTCTTGGAAGCAATGTTTTAAAAAGCGATTTTTCAAAGCGAAGCGGTCAAGCTGTTTCCAAAGCGAAGCGTAGCCTCGAAGCGTACCGAAGCGTTTTTTCATAGAAAGTGACAAAAAAATAGTAAAAAATTACAAAAAAACAACAAAACAAAAGAAGCAATCATCAATCAAATCAAGAAATAACTTGAGTTTGTTTTATGTATATATTATCTTTTGCAATATGCATACCTGAAATCTGAATATCTGTTACAATTTGCAGTGAAAAAGAATTGGAGACTCAACTTTAAAGTATGAAGTTACGGAGTTACCTTACTTGATCCTACAGCCAGCCACAACATCAGCTACCAAGCAGCCAAAGTGTCAAACAAATCCTCCTCAAGTCCTCAACCTCAACACCTTCTTTCAAGCTGAATGGGATTTTCTGGATGAATCAAATAAGTTGCATTAAGATGTAATGTACGATGTACGCACTTGTTATATGATTGAAAACAATGTAAACAATTTAATTGATTTGAATAACATAGTGCACAATATGTTTCCCTATCATTGTGATTCATCCATATATAACTGAAGACAATAACATAGACATAGTAATCAATTTGCATATTAGACATAGTCTTAGATTAAAGTAATCCATTACACCATCAAACCCAATCAAAAATCAAAGTTGCATATCAGACTCATAGTAATGAAAGTTGCATCATAGTAATCAATTTGAATATATCCTAGTCCTCGTCTTCCATCTCATCATCACTACTGAGAGGATCATATCCTTCAGCTATCTCATTGTCACGCTCCAGCAGCAGATGCAGATCTTCATCTTCTTGTTCCTCCTCGTCCCTCAAGTTCATCGGGGCTTTTCCTACGTCAGTTAGAGTGTGGAACACTTTAACATATTACATTTACAAATTACAATTAAATGAAATCATAAAATTGAGTAAATATCTAACCTTTTTCACTTGTTGAACATCCAGGTGCATTAGACTTCTTTGATTGGTTGTTTTTTCTACTATTATCCCCATCAAGCCTAATAGCATTAACATCAAGTTCATCAAGATTTTGATACCATTGAGCTTCGGGACAAGGGTTTGAAACCACTAGCCCTTGAGGATGAGGTGGCTCAGGTGGATTCCCAACATCACCATTTCCACCGGCACCATTAGAGGGTTCAACTTCAGGATCTGGATCCACTAGCCATTCATTGTCACTATCAACCGCAGCTGAATCTGATGGAAATGGTGCATCTTCATTAACTTTGACTTGTCCACCCATCATCAACTTTTTAGCATGCAATTTTTTGTTATACATAACATATACCAAGGCATTGAGTTTTGTTGTAGCCAATCTGTTTCTTTTCTTTGTATGCACCTACCAAAAACGTAAGATGTATATTATTAACAAATACATACCAAACATGTAAGATGTAAGTCGTGTAACAAACAATAGGTTTAAAGAAATACAAAGTATTAACAATTTAACATTGCAAAAAATATTACTTACATGATTAAAAGTTGACCAATTCCGCTCACAAGCTGATGATGAACAAGTAAGGTTTAAAACTTTAATGGCAAATTTCTTCAACTCAGGCACGCTATCTCCAAAAGCTCCCCACCAACCACCTACAAGTATAGCGTTTAAAAGAAACATATTTAGTGAAAAGAAAAATAATAATCAAAATCAATTTATAACATAAATACAAGTTTACCTGGAGTACGAGTGTGCCTTGATTTAATTGCTTCAGGTCTACCAAATAATCCTCCTTGCTGTAGATAATGATCAAGTTGTGAATGCACAATGTCCCTATCTTCCACTGAAAGCAACTTATCCATGCAATTATAAAGTCCTCTCTTAACCTCAAAAAGGTCTGAGAAAACATCAAACTCCATTCGCGGGTTGAGATAATGACCTGCAGCATGAAGGTCCTTTTGCAATTGGTTATCCCATCTCTTATCAATGATATCCCATATTTCCTTGTACATGGCAAGCTCATTGTTCAAAGTCAATGCGATCTCCTTTTTTGTTTTATCCATTGCATCATACAAGAAACCCATAGCAGGAACGGTCTCTGAATCCACAATCCTCAAGACATGGAATAAGGGTTCTGTAGCCTTCAACGAATAAGTGATGCCGGGCCAAAAATTGTTATCCCGACATATTATTTTCTTTACGGCTTTTCCTTCAAGCTGCTTAGCATATGAACTCCTTCCCCACTTTGGAGATGTAAACATTTCCTCCAACTTAAGTTTATTTTTCTTAATACTTGCAAGAGTCAAGCATCCCGTTCCAAACCTACATTGGCAAGTGTATTGTGTATATTAAAAATTTAAAACTTTAAAAGTGTATATGAAATGAACATATAAAGTAATCTTAAAGTATATATTGCTAATTTACCTAGTAGGTGCCGGGCGAACCAAATCTCTCCCTGTGTAAGTCCTCATCAAAGCAAGTACCCAACCATGGTTGTATATGTAATTGCTTACTCTCTTAGCTTTGCGATAAGCATTGGCAAGTGTAGGCAAAGCAAATAAGTCCCCAAGCATAAAATCTATGCAATGCGCTGCACATGGTGTCCAGTACAAGTGTTTCCTCTTCTCCATTAACTTCTTTCCAGCAGCTTTGTAGTTAGCTGCATTATCAGTAACAACTTGTACCACATTCTCCTCCCCCACCTCCTCAACAACCTCATCAAGAAGCTGAAACAATGCATTTGCATCCTTGACAATATCTGAGGCATCAACACTCTTAAGGAACACAGTTCCTTCAGGATTATTCACGAGAAAGCTAATGAGTTGGCGACCCCTCATGTCTTTCCAACCATCAGACATTATTGTAACTCCCGTTCTAGGCCAAGTCTTTTTCACAACCTCGACTATCGCATTCGTTGATTCCACTTCCTTCTTGAGGATCCAAGTACTAAGCTCATATGCCGATGGTGGTTTCACACAACGTCCATTATTGTGAGCAGCATATTTTGAAACTGACAAAAGCATATTTGCAAAAGAAGAGCTACTGGCAACATTGAATGAAATCCCATTCTCAAAAAAGAAGCGTCCAATGTCTAAACAAACTTGGTTTCTATGCTCTTTCGCATTGACTGTGTCAGATCTCATTTCTTGTGTAGGTCTAGTTGGATTCGTGTAATCATCAGTATCCACCACAAACCTATCCATCGGACCCCTTACTATGCCATCAGATAAACAGTCGGATCCACGACCACGACCAATACTAGGAGTAGAAGTTGTAGAACGAGGTCCATGAGCATCCGTAGGAATGGAACGGGTGGAACCCATTTCTTCATCCACACTTCCTCTATAGTATGAACCCCTATTAACAAGAAACGCAGAGTCTTGTCTTTTAATCACCTTTAGCCTCGCACCAAACGCAAGCAAATCCTTCATTTCAAGATAGATATGATTTGGTACATCAGGACAAGCTTTTGTGTCCTTACGTGTCTTCGCTAGATGATGCTTCAATCTATTTATTCCCCCACAGACTCTTTGACTACAATAATTACATTTCACGTAAGTAGTATTGTTTGGACCATCTATCTTCTCGCCATGCACCCAACACGGGTCTCTACTATCAGCATCGCGACTCTTCCGCGGTCTCATCTGAAAAGATTAAAATATATAAACAAAATTTGTAAGTATAAAAAAAAAACAGATCATGAATGATGAATCACATGATATTAGGCTTAAAAAAATAAAATCGTATGATTTCAACCAAAACAGATCATGAATCACATGATATTAGGCTTATTAGCTTAAAAAAATGTTCACAATCAGAGTTCAAAAGCAGTGATTTACATCAGATTTCAAAACAGAACATGGGGACTACTGCTAGCCGGAACTTCACTAGTTCACTGATTTGAAGTTGGCACAAACCATGGGGATCGAGATTTTACATTAGCCATATCAGAAAAATTTGTGAAAAAAATAATATGAATTGCGATGAATCGATGATGATAATATGAATTTGAAGTGTAGAGAGTACAAGTGTAGAACAGATGAACAGAAGAAGGAAGAAACCAGAGAAGGAAGGAAGAAATAGCAGAAGGAAGGACCGAAGGAACTCAAGGAAAAGGAAGGAAAGATGGAGGACTTACTGTTCGATTTTGATGTCGATCGAGCAGTCGAGAGGAGTCGAGTCTTCCTCACTGTCACTGTCCTCCTCCTTCGCCTGAAAATCAGACTACCACCCACCACAATCGTCCTCCTCGCCTGAGTCTCCACCACTCCTCTTCTTTTCTTCTTCTACTGCCTCGGTTCCTCCTTCAGCTCCTCTCCTCTCCTGTCTAATTCTAAAGGCAACGAAAAACAAAAGAATTAGGGCATCAATAAAATCCGTTAGATTATTCTCGAGATAATAAACAAACATTTACAAAATTGTACGCCCCCAAACGAGTCAACTCGTGCGAGTCAGTTCAAATATACACACGCTTCGCCTATACCCTTGACTCGTACGAGTTGGGGCGACTCGCGAGTGCAACTCGCGAGTCAATATCGCTTTTTTAAACATTGCTTGGAAGACCATCTTTTTAGTCACTAGGGATGCTTTTATAAGGCTAAGTTTCAACCCAATATAAGACTGTATAAGTTCCATTTTTCAGCAACTAGACTTTTATAAGGCTGATATCTCTTGGATCATATTAAAGAAAGAGAGAAAGGATTTCTTTGCGCATTTACGTGCTCCACCAAAGACTAACTTTAATGATTTCAAATTCTTTTTTTTCTTTATTTATTATTTACTATGGGAACAGTGAGAGGGAAACAATGGGCCAAATTCGTTATTCAAGATAATGCTTTTTGCTGATCTGCACTACGGAGAGAATGCTTGGGATGATTGGGGTCCCCAACACGATGTCAATTTTGATAAGTGCCTCACCACTCTACTTGATTCAGAAAACCCCGATAACTTTTCTAAGCATTAATTTCAACCAAAATTTCCTGTTTTTTAATTAGTTTATTTATTTGGTATTATATAAAAAATGAAGATATCTTCATGGGAATTCAAGAACAGTAGTGGAAGTAAGGGTGTTGTTATCTATGTTCAATGGTAGTAATATATATGATAAATTGCACATTAAAGAGTTCAGCGAAGGTGTTGTAGTTTTGGTGTATAATTTCAGTATTTATTTATTAAATTTTTGTAGGAAACTTCTAAGCTTAACCGATAGCTTGAAGTGTATTGGATATGGGTACTATAAAGATAAACGATCTATAGTTGTTGATTGTACTAAATGTTAGGTAGTTATAGATAAACCTTAAATTGAACCTTATGGAAATCGGGAAATCAAACCTCTTTTTTTTTAATGTTTAGTTTTAGTTTTTTAACTTTTTTTAATCGAACCTTAAATGTTAAGACCTCCTTTTTGTGACTTAAAGTTCACTTAATAAGTTCTGTCCATCAATTGAAATAACAACATACCAGTTGGCATGTTTTTATTGATGTCTTCTAATTTTTTGGTTGTCTTTGTAGGTTGTGATAAAGTTGGTTGCTCAACTAAGTCAAAAGATGAGAGAGACGTCAAATATGTGGGCTCCTGCGATATATAAAATACTTCTTAGCATTGATAAAAGGGAAAGGGATATGGTAGAAAGATGCTTTCTGAAGATAAGATCTGTTTTACTTCCTCTTCCTTTGGTTCTTTCTAAGGTATTTCCTTTTATGTCAGAAACTTGTTGAATGCTTCCTATCATTACTTACTAGTGATGCATGTGTGCATAGCATCTATTTAAGTCATATATGTTCCTTACCTAATGCATTGACTAAAAAAAATTTATATTTTCTGAATGAACAATAAACTAGTTAAGTTGTACATCATGATTACCATGTAAAAGAATAACCAATGTTTTTATATTTGTGCCGAAAGTGTTGTGGATTTCATGTTATAGATCTTCTCATTCTGACCCACAAGTTCAGATAGCATTTTCTCATTCTGAATAGCATCTCTGGTAATCCTGATTAACCCTTCTATCTAATGTTATCTCTGGTATTCATTGAGAGGGGAAGAAGGTAAACTAATGAATGCTCTTTATCCTTTTTTTTTTTTTTATTTCCATTGATTGATTAAATGGAATGAAATGGGGGGTGGGGGTTTTTAATGTACTTCCGTTTGGTTCTGTTGTGGATTTCATGTTGCTGTGGGTCCCACAAACATCAATATAGCATTGTTTTATATATCAATTGCACCCCTCAACCAACTGTATCACCTTTAGACATATGTATTATCCTCATACAAAATCCTTTGTATTACTGAAAAACTTATGGTGGATATATGAAAAAAAAATTCTCTATGAAACCAAATGATAAGGTCTGTGTAAGATGTTAGTTCTATCGAACCATTTTCTGGTTAGCCTATTGTGTTTTTTGTCAATATATTACAATACTTCTAAATGTCCACTTAGATGAACAGATGATAAGGTCTATGTAGGATTTTTTTTTATGTTAACGATATTTTTCATTAAGATGAACAGATGATAGATGGATATTTCGACATCTATGTTTCTTTCAGGAGCTGATGAGCCAAAACCTAAAGAAAAGCGTCCGAAGGGAGCAGGGTTGGGTTTCCTTGCTCTCCTTACTCTTTCAGATGCCCTTGCCAATTTTTTGGGCATAGGAGAAAGCGAATTGTCACGTTCTGATGTGATAAAAAGATTGTGGGATTATATAAAAGAACACAAACTGCAGGTAATTTTGTATTTTTAACACTGAAAATTATATCTGGCTAGCTCTGTATAAAAACCCTGTTAAATAAATTAGCAGCATTAGTATGAGCTGGAGTAAGAGTAAGGATACGCGTTAGGCTGATGGACGCTGTTAAATAAATTGCATATTTTTTCCACTCAAGTGTGAAATGAATCATAACAAATAGAATGTTAATGATTTGAGTTTGAATGTTAGTTATTTACTTTTCTTCCTGACATACACAGATTTCTTCTTCTTTTTCTTGAAAGTATGAACTTTGAACATGTAGTCCTGCTAAAGGGTTGAAGCTAGGATGCACAAGTCACAAAGTAAAACCAAAAAGTGATTAGGGAGTGGTAATGTCTAATGGGGATGTTATAATTGTGGGTGGTCCCATTGCTTTGTTGGTGACAGTGGGGAGAGAACACTGATTAGTGTCTGAGGAGTTGATTAGTGTTTGGGGAGGGTGTTCAGCACGTACCAACTCTACTTCTCTGTCAGACAAGTAGTTTACAAACGTTAGTGTTTGGGCAATGGTAGGTCCTGGAACCGAGTGCTGGTAGGGCACTCTGCTGTAAAACAGAGTGTCCCCTATTTTTCGGAGCAGGGAGAGGCTACGGACTGGGCACTGGTTGCTGCTGACTGTGCTGTGGCCTAGACTGGTGGTAAGGCCGTGGCGAGATGGTGGATACGCGTTAGGCTGATGGACGCTGTTGCGTCGCAGAACGTCCTGTTGCTATGATGTGTTCTGAACTGCTGCGATGCAGTGGCCTTCATGCGAACACGCTGTTGAGACACTCTGCTACGTTTCAGCGTGCTGCGCTAAATCTGGGTATTGAATTTTTGCATTTTGTTTATTCAGGATAGAATGCTTTGTCTTTGCCACTATTCTAAATGATAGCTTGTATGTAGCATTGTTTGGTATTGAAAATATGTGTAGAAGCTTCATGAAATCTTCGTTAAGGTGGCTTTCAAACTCACTTGATAAATATCTCATCAACTCCATATAAGAAAAGAAAAAAATAGATTGAGTTTGATACTTCTTTTCAAATCCACTTATATATTGCTCACTAGTCATAACTTCCATGTAGATCATCTCTGTCTTCTCCAGATTTTAGGTAATCATTGATCAGATGGGATATGTGATTTTGTTTCCATTTTGTTGGGTTATATGGTCTAGTGCATGTGTGTTTTTGTTTGATATGTTTCTTTTTCTCTGTCAGTCTCAATTGGCTATTTAGCTTTCAGTTATCATATAGTTATTTTGATATGACATTCTATATTTCTTTATTACATATTCGTGCATATTTGGTTGAACTCTGCAGACCTGATGTTTTTAATATTGCCTAATGGATGACGAAGGTGGAAAAAGTGGAAGCACTGATGTTGCTGCAGCTGCAAAAAGGAGAGTGATGGCTCAGGTGGCAAAGAAGAGCTTGATCCAAAATGCTATTCCTATCTTTATAGAGCTGAAGTGGCTATTGGAGAGCAGAAACAACTTCTTGATGGGTTGTTTCATGGAATGCCTGCGAGTGCTTCTTAAGGATTACAAGAATGAGATTGATGACATATTAGTAGCTGACAAGCAACTTCAAAAGGAGATCATTTACGACATGGAGAAGTATGAAGCACTCAAAGCAAAATCTACAGTTGCTGAGACTGTCGCCACCATGCAAAAATCCAATAGCAATATGTCACCCCTGGGTCATGCATCCGGTGCTTCTCAGATTATTAGAGATGTGCAAGGTAGGTTAGCCCAACAGTTAGGAAGTCCAGAAATAGTTTCCTCAGTATTGTCAGATGCCATGGCTTCAAAAAGAGTCAAGTCTATGCTCAAAGAGGTCAACCAGGATGCCTCCACCCCACAGCTTGATTCCATGAATAGGCCGACGATCAAATCTTCTATGGGGGGAGCTAGTTCTATGGGAGATCGTCCCTTAGAAGTGTTGGAGTCATTGAGAAGAAAGCAGAATTTTGATTCAGTCGCGTAAAGTGTTTCTCAAGTTCTCATGCATAGCTTGTGAACTAGGACTTGAAGCATCTAAGGTGAGCTCACCATACTTGTCAATTTGTTTATTTGAATTTTCCTATTTTCAGGGCTTTCCTACTCACTGTCAGTAGTAAAATATTATAGTGCTCTCAATCCATGTTTTCTTTTGTATCAGGTAATTTGCTTTTAAAACAATGATGCCAGTATCCATTTGTATTGTAGGCTTATATGAGTTTGATCTTTACCTTCTCCCTATCTGTTTTTGTTATATAGCTTGCAACAACTTGAAGCTCATACTCACGAAAGACTATTGTAACCATCTGAATGCCTCACTAAGCACACAAATTATCAAGCTTATGTATTATCCTATGAGCTCTCAATAAGTCAATAGTTCTGCTTTAGCATACTAAATTAATTGAAGAAGAAAATTATCTTTTCTAAAAACATTAAAATATTTGTACCAACAAACCTGACAACTTGTAGATCACTGAGGATAAGTTTGGCAATGTCAGATGAAATTTTCCAGTAGTTTCCCATTAAAATTCAATCTTTGGCAGTTAAGTTCATAGAAATGCATCTTCTTTTAGTAATTTGGGTTGAATCTGCTTGAACTAATTTGAAATTTGTGTAACACTAGTGATTAATTTGCTTGTGGTTGAGCTCATGCAGGTACTTGAATAGAAGGCATCAAAGTTGAGTAGTATAACATTTACAACTTGGTGAAGGTAGAAGCCATCAGGAGAAAGATGAATATCATGGTGTGAGCATATCTACTAAGCTCTATTGCAATCTGTTTGTGTCACGATATGTGACACTGTATTTTGTTCAGGAACTGTGTTCATCAAACAAATCTTGAGAAAGTTTTCAAGTCTTTGATAGTTTCAGCAGGTAAAAGATTCTTCCAACTCTAAACCCTTGGGAAGCAATGTAGATGACTGCTTTGAGTATCATAAGGGTTGTTTGTATTCGACATTGATGATTGAGAATCATATAGTAACAACATAAAGCATATGAACCTACTGCCAAGTAGATACATAGTCTTGATCGAAAGGCCTGTTGTAAGGGGTACCTTGAGGCTTGAGTCCATAACTAATGAAATCCTGTATCATACCCATACCCATACTTGTATCCTAGTTTTTGTTATGCACTTTTATTGTAATTTGCTTGTAAGTGTGCTCACTAGTTTGTGAATTACAATAATGAAAAAATAATACAAGATTTGTTCACATTTAATCTTAGTTTTTCTGTATTACAACATATATGGCCTTTTCGGTCTTTCTATCCTTTCCTCTCACTTCTTCCTATCTGGATTTGAAGTACTAATGAACAATGAACAGAATAGATTCAAATACTTTTCTGATTGTCAAGTTAATAACATGTACAGAAGTAGGTTCGTTGTTAGATTTTTTTAAAAAAAATTAATTTTTTTTTTTGCCACGGCTTAAAATCGTGGCTAATTATTGCAACTGCTAAAAACCGTGCCTACCTTGCCACGGCTTATAACCGTGGCTAGTACTGGCCACGGCTTAAAACCGTTGCTAAAGCTATTGCAATGGCTTAGAACCGTGGCCATCACTTGCAACGGTTTTAAGCCGTTGCTACTCCTGGCCACGGCTTAGAACCATGGCTAAGATTGTTGCAACGGTTTATAACCGTGGCTAAACCATCAACCGTCCTCGAGATAAAACCGTTGCTAATATTTTTGCCATGGTTTTTAGCCGTTACTGGGGATTTAGCGATGCCTCTACAGCCCACGGCTCTAAGCCGTGACAATGGGTTACCCCCACGGTTTAGAACTGTTGCTAATGGGTATTTTTGGTGTAGTATAGGTGTCGGGTACTAGAAGCCATTGCCATCAGTTGCGAACTGACTAAGCTTACCTGGTAAGTTCAGCGTTTTCGGTTGGAGAGCTATGATCCCTTGGCGAATCATCGTCATCAACGAGCCAGCGCTAACTAGAGTCCTACTTCCTCAACCGTCATAGCCTGGAAGAAGTGGACTAGGCGTCATGCACCAGAATCCATCATCATCAGTCGCGAACTAACTAAGCTTACCTAGTAAGTTCGGCGATCATTGTCTGTTGGAAACCAATGATCCCTTGGCGCGTCATCATCATCAGCAGTGGGGCAGTGCTGACTATACTCTCACTTCCTCAACCATAGTGGTCTGCTTGCAGCGGACTAGGCGTAAAGCACTAGAAAATATAGTCATCAATCGCGAACTGACTGAACTTACTTAGTAAGTTCGACGAACATTGTTTGTTGGAGAACAATGATCCCTTGGCAAGTCGTCGTCATTAGCGGACCAATACTGTCTAGATTCCCACTTCCTCAGCCGGTATGGTCTGCGCACAGCGGACTAGGCGTCATGCACCAGAAGCCATCGTCATCAATCGCTAACTGACTAAGCTTACCTAGTAAGTTTGGCGATCATTGTCTATTAGAAAGCAATGATCCCTTGGCGAGTCGCCATCATTAGCAGACCAGCGCTAACTAAACTCCCACTTCCTCATCACTCATGGTCCATGCACAGCGGACTAGGCTTCAGGCACCAGAAGCCATCATCATTCGTCGCGAATTGACTAAGCTTATCTGGTAAGTTTGGCGATCATTGTCTATTGGAGAGAAATGATCCCTTGGCGATTCGTCGTCATCAGCAAACCAGATCTGACTAGACTCCCACTTCCTCAATCGTCGTGGTTCGCGCGCAGCGGACTTGGTGCCTGGCTTATATTCAAGTCTTGTCGTAGCCAGGATAGTCAAGAATCGTAACGGACAACAGTGGAAGTTTTAGTAAAAGCAAATATTTTATTGATAATATTTTTTGAGATGCTCTACATTCCATGGTCATTAAGCCTTTCGATGTCTGCTTCTTCAAGCCAGTATGTTTTCGACCTGTTGACCTTGGCAACTCTATATAGTCCTTCCCAATTTGGATTTAGCTTTCCCGCTCTAGATTCTTTGGTGTTTTGCTTGGTTTTCTTGAGTACCCAATCTCCCACCTTAAGTTCACGTGGCTTGACCTTTTGTTGTAGTATTGCGTCATTCGTTGTTGGTAGGCGGCTATTTTGGTGAAGGCTAGATCTCACTTTTTGTTAAGGATGTCTAGCCCAACGCGCAAGGCTTCGTCATTACTTTCTGTTCTAAACCCTTCCGTTTGGAAGGTTCGCACCTCAAGTTTTACTAAAACCATTGCTTCTGACCCATATGCTAGGGTGAAAGACGTCTCTCCGGTAGGGATTCTTTTGGTCATCAGATATGCCCAAAGTATTCCTGGTAGCTCTGGAACCCATTTTCCTTTGGCTACATCAAGCTTTCTTTCGATAGCCTCCAGGATCATTCGGTTGGTAACCTCCGCTAATGTTGGCCACAAGAAGGAACTTTTTACAGGCTAATGTTGAGAGCGGGCTAACAATGTCCATTCCCTATTGTGCGAATGGCCACAGACTAGTCATTGAGGTTAGTGGCTGGGTAGGCATGTGTGTAAGGTGCGAACCTATGACATTTGTCGTACTTGTGGACAATAACTTTGGCATCTCGCTGCATGGTCGCCAATAGTATCCTAAAGTCAAAGTTTTGTGGGTGAGGGTTCTCTCGCCCGGGAGATTTTCGCATATGCCATTGTAGATCCTTCCTAGAACCTGGCTTGTCTCTAAAGGTGACAAACATCGGAACAGGGGCCCCATCAC
This sequence comes from Berberis thunbergii, assembly GCA_003290165.1. NCBI lineage: Eukaryota > Viridiplantae > Streptophyta > Magnoliopsida > Ranunculales > Berberidaceae > Berberis > Berberis thunbergii. The sequence continues at coordinate 134,483 of QNQO01000960.1, forward strand.
CGATCTCCTGTATAACTTTTCATTTAGGAAAGTGTACCTTGCTACACTATTTTTGAGTTTTTTGGCCTCAACCTTCTTAGTTGGTAGGGATTTAGTTGCTAAGTATTCCAGTATCAGAGTCATCCAATTTGGTTGCGTGTCTGCAGCACAGACATCTCTAGGTTCTTCTTCGTCGAGGCTTGATTGTTCTTGGTATTCAATGAGGTCGCTTGAGACTTCATCGAAGGCTGAGGCTTCTCTGGCTAGTGCGTTAGCTCTTTTGCTGTCATCCTGAAGGCACTATATGAGTTCGCATTTCTCGAACCTGCCCATTACGCCAAGTACCCTATCAAGATAGGCTATCATGCAAGGGTCTTTGCTGTTGAAATCCCCTTTAACCTGGTTGACCACCAGTCTTGAGTCGTTGTATGCTGTTAGGCGATCTATCCAGATCCTCAATGCTAGCTTTAGGCCGGACAGGAGGGCTTCATATTCAGCCTCGTTGTTTGAAGCGGGAAAGCTGAGCCTGACTGCTTTTTTTAGGGTGAAGCCGCTAGGGAAGTGGAGTGTAATTCTAGCTTCGCTTGCCTTCCTGATTGACGACCCCTTGCAGCGCAGAATCCAAGCCTGAATATTTGAGTCTGAGGGTTGACTGCTTGTCTTCGGCTCTTCCCCGCCAGTGAACATGACAATGAAATATGTCAGCTCTTGGGCTTTGATGGCGGTTCTTGGAGAGCAGTTTATGTCGAACTGTCCGAGCTCTGCTGACCATTTCACCATCCTGCCGGATAGCTTGGTTTTATGTAATACCGAACAGAGCGGATGCTTGGTTAGGACCATTATAGAGTGGGCCTGAAAATAGGGCCTCACTTTTCTAGAGGATACGATTAGTGCCAGAGCCAACTTTTCCAGGTTAGGATAGTGTGTCTCTGCTTCCACGAAGGTTTTTCTGGTGTAATACATTAGTCTTTAGGTCCCTCGGTCATCTCATACGAGGGTTTAGCTAACAGCGTGCTTGGAAACGAACAAGTACACGTAGTGTATTTCCCTTGTCACAGGTTTTGAGAGTAGCTTTGGACTCCCCGTATATGCTTTTAGGCTTTGAAAGACTTGTTCACACTCTTCATTCCATTAGGATCCTTTACTCCTTCTTAGTATCTTAAATAAAGGAAGGCATTTATCGAATGACTTTGATATAAACCTGTTGAGTGTTGCTACCCTCCCAGTCAAGCTCTGAACTTCTCTGATGTTGGCTAGGGCTTTCAGGACAAGAAGGGCTTGAATCTATTTTAGGTCAGTTTCGACTCCCCTTTTGTTCACTATATAGCCTAGGAATTTTCCAGACTCAACTCCAAACGTGCATTTTTGTGGGTTGAGCTTCATCTAGTATTTTCTGAGTTAGTTGAACGCTTCGAGGAGGTCATGTACGTGATAGAGGCTGTAAAGGCTCTTGACTAGCATATCATCTATGTAGACCTCCATGTTCCTGTCGATCTGTTTTTTGAACATTCGGTTGACCAGTCGTTAGTATGTAGCGTCTACGTTCTTCAAGCCGAATGACATTACCCTATAGCAGTATATTCCCATTTCCATTACAAAAGAGGTTTTCTTTTGATTTGGGAGATGCATCAGTATTTGATTGTAGCCCGAATAGACGCCCATGAAGCTGAGTAAGTTGTGCTCAAATGTGGCGTCTACGATCTGATAAATTCTGGGGAGTGAAAAGCTATCCTTCGGGCAGGCTTTTTTCAGGTCCGTGTAGTCCACACATGCACTCCATTTCCCCTTTTTCTTTTTTATAAGAACGATGTTGGCCAACCATTCTGGGAATCGTGTTTCCTAATCATGTCCGCGTTGAGTAAATGTTGTACCTCATCGTTTGTGATTGCGTTCTTCTTCGGCGCCACAGGCCTCTTCATCTGTCGAACAATTTTCCTCCGGGGGTCCACTCTAGGTGATGGGTGATTATTGACGGGTCAATCCCCACCACGTCTCGCATGTTCCAGGCAAAGATGTCATATTTCTGATGCAACAGCTCCATGAGTTACCCCACCAATTCTTTGCTCAAGCAAAAACTGATATGGACAACCCTGCTGTTGAGAGGGCTGTCGAGGTAGACCATGATGGTTTCTTTCTCCGATTGGCCAGCATTGAGCCTGCCTCGAAGGCTCACCGGAGCCTCATCAGGATTGGTTGTTCTTCCTCTATTTTTCGGGCGGAATGGAGAGTCATCTTAGTCGCAAGGCTAGCTGTCAACTAAGAGTTATCGGGCTGTAGTGCCATCATGTACTAGTATTCCCTGGCAGCTATCTGGTCGCCTTTTAACGTACCGATCGCTTGGTTTGTTTGATACTTGATGCACTGGTGTATAGTGGAGACCGCCGCTCCCATCTGATGTATCCAGGGTCTCCTTAGGGCCACATTATACGCCGAATGCGCATCAATTAATATGAACTCTTGAAACATGGTTTTCTGAGTTGGCTTTTCTCTCGCTATCATCAATTGTATCTTTCCCACGAGGAACCACTTTTCACCGTTGAAGTCGATCATCAGTAGGTTATGAAGGGTTAATGTTGTCTCCTTTAATTGCATGCCATGAAACGTATGGAGAAACAAGACGTTCATTGAGCTCCCGGTGTCTACCATGGACATCATTATTTCAAGCTTGCTAGGGAAATTGTTACCACCAGTGTGTCATTGTGCAGGAGTTGTATGCTCTAAAGGTCTTTTTCTGTAAATACTAGTGGCATGAAGGGTCTTGTTTTTTTATCATGTGATGCTAGCTGATCGCCACGTATTGCTTGGATCCTCATACCTCAAAGAGCCATTTTCCTAGATCTGTTTGACAGTTCGGACTCGGAATGGGCTCCATGAAGCACATATATTTTGTTGGTTGATTTCTCCCTGGGCTTGGCTTCGCATCTGGTTGCTCGCTCTTTTGCTAGGGAGATGAAGCTTTGTGCTTCCCTTGCTAGGTCTGCCATGCTTGCTGAGGGGTCCAATGTTAGAAAGTTATGGATCTCTCCTTTCCCCAGGATGCCGATGAAGGCTAAGACGGCTGTTGTGTTGTTGCACACGTTAACTATGGTTAACTCATTGTTGAAGCCGATTAAATAAGCCTTCAGTGTTTCGTCAGGCTTTTGTTTCATCGATCTGAGCGTCTTTATCGTTGATAAAGCCTGATGTATGAAAAACGATCTTGGATATGATTCAAGGTACGTTGGTGTTGCTGATGTTCCAAGAGTGCCAACTTGATGCCTGTGCGCTATCTGTGCCATCGAGGGTAGTGAAGCAGTGCAAGGTTGAACTCTCGGCGTTCCCCCGTCTTCCATCGTTGTGTGATTTATTGGTCACCATCTCTCCATATTTCGAAGGGAGATGATGTTAGTGAAAGGTTAGGAACTTTTTTGTCTCCATAGACGATGCCAAACTGGTGCATTCATTTTCCACTCCCTATTTTGACCTAGTTCTGTGACCTGCACAAAGAACGCACGTGAGCCATGAACCACCATTGTGGTGGATGATGGTACTCCGATGCTAAAGCCAGACAGGGATCTGAAGAAAGTGTAATACTGCATACAGGAAATTTGTAGCATACCTTAGCTTACCAACCTCATGTCTTATTTATAGTGCAGGAGTCATGGTTCGACCAGGCCATCGATGGCGTAGTTTAGAAAGAGATCTTCGTGGAGATCATTCTCTAATTAGGAATCATGTTGTAGAAGGGAAGTTCCCTATTAGCCCTGTGCTCCAAGATACGCAGGAGATAGCTCCCTATCTAAGGGTAATTCTTAAGAGGATATTTCCATTTGTGATATGTACTCTATTATTTGCTTCCTAGTCAGAAGCGGAGAGTTGTTGAAATTCTTTGTCCGAAGTTGATCATCTAGATACTTGCCTTAATAGGGCATACGGGTATTAACGATAGTTGTGAGACGCATGGGTTTAGTAAGTTGTAAGAGTTCGGGTCCGTTTGGCAAACTGCATTGGGCGGGCTTAGAACCGTTTGGGCAGGAACAATGTTGTGCTGACTATAGGGCCCTTATTTCCTCGAGATCATATGACACATGTATGGCTCAGGGATGTGACCGTTATATATATATATATATATTATTAAAAATGTCAAATGCATTTCACGTCGTTAGTATTTTCAATATTTTTTAAAGAAATGATACGAGTCAATCATAACAAGGAAAAAATAAAAACTTAAACAAGCATTTTAATGCACATTCAAACAAACATCCTTAACTTCATGTTTTTGCGAATTCAAAGTTTGGGGAAGAACTCAATCTCGGCGCTAGAAAATTTTCTCCAACAAATTCAAATTTTATTGAATCTAATCTTAAAATTCATAGAATATATTTTTCCTTTAGAATAGGCTTGCACTTCAAAATTGATTGAGGGCTAAAGTGTGGATGGTAGCATGGGTGATCATTATATGATATTTAGAGAAAAAAATATTTGGAGTGCCAACGACAATACCTAGTCTATATAACAAATCAGAATGATGTTTGGGGTTCAAAATAAAATACAGCTGAGATTTATCCGAACATAAATATCTAACGGATCACAAATAGAGAGGTTGGAGAAAGAATGTTTTTCTTTTATACCCCCAATAAACTCTAACCATCACACATCTAAAGGCTCAAATTGAATTTGAATGTCGAAGGCACGAGAAATACCTCAGTTTAACAAATCAAAATGGTGTCTGAGGTTGGAGATAAAAGATGACTAAGATTTACCCAAACATAAGAATCTAAGGGATCACAAAGAGGGAGGTTGGAGAAAGAAGTTTTTTTAAAATTTTATGCCCTAACCAACTCTAAACATTAGGGATGGGCATCCCATCCTGCAACCCGTATTTATTGATTTTTGTCACGTAATTTCACTAATTTGTTGCCATGTCTAGGAGCAAATACAACTCCTTATGGGATGGAAATACTCCAAAACTATTCTTCGAAGGATTAAAAAGACACACAAGACATTAGAAGATTAGGCTATTATTTTCTTAAGATTTGAGTGGCTTGTTATTATGAAAATTGGCACAGAAAAGGATTGAAATTAAGATTCCATTAACTTGAGAAGTTTGCAAAAAGTATTTTATATAAAACGCCAAAAGAAATAGAGAATGCACAATAAGGTCCATGACAAAATTTATTTTAAGAGAACTTTCCACTTTCCATGAATTTGCCATGTCAAACACCATTCTACTCTACATTTCAAATACAGATAGAAACAATCAACAATTGAATAGAAGTAAAAATTAATGTATTTGTTATGTGACGCAATGCATCCCAGACGTCATTCCCATGTACATGTCTTTTGTCCCTATAGAAAATAATCATAGTTTGAGCTTCATACAAACATCTATAAAGGGTAATAGTGTAGACATGTAAAGCCAAATCTGGATAATGAATTTGTCTCTCCATAGAATCTGAGATGTAATACACTTGGTGGTAACAAAATGTCAGAAAAATAAATGAAAAGTTGCCTACCTTTTACCACACAAACATTTATTTCTCATAATTGTAATGATGAATGTCAAAGATCAAAAGAGAAACATTCGGGTTTTGTCATCATCATCCATGTTGTATCCAACTTAAAAGATGTCGAATATATGAATCTAATTCTACCTATCAACTCTAACCCAACTAAACCTTCCTTTTGAACTACATTTTACTGCCAAAATTCTATATCAGAAGGAACCTGTTGATCCCATCCCATCCTGTTTGGGAAGGGTCAAGGTCGGGATGAGAGCTTTACATGGGATAGTTAATTGTATTGTATAGCCAGACTGGAGTTATTGGCAGTATACAATTTTTGTTTTGTAAGTTCAAAGTATTTAGTAGGAATTAATCCTTCAGCAACACAGTTAAGATCAACGTCAGAAGCAATAAGAGCTTTACATGGGATAGTAATATCTTTGTTGATGACAAGGTTTATATGACAAAACCATCGCTGATGAGTAACTTGGTTGATTTCATTAAGAAATTTTTGAGGAATAGTTTCTATTAATGGTTCAGAAGAAGATGGTATATCAATAATAGGAGATTATAAGCCATTGATACAGAGATCAAGGAGTGAATGATTTTGTTTTAAAATCATAATCTCTTTTTTGATATGATTAACTTCTTGTTGAAGGTCCGCAATATTGACAGGGATAGAAGATGAAGAAGATCTTCTGAATCTATCAATAATTTGTTTGTGATCATAAAATGGATTTACGATCTCTAGAGTGGGTTTGGTATTTAGATTTGCTTTAATGTGTTGAAGATATTCAGTTTTTAATTTAGGATCTTCAATACGATCAACAAAATCTAAAAGAATACTTGATTCTTTTGTCTTGGATAACATATTGATGTTTTGGATATTGTGACAATGGCATGCCTCTGCACATTCACCATTATCTTCTGGGTTAGAAGAATCAGTGTTAGAAGAATTGTTCAGATTGAATATTTGAAAATCTTCATCTGAATGTTCTGAATCAGAATTCATAAGAACTTGTAAAAACATGTTCTTAATGTCATTAGGAGCTTGGAGCGCTTGAAGTTTTTGGGTCGTTCTACAATTCTTTGCATAATGGCCTGGGCGTCCACATTTAAAGCATACGGGCTTTGAAGTGGGCTGGTTTTGATAATGTTTGAAGGGTTTGGTAGGTTTGGGTTTATGCGTACCATGTTTCTTGGGCTGGTTATAATATTGGTTATAGTCTTTGGGCCTTAGTTGTTTAGGTCCATATGGTCGTTTGGACTTAAACTGTTGGGCAGGATGAGACCTATAAAGGGCTTTGGAATGGGATGATTTTTTATGAGGGTATTTAAAATCATCAAAACCATATTGTTGACAGAAGTCACCAATTTCTCTGCCATTAATGTTTTGTTTCTTAAGTTGGTGTTTTAACCTAAGATCATTGTTAATGAAACTGATAATATCACCAAATGTTAATGTCTCATAAAGAATATCACCATTATAGGTTGCTTGTAACCGTTCGCAAACGGTTTCAGCAAAGATTGGTGGAAAACCATAAATTAACTTTCTCTTCAAAAAAGGGTTGTTAGCATCAGATTGATACATAACCTTTTTTTAGGAAGATATCTTTGTAAAACCGGAAGTGACTCAAAGTTGGACATTTATGAATCATCAATAAATCTTTAGATTTATTTTTGAATTCACCAGGATCACCCATAAAATTCTTAAGACTGCAAAAAATTAATGTATGAACTGCATCTGGAATAACTAAACCATCTGGTTCAAGTTTTATAGGATTTCCTAATAAATCAACCTTAACAGAGTCAAGGATTGCTTGTTGTTCCGTAGTTGTGAGATAATTATCCCACCATCCTTTGAGTAAGCCAGAAAAACCAACAATGATAAGTCCTGCAATGGTATTATCATTCTTGCCTTCGCTACGATGAGCCGAAGCCATCATAACCATTTCCTGGGTTTACTCAATGATACTTTCTTCAGTCAAACCATCTATATTCCAACTATAGAGGTGATTTCTAGAAAATGATCCATAGACCTGAAGAGATTTCTCTTCATATTGCATGTCAGGAAATGATGGTCTAGGATAGAAATTCCTAGTTGTTGGAAGTGGATTTTGATTTTTGCCATAAGCTTTAGCATGCTTAAGTGAGTTGATTTCATAATGGATGTAATTCATACGATCCAATTCAACCAGAGGATCAAAATCACTTTCGGACATATCTTTAGTAGATAGTGTATTAACATGAGGTTTGTTAATATTTAGAGCTGCTAATTTGAGATCAATTTCTTTAATAATTTGATGCTGAGAAGTTAGAACATTACGTTCTACTGTGGTAGGTACAAAGTACGCTACTGGTTTTGGGGCATTATTTTGCTTTTGAGCCAATTGGGTGCTAGCCAGTTGATCTTGATGAACTTGATCTTGAATCAATTTTTCACCAAACTCATGAATCAATAAATTAGTGTAATTATTCTGCTGAATAATGCGACTAATTCCTCTAAACGTATTCTCTACTTGATGATCCTTAAATGGTGATGCAAGGACATCATTGCCCAGAGTGGAAAACTTGATTTCCTCTAATGGTGGTAAGATGGATTCTTTAACCGAATTGTTTTCTGTTGTGTGCCAGGGTTTTGAATTAGTTTTAATAACATTTATGCTAGGAAGATAATCAGAAAAATACCATTCTAAAAATGATAAATTTTGTTTCATTTCTTCACAGCAAGCATAAAATTGTTTTCCTAATTCCATCCTTTGATCTTCAGTGGTTTGATCTAAAAATAGATCTCTTTTTTGTTTATTGTATGGTTGTACAAATTATTTCTTTACCCATTCTTTATTAAGAACGAAATCAGTTTGTAAAACATACAACTGAGGATGAGAGGGAGGACGATCATCCATTTCAGACTGAGTGGGTGACTCAGGATTGTAGATTGGTTGCGGAATCTGAGGAAACCGTGGGTTGTTTTGCAGACTAGCAAAATCAAGGTGTGGAAGGACCTCAGGAGGGGTCTGAGTTCTTGGGATATGTGTTTGAGCAGTTTTGTAAGAAGATACTGATCTTCTTCCTTTGTATGGAAGTCTCAAACTTGTATTGCGAGAATCAGAAAATCGTAATTGAACCGTTCCATCATCAAGAGTCAAGATTTGACTTAATTGACTTGGAATAGGTCTGTGATTTTCAGTGGGAATTTGCCAAGTGTCTGGAAGTGTGATTTGATTCCAGTGAATTGTTTTGGGAACAATAACACTTGTCTTTTCTTTGTTAGCCTGGAAGAGGATGGTATATCCTTTTGCAGACTCCATGAGTGCCTTAGGACTTAATTGAGTCTTCATGGCTTTAAAGGTTATTTTGTAGATCAAAGCCAAAGGTTTTGATCCAGGAAGCATATCAAATCCAGAGGTCTGGATATTCAGGGTCAGTGTCTCTAGGATATTGGGATCCGTAAGAAAAACTGAGAAATTGGGGTAACAATCAAAATAGATTGGACCCATTGCAAGGGTTGACTCGGCGATTCCTAAGAGCGAGTCATCGAGCCTATTGTGTCTGCAATCGTGAAGAGCGATTAGAGCACAGGTGTCTAACCCTGTTCTTATGAGAGGTTTGATCCCGATTTGAATCAATCCAATATGGATATATTTGTATTCATTGCTTTGAAGGAACTCCAAAGTTTGATTTGAAAACAATTGTTTTGATTCCATAGAACCATCAAAAGATATGGTTTGTTTAACCATATCGATCAGATCCTCTGTTTTTTGGAGAAAACAAGGATTTTGAAACATGGTAAATGTTTTTGCAAGGGATTTCTGGTATAGGCCATTTTTGTAAATTCTTTTCTACTTCAGAAATTCTACATTCCATATGATTCGCATCATCAGTAATCTATCTTAACCTAGAGCTAGAAGCTCGAGTAAATTTTGAAATCTTTTGGGGTTGGGAGTTGGGAACATTGTATCCGGACCACCTACAACTGGACCACCTCTATAAGAACACCTAACCCATAACCACTGCGCTCAACTGGGCGACTTACACAGGGCTCTGAATGGCTAAACATAGATTTACTGGCTGACCAACGCTATCAACGGCTGACCAATGATACCTGGGACTCACCAACTAGTCCCCCCGAAGAAACTGAGACATGGCTCTGATACCAATTTTATAGCCAGCCCAAGAAACATGGTACGCATAAACCCAAGCCTATCACCAATTTTACCCAAGACAACTAACAAGAGATAAGATAGATAAAAGATGATGAACAGTATGGGAAATGCAAGAAATCAAAAGCAGAAGTAAATAGACAAAATGACAATACACAGAAATCTTATCTTTGATATGTTAGAACGAACGGTGCCAATTCAACTTCTTAGGGTTGAATAATGAGATGTTCAATTAATAACAGATCTTGGATAGTTAGATATAAAGAAAGGATTTTATTTAATAATATGTATAGAGAGAAATACAGAAAAGAAATACAGAGATGAAAGCTTAAAACTTACAAGAAAAGGCATAAGGATTTTCACAGGTGAAACTCGCTTACCCATCTTATGAAATCTATTACATATATATAGACTAATTCCAATCAAGGAGATGCCTTGCTAGAGGATAAGGATAAGGTTGGACGATTTGTCCTTTATGAAACAATTGCATGTGACTGCCGGTAGGTGGAACAGTTGTTGCAAAAGTCTTTGAGTGAACAGTAGCTTCACATGAAGCCTTTGAGTGATGTTGTCGGCCAGATGAGACCGAAAGTAGTTTGTATTGTTGTGGTGCTGGCAAAGAATGCCTTTGATGGATAATAATGGACAAGGGTCCATCAGTCTGTTGGGAAGAAGACATTATAACAGTCATCCTCGTTAAGAGGCACTGTTGGGGCTTCTTCTTCATCTGACTCTTCGGAGCAGATCTTGGAGAATGTGAGTATTAGTAGGTTTTCCTTTAAACTGTTGCCGAACATGCTGTCGGAGGAGCTTGGCATCAGACAGAGGATCAATAGGATTCACCTGAGGAGTAGGTGAAGGTGTTTTGCCTGAGAAAAAGCGGAGAACTTTTTTTGTAACTTTGGAGTGATCAAACTGAGCCCACCATTTTACTTTAAAACGGTGACAGAACCACTTTGGAGCATTCTTGGATTGGTAAGGCTTGGATAATTCTGAGCAATGATAATCCCAGCATAAAATCCATGACAACCCAAATCTACTAAAGAATCAGAGTGACAAAACCTGTTCAGTTGAAGGTATTGGAGGCTGGTACTTTGATTGAAAAATCTTCCATCACTCTTATACTGCAGGAGGAGGGATCTACATTGCTTAATATACACTATCCAACCAATGTTTGATGCTAGTCTGTGAGGCTCATCTCAATCATTGACGTGGTAATAAAATCATTTTTAAATTATTAAATTGTTTTGAAAAAAATATTATGATTTCGTGATTGTGGAAGAGTGATTGGAACACGTGAAACATTGAGATGAGCCCCACGCACCCATATCAGATTGATCAGACTCGCATTCTTTTCTTTTTCTTCAGATCTGCCTACCTAAATTGAAGAATTTTGTTACACTTTGTTAGGGAGGTACGACTTTTAAAATCCAGAAGGATGAATGCTATGAGCAACTTTCACTATCACTTTTCTTGTCACCTTTCCTTCTTGTATTTAAATGTGTAATCTAATTATCATAGAAAATAAAATAAAAGGTGATTATATAACTCTCGTTTTCTATCTTTTAATAAAGAAGGAAAACAATTAGCTGGATCATGGTCCAATGGTCAGGCAATTAACTAATTATGTGTAACAATATTATTATATAAGATGGTAAGCTTATTCAAATTTCTGTAAAAGATTTACATGAGGGGAACAAAACTCCTTATGTAAATTATCATCAAATTTTGTTACACATTTTTTAAGCATGAAATACACATTCCATATGTACATTAGGTGGAAAAACACCGGAAAACCCGAAGTCTATTTCCTCAAAAGCTCTATTAATCGATAAAGGGTAAAAAAGTGTTAAAGCAAGGGGTAACAGGCAAGGTGTTCAAGCAAATGCAAGAAGACAGTAAGCCAAGGGAGAAAGATGAAGGGGTTGAACAGATCAAAAAGACTATTGCATGCAATTGGTTCCTATGGTGTTCTGGAAAGTATAGAAGCTATAGAGTCACTACACTAAATTGACATATTTGTAACAACTTCAAAAACAGTAACACTTTTGAGCTATTACAATCCACCAAATAATTTCAAGTCAAAACTAAATTTAGTCAACAAAATGAAAAATAGCTACACAAAAAAAATGATACAATAAATTAGATCACCATGAGTAGCATCACTTGTAAACCCATACTATTTGTGGTGATACAATTATTAAATCACTTTGTTTGTGAAAATGTGTTAAATTGCTTTGTGGATTTTTATAGCTCAAAAGTGTTACTGTTTTTTGGATTATTACAAAAATGCCGATTTGATGTAGTGAGTAGAATCCTACCATATGGTAATAACACGATGACATGGCTTAATAGGCAGTATTAGATCTATAAATCACCTAAACTAATGAGTGTTATTTCCCTCTGTTATTCTTTTGATTTCTCATTTTGCTATCATGATTGAACTCACTAAAGCATCGTTGTGTGGGAAATTAACTCTATCAGCATCCTCGCTTGAGAAGGCTAGAGTCATTTGCATTGTCTTAATTTGCACGTTGTGCGGATGGTTCCTGAAATTTGATTTTTGTGTGTAAGTCCCTGACTATGTGCTTTCCGGATTGATTGGATTGTTTTTTTTCTCCGCCCATGCCATGGAAGACGTAGATTGTTTCCTTCGCTTGCTCCTTTGAAATATTTGCTTTATTCTTGAGTTTGGTAAACTATTTGAGTCGTCCCTGTCTGATATGGCGTTCAATTGTGTCTCTTAGGCTGCGACAATTTTTGGTATCGTGGTCATAGTCATTGTGGAAGAGACAATGTCTGCCCTTATTCTGGTTCTCTGGATTTCCTCTCATCTTTGGCGACCATTTGACACCTTTCCTTCTCGCCATCGCTTCGAGGATCTTGCTTCGACTTGTTGTCAAAGCCGAGAATGTTCTTTCATATTTGGGCGTTCCCTGATTGCATTTGGAGCTGTTGTTAGCTCGATATTTCTTAAGTTGGACGATTTCTTCTTAAAAGTTGCTGCCTTGTATGTTTTGGAAGATCCTTTCTATCATTTTGATCACGCTACCCATCTGAGCCATAAGCGTCTCCACTCAGGGGATCCGAGTGGATTCCCCATGATGTCAGAGACGTCTGAACTATTACCTGCTGGAATTCTCTTCGATGGGTATAATTGTCTCGATGGTTGTCTTTGGATCAATATTGGGTAACATGTCGTATTTGTCATTGTTAGACCGAAGATTTGTGGAGTACTCCACTGATATTCTGTCAGGTTGTGTGAGCTTTGTCACTGAATCTTAGTTTTTAGGAAAAAATGAAACTCGTCGTTTTCCACATACAACACCAAATTGATGCGTAAAAAAATCGTCCTCTTGTGAGTTTGACCTGCAAAACAATTGTTAGATTGCCAATGACCATCTTTTTGGTGGCCAAAAGCACTCCGATGCTTAAGTCAGTAACTTTGTTGGAATAAGGAACTATGTCTGAACAAAACTCAGTTAAAGTTGCATACCTTTATCGAAAGTTCCATGTACCTTTTATAATGGTCGTAGTTAACTCCTTGACTTAAGCATGTGAGGCGCAACGGAAGGAGATGTTTTTGTAACAATCTTCTTCTTAATGGAGATGCATTCGTAGAGGCGTAGGTCCCTCCACGACTCTTTTTGTGCAACGTTCTTCTTCTTTATGAGAGAACGTGTAACGGGCTTTGATTTGTCTGGGCTTGGATTCGGATCCCGCTTACGCTTCTTTAGAGTGGGCCTATTCCGAGCCTCTATAATTGCCCTCAATCCTTTTGGGTTTTATGAGTTGGCCCAATGGATTGGGCGTTGTATTCTCGTGATGAGGTTTTATGTCATGTGTATGGCTGTAATGATCGGTCTATTTTGATGCATCTCCACTCTCTTTAAACTTTCAAATCTGTATGTTCATCATTTACTTGTTTTAGTTTCAGCAAGATGGTGGCATTTGCAAAAATGTTGAAAATTTTTCTTTGATGGTTTTCTCGCATATGTTGTTGATGAATGGAGCCATTCATTTGGCATGAAACTGATGTAAAGTATTGGTTTCTGTTAACTTTTCTAATATCCATTATCACATCCAATATCATCAACAACATCAGCAGCATTATTACTATTAGTCATGTTTTGTATTTCACTTATTGCAGTGCAGATATCAGTGAGTTGAACCTTTCTAAAACAACTACCATATCATTTCCTAATAGTAAGGATGACCTGATGAACTTTGAGGTTACTATCCGGCCGATGAACGATATTATATGCAAGTATATATTATGGCAGCTGCCAGTTTTGGTTGTCTGTGGATTAAAAATGTATGCTACAGTAATTTACTATTCCATTTACCTTCATGGAAGTCATGCAGTTGAAAACATAATTTTGCTGGAAATTTATTTCTTGTAACAGAGATGGTATGGTATATTTGTGTTTACTTTTCAAGTCTCTCCTGTCTACCCTCACGAAGTGCCAAAAGTAAAGTGTAAGACTAAGGTAAACTTCATGAATATAATCATTTTCTTTGATGTTAGTCCACATTCGTCTTGATTGTTTTATTTGGTATGGTTATCATTTTTATTAATAAAATGATTTCCAACCTGCATGTTTATCACCCTAACATCGATTTAGAAGGAAACGTTTGTCTCAACATTCTTCTTGGGGACTAGAAAATGTCCTCAGTGTAAACACCATTATTTATGGGTTGAATCATCTTTTCATGGTAATTTCTTCATCCACATCGTTTGCTTATTTACTTATTTCAATTCTTGTCACTTACAACACTGCTGTGGTTGAAATTTTATCGATACATGTATCATAATTAGTTTTTAAATGATTAAAATGCTGACATCCCTTTTGCAAAAAAACTTTATCTCTGAAGTGCTTTCCTTTTCATCCTTGAGATCATCTTGGCTTTTTCGGCGTTTCTTGATGATCTATTGACCCTAATCATCTTGTGTGAGCAGCAACCCAATAATGAGGATCCCCTCAACCATGTTGCAGTTGCAGTGTTGTGAGATGACCCCAAGATGTTCGCATCCAATGTGAGAAGGGCCATTTGGAGCACAGACTTCCTTTCCACGATGCATGTAATGTTTGATGCATCTGTAGGCAAGGGAGTAACCTCTCTGCCTAAAGGTAAAAATGGCTATGTACTTTTGTGCAAGTATTATTGGTGGTCCTTCTACTTCCTTTTCCAAAATTAAGGGGAATGATTTCTATGAAGCCAAGCATCTGGAATTCACAGAAAGTAGTGTGTGCTACTGTAACTTATATGGGTCTGATATAAATATTATTTTTGCTGAACAAAGGGAAGATTTGGTGTTACAACCTGATTTTAAAAGAATGGTCTTATATGGTTGTAGCATCTTGTGTTTGCATTTTCTCAGAACAATTTTCCGAGGGCTGGTAATCAAATTCAGTTTTGATTGATCAGGATAATCTGTTCCGGTCCTGACAACGAGCTCAACTGAAAAAGTATTTCTGGACAGATGTGCATCCAGTTTTAATGTTTGAGGTGAGCTTTCATCAACAAAATCCTTAATTGATAATTTGGTTTTGATCTAAGCTAACCCCAATAGGTTAATAGTTAATGGTTGGTTCTACTTATTATGGTTTACGTGTTATTATTGAAGTTGGCTGAAACACGTTTGTTGTTTTTGGTTGATTGCAGGGCAGAACATCAGGAAGCTTGTCAAGGATGGTTTCATCATCGAGAAACCAACCAAGATTCACTCTCGATCTCGTGCTCGCAAGATGAAGGAGGCCAAGAGGAAGGGTCGTCACTCTGGATGTGGTATGTTCAAAAACTAAAACCACCTTGTGATTCATTAATGAATGCCTTTATGACACTTTTAACTCCTGAGCCCTGAACTGATACACGGAAAGATACTTCTCTATCTGTTGCTTTGTTTTCTAGATAAAGCATTGTCTTCAAGTATAAAATTATCAACTCAAGTATATTTAGCTGTCAAAACTCATCAAAATGAGCATGTCATCCTTTTGAATTTCAAATGCTTGTTGTAGGACTAGAACATAACTTATGTAAGATGTGCTCTTTGCTCCTCTACTCTTGGAAAATAAGATTCTCATAACCATCACCTTACCCTTACCAACCCTGCCCAAGAAATACAGGTGTGAGTTTTGATTGTTCATACATGCCATTTGGTTGGTTGGAAACTAGTATCAAATCATAGGGCTAATGACAGTAGAGAATAGAAAGCATTCAAACATTGACTGCTCAGGCTTCTGACTGTGGTTAAAATTGACAAATAATGGAAACTAGTATCAAATCATGTGGTGGCTCTTTCACTTCTTTGTTGGGCCATGTATGAATTCACAAATAATGGTAATGCTACACACAACACCAAAATTTTACTTGGTTTGCTAAAAATTGAGATACTTTAAAGAGCTCTAGTGAATTTCTCTAATCTACAAAGCAAAGAAGAGAGACGTGCCAAAATTTTGATTCAACTAGGCATTGGTATTATGCTCAGGTTCTGATCCTGATTTCAGAGGACGTGAGACTGACCTTGTTGACCAGTACCATCATGTTTCACATTACATATTGTTATGATTGATTTTCTCTCTTCCAATTGTTAAAAAATAAAATAAAATAAGTTTACCTAGAGACCGCACCATTGTATAATAATGTTCTTCTTCGGGCATGTTTGTATGTCTGTACTAGAGTGTGCGAGTATTTCATTAGATGTGTACTCAATGAAGTGCATACGAGTGTTGAACCAACTGTTCTCTACAAAAATCATGTATTCCTACCTAGCTTAGTTTCATTTAAGAGTTTGTTTCAAAAAATATTGTGGGAATGACAAGCGTTTAAAATATTTATGGTGTTTATGCTCAGAGACAGTTTGCCAATCAAAATGAACGCTTTTGGTTGGCAAGCGCATATACTATACCATGAATGTGATCAACGGGATGGCACAATCTATGTTGATAAAATGAGGCCAAGAACATTCAAAACAGTTGAGAACTTGGACTTACCTCTTCCTGCTGGGTGCCCTAACCTTGGTGTTATTAGCTCAGTCACAGAAGCTCAAATGGGTTCTCTGACTTGCAAAAGAACTTCAAATGCTCATCAGTCTGCACTTCTATGGAAGTATATATGGTCATTGAATTGCTTGATTGTACTTCACCAGCAAGTCCAATGTATCCGAGGTAATCTTTACAGGGGATTTATAGAGGTGTCCCAAGATCACATTATGGTTGGTTTGAAAGCAATAGATATATGCACTAGCGACATTACCAGAGAAAATTCAAGCTTTTAGCTTAGACCTTGATATGAGCACTTGTCCTAACTTGTGAGTTGAGAACATTGGATGTAGATCAGACTGAATCACCTATTCTTAATGTTGAAGAAGTGCTTCAACTATCGTGGTTTTGTACTTTGTATTGGGATTCGAGTATTATGATTCACCTCAAAGGTTTTTGCCAGGCTGTATACATACTCTGTAAAACATTGTTTGTGCATCGTAGGCACTTATTGGAATTCAATTCCTACCCGGATGAGCTGTTTTTCCTTTCTTAAAATTGCAGTTCTTTTCGTTTTCTCCAGTACCACAATGGCGGACCTACTAAGGGGCGAGGGGGCAACTGCCCCCCTCAAATTTAAAATATTTTTTATATATACTTTAGTTTAAAAAATCAATTATATAATGTAGAACAATGCAATATGATAATTGGTTATACTAATATTATAATATGTATTTGTTGGTGTAGTGGTTGGAGGTTAATAATTTTTTGTAACAGACTCGAGTTCGATACTCTTTGAGTGCATTTTTATTTTATTTTCAATTACAATTTTATTAGTAATTGCAGCATTAAAAATGTTTAGTTTAATAAAAATTTATTAACATTAAAGAAATGAATTATTTTTCACAAGGAGTATAAACCTCCAACAAAAAATATTTAAAATTAATATCTAAAATAATAACTATAGAATTCAATGAAAATATATACCATTAGCCAACTCGTACAAAATTTGAGCCTCATATAAACTATGTTTTTTTATGAAATTGTATTATGACCATATTAGGTTCGCAAATTTCAATTTTTTTAGCTACACCTAGATACTTATCCTAATTATTTTGTGATATTAGTTATATATTCTAGTTATTATGCTCGTTTGCTCATTTCTAAGGCTATTGATAGTGATCTTATTTTGGCTTAAAATTGGACTACACTAGATCCAATTTGGTATATGCAATGTATTTTTTATAGTTGTATTTTTTTTATTAGTTACTAGCTAGATAGAAAAAAATTTGAATTTACCATTAATAACTACTATTATCAACTAATAACTATTTTTCATTTTGCCCCCCCTCGACTAAAATCTTGAGTCCGCCCCTAACCACAATGATTCTTTTGGAATATAGTAGAACTTATTATTTTCTTGTCTGCGCTGTTTTAGATTCTACAGAATTGTATGAAGTGTTTCAGGTTTGCTCATCAGCAGGAAATTTGGGAGGTGAGATTCAACTCAATGTTCAATTGCACGCCACATCCTCCAGCAGCTTGAGCTGATGAAAGTTGTTATCAATCCCAAGGGGTGAGTTACTTTCTGTATCATGTTTCATATTGACCACGATATTGTAGTTTTGCATATTGTTGTTGTCTCTCCTGAATTAATAATTGTTAATTATATGTTTGTTTCCATCAATGGGTGGAGAATCACATCTAGTGGCCAGCGAGACCTTCACCATGTTGATGGACGAATTGTAGTTTTCTTAGTTTTTAGCATACTAGTTGAAGATACACCAAAATAGTCACATTTCTTAGCCATACACATGTCGTGATGATCTCCAGGAATTACCGGCCCCAGCGTCAGCCCAGCATTGATCCGTCCCAAGCAGTCTAAGCCCGCCCAATACAGTTCACCAGACGGACCAGAACTCTTACAGCCTATTAGGCTCATATGTCTCACAGCTATCCTCAATACCTGTAAGCCCAACTAAGGCAAGTATGTCGAGGATCAGCTTCAGACAGGAAATTACAGAAGCACTCTACTTCCAACTAGGAAGCAAATACCAAAGTACATATCACACAAGGTAACTTCCTCTGATGGACTATCTCTCGCGTATCTAGGAGCACAAGGTTAACATGGAACCTCTCTCCTATAGCATGACTCCTAATTAGAGAAGGATCTCCACGAAGATCTCTTTCCTGAACTACGTTATCGATGGCCTGGTCGAACCAGGTCTCCTGCACTATAAATAAGACATGAAGTTGGTGCGCTAGAAATTTTCTGTTTACAACATTACACTTTCCTCAGATCCTTGTCTGACTTTAGCATCGGAGTGTCATCGGCCACCACAACGGTGTTCCGTTGTGTTCCGTCACGTGCGTTACTTGTGCAGGTCAGCAGGTCAGCGAGACTAGGTCAAAGCAAGGAGCGAAAAACGACTACATCAGTTTGGCGTTATTCGTGGGGACAAAAAAGCTCCTAACCTTTCATTAACATCGTCTCCCTTCGAAACACAGAGAGATGGTGACTAGATCACGCAATTAAGGAAAACAAAGGGTAGTGTCGAGCGCTCAACCTAACGCTGCTTCACCACCTTCGATAACGCGGGAAACACATGAGCATCAAGTTGGTGCTCCCGGAACAACGACAACACCAATGGACCCAGAGTCAAATCCACGATCTTTTTTCATACGCTAGGCCTTGTCAATGATGAAGACGCTTAAATCAATGAAACAAAGGCATGACAAGACAATAAAGGCATATCTGGCCCGCTTTAATAGTGAGTTAACCACCGTCAATGTGTGCAACGACTCAACAGTCGTCTCAGTCTTCGTTACTAGCCTAAAGAAAGGAGAGTTCTACAACTTTCTAACACTGGACTCTCCAGCGAGCATGACAAACCTAACAGAGGAAGCGCAGAGCTTCATCGCCCTTGGAGAATAACGAGCAGCCCGAAGCAAAACTGAACCTAGGAAGCAACCAGTCAATAGGATATGCGTGCTTTATGGAGCCCATTCTGAGTCAAAATTTTCCAACAGATCCAGGAAAAGGGCTCTCTAAGGTATGAGAATCCAAGTGATACGCGACGGGCAGCTAGTACTGCATGATCAGAAGCAAGACCCTTCCGCGCCCTTAGTATTTATGAAAAAAGACTTCCAAGGCATCCAATTCCAGCACAATGATGCCTTGGTGGTAACAATTTTCCTGGCAGGCTAGGAAGTAAGGAGGTCATAGGGAGCTCGATGAACGTCCTATTTCTCCGTACGTTTCACAACATGCAACTAATGGAGACAACATTGACCCCTGATAATAGTTTGATGATCGACTTCAGTGGCAAAAAAACGATTCCCCATGGAAAAGATACAGCTGACGCCAACAACAGGAGAGGAGACAACCAGAAAACAAGAGTTCATAGTCATCGACATGCCTTCAGCAATTAATGTAGTCTTGGGGAGACCCTAGACACACCAGATGGGAGCAACGGTCTCCACTCTACACTAGTGTGTCAAATATCCAGCGAACCGAATGGTTGGTACGTTGAGAGGCGACCTGATAGGTCCTAGGGAATGCTTGTATATGACAACACCACCACATGGCGATCCTCAACCAGCGGCTAATATGACCATCTGATCTACCCGAAGTGTAAGAGGAGAACAACTGACCCCGGACAACGAGGCCCTAGTAAGCCCTCGAGGCAGGCCCAATGCTGGACAACTGGACGAAGAGACTGTTACGATCAATCTTGATAGCCCTCTCAACAACAAGGCTATCCACATTGGTTCTCGCTTGAGCGAAGAATTGGTAAAGCAACTCACGAAGCTGCAACAACGTAACCAGGACATCTTCGTCTGAACCATATTGGACATGGTGGGGATTGACCCGTCGATGATCACTCATTGCTTAAAGGTGGACCCCTCAATGAAAATCGTTTGGCAGAAGAAGAGGCATATGGCGCCCAAAAAGAACGCAATCATGAACGAGGAGGTACAATGTTTACTCAACGCGGGCATGATTAAGGAAGCACGATACCTCGATTGGCTGACGACCACCATTTTTGTAAAAAAGAAGAACAGGAAATGGAAAATATGTGTGGACTACATAGACCTGAACAAAACCTACCCACAAAGGGCACAACTTATTCAGCTTTATGGACGCCTATTCAGGCTACAATCAAATATTGATGCACCCCCCCCAGATCAAGAGAAAACTTCCTTCGTGACGGAAAAGGGGATATACTGCTACAGGGTGATGTCATTTGGCTTAAAGAACGCAGGCACTGCATTCCAATGGTTGGTTAACTGAATGTTCAAATAACAGATCAACATAAACATGGAGGTCTACATAGACGACATGCTGGTCAAAAGCCTCCGCAGCTCAGACCACATGCATGATCTCGCTGAAGCGTTCAACCAAATCAGGAAATACTAGATGAAGCTCAACCCACAAAAGTGCACGTTCGGAGTTGAGTCTGGAGAATTCTTAGGCTATATAGTGAAGAAAAGAGGAATCGAAGCCGAGCATATTTAGGCCCTTCTCGACATGAAAGCCCTAGCCAACATCAGAGACGTTCAGAGCCTAACTGGGAGGGTAGCAGCACTCAACAGATTTATATCAAAGTCATCTGACAAATGCCTTCATTTCTTTAAGATACTAAAAGGGAGCAAAGGATTTTTCTTGGAACGAAGAGTGTGAACAAGCCTTTCAGAACCTAAAAGCGTACATGGGGAGTCCAGCGCTACTCTCCAAACCTGAGACAGTGGAACACTCTATTTGTATTTGTTTATTTCCAGGCACGCTGTCAATTCAGCCCTCGTGTGAGATGACCGATGGACCCAAAGACCAGTGTAATACATTAGCAAAACCTTCGTAGAAGCATAAGCACAGTATCAGGACCTGGACAAGTTGGCTCTGGCACTAGTTGTATCTTCCAGGAAACTGATGCCCTATTTTCAAGCCCACTTTATAACGGTCATGACCAAGCATCCAAACCGGAGCTATCAGACAGATGGTGAAATGGTTAGTAGAGCTCGGACAGTTTGACATAAACTACGCTCCAAGGACCGCCATTAAAGCCTAGGTGTTGGTAGATTTCATTGCTAAATTCACCAGTAGAAAAGAGCTGAAGACAAACCACCAGCCCTCGGATTCTAATGTCCAAGTGTGGATCTTGCGCTGCGACGAGTCTTCGACTGGGAAGGCGAGCGGAGCTGGGATCACGCTCCCCTCCCTCAGCGGTTTCACCATCGAAAAGGCAGTCAAATTTGGCTTCCCACTTCAAACAACGAGGCCGAATACAAAGCACTCTTATCCGGCCTAAAGCTAGCACTAGGGATCGGTATAGATCGCCTAATGGCATACAACAATTCAAGACCGGTGGTCAACTAGGTCAAGGGGGATTTCAATAGCAAAGACCCCCGCATGATATCCTACTGCGACAAGGTACTTCGCATAATGGGCAGTTTCAAGCACTGTGAACTCATACAGTGCCTCCGCGATGACAATCAAAGGCCTGACGCGCTAGCTAAAGAAGCCTCAGCCTCCGACGAAACCTCCAGCAGCCCCATTGAATACCAAGAGCAATCAAGCTTCGACAAAGAAGAACATAGAGATGTCTGCACTGTGGAAACATAGCCAAATTGGATGACTCTGATACTGGAATACATAGCAACCGGAGTCCTACTTCGATGTTTATTACCTCCAGAAGTCGAAGCAAGAAGACTCAAAATAGAGCAACAAGGTACACTCTCCTAAACGACAATTTATACATGAGATCAATGACGGGGCCCCTACTCTGATGTTTATCACTTCCAGAGGCAAGCTAGGTACTGGGAACAATCCACAGCGGTATATGCAAAAATCACCTGGGCGGGAGAACCCTCCCTTAAAGCCTTAACTTTGGGATACTATTGTCCAACCATGCAGCAAGACGCCAAAGATATTATCCGCAAATGTGACAAATATCATAGGTTCGTACTGTACACGCATATGTCGGCCCAGCCACTAACTCCGATGACTAGTCCGTGGCCATTCACACAATGGGGAATGGACATCGTTGGACTGATCCCGGCGCCGACCTGTAAAAAGTTCCTTCTTGTGGTCGCTACTACTTCACCAAGTGGGTTGAAGTCGAGACCCTATCCAAAATCGGGCAGGTCCAAATCGAAAAATTCATATAGGCCAACATCATCTGTAGACTTGGCATCCCCAGAGTATTGGTCAGCAACAACGGAACTCAGTTTGAATATTGATAACCACTTCTCCTCGTCAGGACACCCCCAAGCCAATGCCCAAGCGGTGGTTACCAACCGTAATATCCTAGAGGCCATCAAGAGAAAGTTTGACACAACCAAAGGAAAATGGGTTCCAAAGCTACCAGGAATACTCTGGGCATATCGGACAACCAGAAGAGTCCCTACCAGAGAGAAGGCATATCGGACAATCGGAAGAGTCCCTATAGGAGAGACACCTTTCGTCTTAGCATACAGTTCGGAAGCTATGGTTCCGGTATAACTCAAGGTGCTAACCTTTCGAATGGCAAAGTTCAGACCAGATGGTAACGACGAAGCCTTGTGCGTGAGGCTAGACCTCCTTGATGAAAAGCGGGATCTAACCTCTGCCAAGATAGCCGCCTACCAACAACGAATGGTACAATATTACAACAAGAAGTTCAAGCCACACGAATTCACGGTGGGAGATTGGGTACTTAGGGACCCAGCAGAACATCAAAGAAGCCGACGCGAGAAAGCTAAACCCAAACTAGGAAGGACCTTACAGAGTTGCCACAGTCAACAAGCTGAGAACGTACTGGCTGAAAGATGCAAACGGTGACAAACTTAAATGACCATGGAATGTAGAGCATCTCAAAAAATATTATCAATAAAATATTTTCTTTTACCAAAACTTCCATTGTTGTCGAATATCTGCCCAACGCCTAGTCTGCTATGCACGAACCATGATGGTCGGGGAAGTGGAGTCTAGTCACGTTGGCCCGCTGATGATGAAAGCTCCCCAAGGGATCATTGTTCTCCAACAGACAATGATCGATGAACTTAGTAGGTAAGCTTAGTCAATTCGCAACTAATGACGATGGCTTTTGGTGCCCAACGCCTAGTCTGCTATGCGCGGACCAGGACGGTCGAGGAAGTAGAAGTCTAGTCAACACTGGCCCGCTGATGATAACGACTCGTCAAGGGATCATTGCTCTCCAAACAAACAATGATCGCCGAACTTACCAGGTAATCTTAGTCAGTTTGCGACTGATGACGATGGCTTTTGGTGCCCAACGCCTAGTCCACTAGGCGAGGACCACGATGGCCAAGGAAGTGAGAATCTAGTCAGCGTTGGCATGCTGATAACGATGACTCGCCAAGGGATCATTGCTCTGTAACAGACAATGATCGTCGAACTTACCAGGTAAGCGTAGTTAGTTCAGGATTGATGATGATGTCTTTGGGTACCCAATGTCTGGTCCGCTATGCGCGGACCACGATGGCAGAGAAAGTGGGAGTCTAGTCAGCGATTGTTTGCTAATGACAACAACTCACCAAGAAGTCAATACTTCCCAATAGACAATGATCAAGAGAGCCTGGTCTACCCTCGGCTAATGATTTCTATTGATCAACATCTAATCTATCACAAGGTCAACAACAACGACCTGATGCAACAATATATTTTGAATGATAAAGACAGGTGATCTGTCCAGTAGTACAAATTCTATAATCTACAAAACATCTAAAGTAAACTCGATAATACTGAGCAAAACATACTTTCATTCAAAAAAAGTTGTCTTGTCTGTCCAAGAAAGAACATTACGACTATTTTAAGGAGAAGCATCTTCTTCGGTAGCTAGACCTGCAGAGCCAGAGCCCTCTATTTGATTAATCAGTCTAAAAGCAACCCTCTTATAATGAGAAAAATTAAGATCAGGATGTTTTCCTTTGATTAGCTCCAGAAGCTAGCCTGCCTCAAATGACCTCGAACGAGATCAATGGCCTCCTGCTCGACACGTCAAATCCACCGCACATACCAAGTCCGCATAAAGCGAATGCTCCTCTGCCAACAGTCGCTCCTCCTCACTAACGTGGTGAAGCCCTTCATCAACAGCAGACTCTAGCTGCTGTCATTTGACGACCCATTTCTTCTTCTCTCATCTTCTATTGGCTTCCTGGGCCTCCAAATTGAAAAACCATCTATCCACGGCTACATTCAGGCGCTCCAATTCAGCCCTAGTTCACCTCAATTCAGCGCGAGTTGACACCAAATCAGACTTGGCTGCCCCTAGTTGGGATCTCATACAAAAAAATTTCACTTCGGTGACATAGACCACGGCCCCCCACGAACCCGAGGTTCGTGACGGTACTAGAGAACTATGCAGCTGACCATTAAGGGAATCCACCCGAAAGAGAACATTCTAATATGACATTTACTGGTTCGTGAAGGCCTTCTCCAAAACAAGAACTCTCTCGCGAGCTTCTAGGAGCAGCGAAACAGGACTGTATGGCTCAATGGCATGAGCGACCCTCTCAGGACCACAGTGATGCGAACCATCAACACGTGGGCCAACATCAGGAGCATCAGAAGGGAAGTTGCGCCCCCCCGAGGGTGTCATTTGTGCAGACCACGACGTCCCAAGGGGAGAAGCCGACTAGTCAGAAGGGTGCCTCCTCTTCGGATCAACGATGGGAGGCACGTTAGCCTCCAATTCAACAAGCCTGGACGAGCTAGGTAGGGCTAGATTTCTCTTTCTTGAACAACGATAGACAACCCCCTCGGTCGATAAACCTAGCGCATGGCGAACATCATGAGAACACCACAACAACCCACTACTCATGACACTGTCTGGCATTATGACCTCCTCAATGGACGTCAAAGGGAGCTTGAGGAACTCCCTATTTATCCATCTCTCTTCCTCACTAAGAGACGGAATAACAAACTTCCCTGAAACAAAGGAATAACATCAGAACTAGCGCCGCAGCAGGGATACACAAAAAATATGAAGTATGCCGACAACTAAGAAACTCACCAAGATCAAACTGAAAGTATCGAGACACTCTAAGACGCCCAAGCTTGAAGTACGTAGAATCAACCAAGGCCAATAACCAATACGTTTCCCAAGGTTCAGCGTCGCTCGCCACCAAGCTCATACAAGAAGGGCAGTTCAATATGCAAATACCCCTAGGGTCCGATTGAAGTGGTCATGTGAAGAATCTTGAACCCCTTTGAGCCATTTGAGCGAGAGGCATATGGAAATTACGAAAAATCATCAAACGTCATCTGGCACTAGAAATCGAAGTCCAGACTCGAACATGCCTTGGTGCAAACTTATTTATCATTAAGGGGGTGTAGTCGAAGTGTAATATCTGTGTTTTAAAAATTAAAAAAAAATTGGTCAGGGGTGTACTCGGTAAATGCGGTGGGGGCACATAGCCATCCACCCTTTAAAGACAACCCCTCCCTTTTTTTCTTTTTTCTTTCCAAGGAGTGAGACCCCTTCGTCCTCTTCGTCTCCAGCGAGAAAATCGTTGTGGTATTTGTCGATTTTCTTCCCCCAAATCTCACCTCCTCCTCCTCATTTTTCTTCCTCTTTTTCCCCTCTCCTTCTTGTTTCGGTTTTTCATTTAAGAAAATTAAAATTTCAAATTTGTGTGGGCTTATTTGGTGTTGGTTTGGTTTGATCGAGTTTTGTAGCTCCGATCAGCCGTTGAGGGGCCTTGGTAGCGTCATTTGGAATCCGTAAACCCGACATGCAAGGGTGATTTCGGTGTTGGCCGGTTTTTTCAAAAAATTAGGGTGCATGTTCGTTTGGAGGGTTCTTTGGCGTAAATCCGAGCTTTGGGTCCGTGGGTGAGCCACACATTTGTGACTTCGCGTGTTCTTAGACCTATTTTAGGCATGTTGTGTGGTTTGGAAGCGATCAGACCGGAGTAGGGAGGGTTTCGGCGAGTTTTTGCCAAACTTTGGGTTTCGACGGGGTGTTTGCCGAATTTTTATTGCTTGTAAGTTTTTCTTTCAGTCACGCACCACTGGTAATTTATTTATTTTTTCCGGCTAGGTTGCTCACCTTCGAGTCCGCCTTGCAGTTTTAAAATTTTTCGTGGTCCCGCATTCATTATTTTGCGAGTTAGGAGCTTCGACCAGTAGGAATTGGGTTCTGAAAACCCATTCCGCCCAGGTGAGTGGAACTATAATATTTATTTTGAGAAATAATTATTTGGAAATCCTGAATTTAAGTTTTACATCATACCGTCGATTGTGTACAATTGAATCCAAATTCGAAATTCGGGGTTTTCAAATATTTTGATAATTGTGTTGGTTATTTGTGAATGAACTACGTATTAGGTTTTCTGAAAGCATGATATACTTTAATGAAATCGAATAGTGAATGAATTTTGGTGTGATTAGGCTTTGGTGTAATGACATTGGACTTGTATGCTTCATTTTCGAGGTTGCATAGTATGTCATGTTTTACCGTGGATTGTCGAGTCTTGAGCATGTATGATAATCGACTCGAATAAATTTATCATGGTGAATTGGGTCATGTTGGGACCCTGGCATAGTCGTGGTTTTATAAAATTCCCGAATTGATTATGATTGCACGTCTGTTACCTTTGATTTTGTACCGACTCGTCATTTGTGTATGTGGATGTTAGTGTAAGTGTCTTTACCCCGCTATAATGCATGTTGTGCCGATGCTTAGGAGCTTGCTCGCATCGTGAGTTGGATGGTGCTTGAGATGACTCACACCTGACATTGAGGACGCTATTGCATGTGGCAAGCTTGCTGAGGTGCGGTGAGCTCCCGCACGCACTTGCCACTAGAGAGTGCAGTAGAACAGGTCTCAGAGGACGTGTTTTGGAGATTACTCACTTTCCCTCCCAGCGCGCTTGAGTTTGATTGTGTTAGGTTGGCCGTGTTAGGCCAGTCGTTCGGGATGTTTGAGTTTGTATCCTGGTAGATGGCACCCCATTAGGATACAAACAAGCCCGAAGCGGTACTAGTGCACGATGTGTCTTGGTGAGACACATTCGTAGGGTATGCGGATACCTACGATATGAGACACTTATACAAAATTTTTATAGGATTTTTTGTTTCGACTTGATTGCTATACCTAGGAGACTATGAAGAATTATGAGATTGTCTTTATTTTCATCGCTTGATATTTACCATGTTTGAATCACAGATAATGATCGGCATATCTCATAAACTTGTAGTTATTGTTGAATCTGAAATGCTTGTGTTGGTGTTTGAACTTAGAATTATTATCCTTAGAGACACGGTGTGATTTAGACTTTAGAACTTGTTACTTATCTTTTATTGTCTAGCATGAATTTTCCTTGTATGTTATTATGTTATTTGTATTTAGTTCACTCGCACCAGCCACCAGCTAGCTTTGTACCTTGTTGTGCTTCTATTGGAGTGCAGGCAGTGTTGGCGTTCTTGCTGATCGTGGCGCTTAGGCCCCGTTTTCCGTTGTAGGCATGTTTTGTGTTGTTTGGTCGTGTCCACCTTGTACGGGTATGTTTTGCTTCCTCTGTGTTATTAGGTGTACTATATTGTTATACTAGATGTTTGTATACTGGTTTTGTCGCTATGACTCTGGCGGGGCGAATCAAATATACTTATTTTGTTCAATTTTTTTATCGTAGTTTTTATTTCTGTTTTCTTCTCGTATCAAGAATGTGTTATATTATGATGTTGTTGCCGGTTACAATCCGCCTTTATTACGGGTTAGTTCACGCATCGGCACGTTGTGATTCCCGTGGCGGGGTGGGGCGTGACAGAGCTTGGTATCAGAGCCATTGTTTATTGGTTCACATAGAACATCATCGTATACCACTTTCTTGAGTGAATTGGGTAGAGAAGTTAGGACTTTTGTTTTGTTGTTTGATGTTTGTATGTGTGTTTTCTTTTACGTAGAGGGTGTTTGGTGATGGCGCGTGGTAAGAGATCCCAGGGTGAGGGATCAGGCACTGTTGGAGAGGATGTCTCTCAGGCTTTCATGGAAATGATTACCCAATTAGCACATAATATGAGGCAGGGCAGTCAGTCAGAGGATCCGTTTACTCAGCGCAACAAGAATTTTGTCTACTTGGGTGGTGAAAGATTTGATGGTACTGGAGATTCTCTAGTTGCGGATCGGTGGATCCGTAAGGTAGAGCTCATATTTGATAGGATGGTGCTGACACCTATACAGCGTATTGAGTTAGTAGCACACCAGTTTGACGGAGAGACTATGTACTGGTGGGATTCAGTAAGGCAGAGCCGTGATGTGTCAGAGATGCAATGGGATACATTTTTCCAGGTGTTTGAACAACATTTTGTTCCTGATTCTGCCAGAGCTGAGATAATGGACAGGTTTCTACATTTACAACAGGGTTCTAGATCTGTTTTTGAATACTTGGCCGAGTGTAGACAAGAGACTTTGGTTCGACGAGCTAGAGGTTCAGAACGCAATCAGAGGTTTGGCCGAGGAAGCCAGACAATTGAGCAGACACAACAGAGAGACCTTGGTAGAGGGGACTAGTTAGGATTGGCAGAGACCACAGAGGTGACAGACATTCCCGAGGAGATCATCGACAACATCAACAATAGAGACAACCTAGGCGGGGTGGTCAGACAGGAAATAGGAGCGGTTGCTTCACTTGTCGTCAGAAGGGGCATGTAGCCCGTGATTGTCCAAGAGGTCAGACAAATCGATGGGAGCATGTAGTTTGTTATACTTGTGGACAATTGGGGCACTTTTCCAGACTTTGTCCTCATAATAGGCATGGACCAGCACAGCAGAGGGCGCCTCAGGGACAGTTAGCACCTGCACCTGGAATTGGTCAGAGAGTTCCTTTCCCAGCACCGCCTGTTCGCCTAGCAACTATTCCCGGTCAGGAAAATGTTGAGGGTATGTTATTATTTTTTTATTGTTGTTGTGTGTGTGCCAGATGTAGTAAGATTTGTGTTATGTGCATTATGCGTAGGAAAAATTGCATATTAGTGTGTTGTTATGTGACTCAGGATATATGTGTTGTGTGTTAGGTTTTGTGCACTCGTCGTCTTCCCAGTTGAGGGCTCTTTTCGATACAGGAGCATCTAGGTCATTTATTTCTAGATAGTTGGTTGTTAGAGACAACCTTGAGGTAGTGCTTTTTCCAACGCCCTTGTGCGTTGTGTCTCCCTTGGGCAGGTCGGTTTGGTTGTGGGAATATTGTCCATGTTCCGAGTTTTCCTTGGTGGGGTACAACTTTGTGTTTGACTTTATTGTTTTGGGTTTTTAGGGCTATCATTTGATTCTAGGGATGGATTAGTTGTCCAGTCATCTGGTGATCATTGATTACTTGCATAGGTCAGTGATGTTAGCGCCACCTGATGCTTCGCCTTGTGTGTTGCCTTGTGAATCCGATTCGGTTTCTATGATGTTGAGTTTTCTTAACTCTCTTGAGATTTCTTGTCCCGACACCATTTCTAAAGAGGTTGTGTGTGAGTTCCCTGATGTCTTTCAGGAGATTCCTGGTATCCCTCCTCGTCGTGAGGTAGAGTTTCGGATTGACCTGGTTCCTGGTACTACACCTATATCTAAATCAGCGTACATGCTTGCACCTAAGTAATTGGAAGAGATGAAAGTATAGCTTGATGAGTTGCTTCGTAAGGGTTAATTCGGCCGAGCAATTCACCTTGAGGAGCTCCAACAATATTTGTGTCCAAAAAGGATAAATCATTAAGGATGTGCATAGATTATCGAGATCTGAATAAAGTGACCATCAAGAATAAGTATCCATTGCCTCGAATTGATGATCTATTGGATCAGTTGAGGGGAGCCGTAGTGTTTTCACAGTTAGATTTGCAGTCTGGGTATCATCAGATGAGAGTTGAGGAACATTCCGTTCCAATTACCGCTTTTCGGACCCATTATGGCTTATATGAGTTTCCAGTCATGCCATTTGGATTGACAAATGCACCAGCTTTTTCATGGATTTGATGAATAGATTATTCAGTCCGTACTTGGACAGTTTGTGGTAATCTTCATTGACGATATCTTAGTGTACTCGAGAAGTTTAAAGGAGCACAGAGAGCACCTTCGCATTGTTTTGCAGACACTTAGAGAAAATCAATTGTATGCGAAGTTTAGTAAGTGTCATTTCTGGGAGCCTGAAGTTCAATTTCTTGGGCATGTCATTTCTAGTGGAGGTATTGCAGTGGATCCCGAGAAAGTCGAAGCAGTCAAGTCTTGGAGACGACCGAGTAGTGTGACGGAGATTCGTAGTTTTCTGGGTTTGGCTGGTTATTACCGACGATTCATCGAGAAATTTTCCCTGATTGCAGCACCACTCACTCAGTTAACTAGGAAGAATGTTCCTTTGTATGGTCAGAAAAGTGTGAAGAAGCTTTTGAAATTTTGAAGCTTCGGTTGACTTAAGCATTCCGGCACCTGGTAGCCGACTTGTGGTATTTACTGATGCTTGCGGTACAAGATTGGGTGGAGTGTTGATGCAAGGCAAGAAGGTCGTAGCCTATGCGTCTCGACAGTTGAAACCCAACGAGCGGAGATATCCGACACATGATTTAGAGTTGGCAGCCGTAGTCTTTGCTTTGAAGATCTGGAGACATTATCTGTATGGTGAAAGGTTCGAGTTGTTCACGGATCAAAAGAGTTTGAAGTACCTATTCACTCAGAGGGAGTTGAATATGAGGCAACAACGATTGGTTGATTTTCTTAGCAGCTATGACCTCGAGATACAGTATCAGCCTGGTAGGGCCAATGTGGTTGCAGATGCCTTGAGTAGGCAACATGCAGTGATGGCAACCATGATGATTCAGGAGTACTGAACACTTGAGACATTGGTTTCATTTGCAGTTCAGCCTACTTTCCGTACAGAAGGCAACATAATAGCCGGTTTAGCAGTTTATCCATCGTTGATCAGTAGAGTGGTGGAGAGACAGACCTCTGATCCAGTGATTACGAGGCAAATAGAAAATTTGGTAGTGGACACATTGGATGAGTGTCCTACCGATTGGTCGGTGGGTTTAAATGGAGGGTTACAGTTTCGTGGGTGGCTGTGTTCCGTCTCATGAGGAGTTGCGAAGAGATATCTTACAGGAAGCTCATAGATCTCGTTTCACCATTCACCCCAGTGGAACAAAGATGCATCGAGATTTGAGACGTTCTTTTTGGTGGTGTGGCATGAAGAACGACATTGGAGAGTTTGTGGCACAGTATGCGACTTGTCAGCAGGTGAAAGCCGAGCATCAGAGACCGTCTAGGTTATTGCATCCATTGGATATCCTGTCGTGGAAATGGGAGTATATCACTATGGATTTCATCGATGAACTTCCACGGTCTAGGAAAGGTAATGAGTCGATATGGGTCATTGTTGATCGGTTAACGAAGTGTGCACATTTCATTCCTGTTAGTATGAATCAGACGGCAAACAGTCTAGCGGTTTTGTTCATTCGGAAGATAGTTCACCTTCATGGGTCGCCTGTTTCGATTGTATCTGACAGAGATCCGTTTTTCACAGCCCACTTCTGGCAGAGCTTTCAGCAAGCTATGGGTACTAGATTGGACATGAGTACAGCTTATCATCCATAGACAGATGGCCAATCTAAGTGAATGAATCAGATAGTGGAAGACATGCTTAGAACATGCATTTTAGACTTTGGGGGCAGTTGGGAAGATCACCTACCGTTATGCGAGTTTGTATACAACAACAGCTACCACGTAAGTATTGGCATGGCATCGTTTGAGGCACTCTACGAACGACCGTGTAGGTTCCCTGTTTGTTGGGCAGAGATTGGAGAGTCAGTTGTGATGGGGTCGGATATGATCAGATAAACTACTGAGAAGATTAAGCTGATTAGAGCGCGTTTGTTGACAGCCCAAAGTAGACAGAAGAGTTACGCTGATACGAGGCGTAAAGAGTTAAAGTTTGATGTTAGTGACAGGGTTTTTCTGAAAGTTTCCCCGATGCGAGGAGTTGTTAGGTTTCGAAGTCGAGGGAAGCTTGCAACGAGGCATGTAGGGCCATATGAGATTACTGAGAGGATTGGACCAGTGGCCTACAGATTGGCTTTGCCGTAGAGTATGTCAGGTTTCCACGACGTGTTTCACATATACATGTTGCGGAAGTGTTTGGCAGACCCGTCGCAGATTATAGAGCCTACTGAGGTGGAGATTTCTAATAAGTTGACGTATCCAGTGAGGCAAGTAGCCATTGTTGATGATGATGTGAAACAACTTCGTCGAAGAATGGTGAAGTTAGTGAAGGTTCAGTTGAGCCACCGAGCGGTGTGAGCGACTTGGGGAGCTGGAGGACCAGATGAGACAGAAATGCCCCGAGCTTTTCACGTAGGTTTTATTGTCGTGGCTTTGTCCGATCTCGAGGATGAGATCTCTTTTAAGGTGTGTATGATGTAATATCTGTGTTAAAAAAAATGTGGTCTGGGGTGTACTCGATAAATGCGATGGGGCACATAGCCACCCACCCTTTAAAGACAACCCCCCCCCCCTTTTTCTTTCTTCTCTTTTTTTTTTTTTTTTTCTTTCCAGGGAGCAAGACCCCTTTCGCCTCTTCGTCTTCAGCGAGAAAATCGTCGTGGTATTTGTCGATTTTCTTCCCCCAAATCTCACCTCCTCCTCCTCATTTTTCTTCATCTTTCTCCCATCTCCTTATTATTTCAGTTTTTCATTTAAGAAAATCGAAATTTCATATTTGTGTGGGCTTATTTGGTGTTAGTTTGGTTAGATCGGGTTTCGTAGCTCCGATCAACCATTGAGGGGCCTTGGTGGCGTCATTTGGAGTCCGTAGACTCGACATGCAAGGGTAATTTCGGTGTTGGCCGGTTTTTTCAAAAAATTAGGGTGCATGTTCGTTTTGAGGGTTCTTCGGCATGAATCCGGGCTTTGGGTCCGTGGGTGAGCCGCACATTCGTGACTCCGAGTGTTCTTAGACCTATTTCTGGCCTGCTGTGCGGTTTGGAGGCGATCATACCGGAGTAGGGAGGGTTTCGGCGTGGTTTTATAAAAATTGCCGAATTGATTATGATTGCACGTCTGTTACCTTTGATTATGTACCGACTCGTCATTTGTGCATGTGGATGTTAGTGTAAGTGTCTTTACCCCGCTATAATGCCTGTTGTGCCGATGCTTAGGAACTTTCTCGGATCGTGAGTTGGATGGTGCTTGAGATGACTCGCACCTGACATTGAGGATGCTATTGAATGTGGCAAGCTTGCTGAGGTGCGGTGAGCTCCTGCACACACTTGCCAGTAGAGAGTGCAGTAGGACGGATCTCGGAGGACGTGCTTTGGAGATTACTCGCTTTCCCTCCCAGCGCACTTGAGTTTAATTGTGTTAGGTTGGTCGTGTTAGGCCAGTCGTTCGGGATGTTTGAGTTTGTATCCTGGCAGATGACACCCCATTAGGATACAAACAAGCCCGAAGCGGTACTAGTGCACGTTGTGGGATGTGTCTTGGTGAGACACATTCGTAGGGTATGCGGATACCTACGATATGAGACACTTATACAAAATTTTTATAGGATTTTTTGTTTCGACTTGATTGCTATACCTAGGAGACTATGAAGAATTATGAGATTGTCTTTATTTTTATCGCTTGATATTTACCATGTTTGAATCACAGATAATGATCGGCATATCTCATAAACTTGTAGTTATTGTTGAATCTGAAATGCTTGTGTTGGTGCATGAACTTAGAACTATTATCCTTAGAAACACAGTGTGATTTAGACTTTAGAACTTGTTACTTATCTTTTATTGTCTGGCATGAATTTTTCTAGTATATTATTATGTTATTTGTATTTAGTTCGCTCGCACCAGCTAGCTTTGTGCTTTGCTGACCCCACAAAGGGCATGCTTCTATTGGAGTGCAGGTAGTGTTGGCGTTTCTGTTGATCGTGGCACTTAGGCCTCGTTTTCCGTTGTAGGCGCATTTTGTATTGTTTGGTCGTGTCCACCCTGTACGGGTATGTTTTGCTTCCTCTGTGTTATCAGGTGTACTATATTGTTATACTAGATGTTTGTATACTGGTTTTGTCACTATGACTCTGGCGGGGCGAATCAAATATACTTATTTTGTTCAATTTTTTTATCGTAGTTTTTATTTTCGTTTCCTTCTCGTATCAAGAATGTGTTATATTATGACATTGTGGCCGGTTACGATCCGCCTATATTACGGGTTAGTTCACCCATCGGCACGCTTCGATTCCCGTGGCGGGTCGGGGCGTGACACGGAGCCTAATCTCCAAAAGCGGGAACAATTTCCAAATCTCCCAAAATACGATACAGGTTACGAAGCCTGGTCAACTTGATTTCGTCAACCAAGCTACTCTCGAAGAACTTGACGCAAGTAAAGGATAATGGATCTTTGGGAATAAATTTAACATTATCAGCCATTGGTAGAAAGAACGGATCAAACTTCATAGGGATACTATTGCTTGAAAGAACAACATAGATAAGAATGAGAAAATCTTAATTGAAGCAACAAATATTTATAGAGAAGGCAAATCGCACTTTCCCTCCTTGAACAGTCTCGTACCCATTAATGTCATGTGCAGCTCGAGACAAACGATTCAATCATCACGATGGTACAGTTGTTTTTTCAAAGAGTCAGTGGACCGACTTACGCCCCACTAACTCGGGGGGGGGGGTGGGGGAGTAGCTGATGATACACCAAAACGATCACATCTCTGAGCCATACTCGTGTTGTGATGATCTCGAGGAATTACGAACCCCAGCGTCAGTCCAACACTGATCCGGCCCAAGCGATTCTAAGCCAGCTCAATACAGTCCTCTAGAAGGACCAGAATTCTAACAGCCTGCTAGGCCCATATATCTCACAACTATCCTCAATATTCGTAAGCCCTACTAAGGTAAGTATCTTGATAATCAGCTTCGGACAGGCAACTACAACAGTTATTTGCTTCCAACTAGGAAGCAAATACTAGAGTACATATCACACATGGAAACTTCCTCTTACAAAGTACCCTCAGATAAGGAACTATCTCCCGCGTATCTAGGAGCACAGGGCTGACATGGAATTTCCCTCCTACAACACGATTCCTAATTAGAGAAAGATCTTCATTAAGATATCCTTTCTAAACTATGTCATCGATGGTCTGGTCAAACCAGGACTCTTGCACTATAAATAAGACATGAGGTTGGTAAGCTAAGGTACGCTCGAAATTCCATATTTACAACATTACACATTCATCAGATCTCTATTTGATTTTAGCATCGGAGTATCATCGGCCACCACAACAGTGGTCCGTGGCTCACGTGTGTTACTTGTGCATGTCAGCGGGTCAGTAAGACTAGGTCAAAGCAGTGAGTGGAAAACGATTGCATCACTAATGATGTATTTGATATATATTTTATTGTTTTTTTTAAAATACTCATCCAATATGAGAAACAATGTTGTAATTGATTGCAACTATTTTACTTTGTAATGGTTGCAAGATTATTTTAATTTAGGTATTAAGATTTGTATTTGAATATTTAGGTTTTACAAAATTATTTTAATTTGGGTATTAACATTTTTATTTGGATTTTATAAAATCATTGGATGTCATATGTAGATATCTTTTATATATTTAAAAAATACAATTTTTTTTTTTTTTTTTTTTTTTGCATATTGATTTTTGTTAGAAAACATTTGTAACACGGACCCAATGTTGTCGAATTTGAATATAGTAACATGATAGTGCCATTAGCAACTTAGACATCATGTTACAAAATTTAAAGGTTGTAACATAGCTAGGTGTTACTAGTATTTGTAGCGCCTTGATTTGTAAGATTTTTAAGATGTTACAAATATTTTTAGGAACAAGGCTAGTATTTGTAGCGCCTTGATTTGTAAGATTTTTAAGATGTTACAAATATTTTTAGGAACAAGGCTAGTGTGTTACAATTTGCCTTTTATGATGCAAACAAAGTTAACTAGAAGGGTGAATGAGTGATTTTCATTATAAACAAAGTAATTTCACAACCCTCCCCATACAATTTGAAAAAATGGTGATTGGGAAGGCAAAAATATGAAAGCTCCCACCTTTCAAGTTAAATGGTCTTTATGAATTTGGAAAAAGATAAAGTCACTTTAGGACGACTAAAGAGTCGATTGTGAGTACCCTAACACTTGATATGTCTGCCTCAAGTTCACATTCGATATCTTGCCTTCCAGCTACACAAACAACATGCACAATACCTACAATTGCAGCCTCTGGTATTACAATTGAAGCCTCTATGATCGTCAGGACAAACACTCAAAAGTCCACTGTAAACCTCGACATATAACACGGATTTTGGGATCCATAGTAGATGGGCATGAGTAGTATTAGCACTCGAATATATTATTGAGTACATTTTAAGAGACCATCACACAACATGGGTTTAAATACACCTAGACACCAGTTAAGACATCGACCATAGTGGTGTGGCAAATTCTGTTAAAACATCTGAAAAACTTGGATAACTAATTATACAAAATTTTGTAAGCCTAATTAGATGAGCAACAAGCTCTAACCAATCCTAAAGGGGAAGAAACAATAAGCATCATAGGATACTGTAAAAACCTAGTCGAATGGGGGCATGCATAACTAGATCGCCAACATAGTTTCGTTAAATATAAAAAGCAAGAATTCAAGAGCTCTACTCAATATATGAAGGTCTTGAAAGGTGGAGTGATTAGGCAATCTGGAGTCATTTTGAGAGTCTGAGACAACCTTTACTAGTGCTTAGTGGTGATGAGAAAAGAACTTGGAGGCTTGCAAAGAGGGGATTAAGAAAGATCGCCAAAGAGATCGCGGAATGCTGAACAAAAGTGGGGAGACTGGAAATGACCATCCTCTTCCTTTTCTTCAATCCTCCTCTATTTATAGCGATCGAAAAATGAGGAAGTTAGTGCGTTAGTTACGAAGAACATGGGGTATGCGTCATTGTGGGTAGTTGTCGGTCAATGGTTGTGACGTGTTGTATGACAGGATCCCACGTTTTCACGTTCATGCATGATCATCTCTAGGGATCCTAAACCTAATGTCCACAAGTTGTCCCTTGGAAGATGGTGCATGCAAGGTGTTTATTGTCCTCCAAATCTAAATTCCTCATATATTCTGCTTACATTGCAAACATATAACCTTAAAACGTGGAATATGACTAATAAGTTACATAATATATATATATATATATTACCCATGAAAACTATAGATGTGATATAATCAGTGACAATATAGAGTTCGTCTAGCAGGTTGGGTGGGACAATATAGATATTGTGGCCCCCCTGCAATGTAATGAAAACTTTGGTTAAGAAAAATTTTCCTTAACGATGCAGTCGTTTTTCGCACCCTGCTCGGGTTGAATCTGTATTGGGCTGTTGATTGAACCCGCTCGGGTTGGATCCGTATTGACCATGTCATATGTTTTCTTCAAATCAATCTTTACTACACATCTTGGGGTTCCCTTGTTTCGATGATAGTTGCGCATTAGTTCATGAGCTAGCATAATATTGTCTTGGATGTGACGGCCCTGAATAAAAGCTGATTGTGAGTCACTAACTACCTTCTTGACTGCTTCTTTCATTCCGTTGGTAAGAATCTTAGTGATGCATTTGTACACAACATTACAACATGCAATAGGCCTGTAATCACTAAAGCCAGATGCATTAGCAACTTTAGGAATTAAAGCAACATTAGTGGCATTTACCTCACCCAGCAACTTAGGAGTTTCTGAGAATTTTCCTAATTGCTCTGACAAAATCATTGCGCACAATACGCCATGTGACTTTGAAGAAGAGAGCCGAAAACCCATCAAGTCGTGGAGCCTCTTTTGAAGCCATAATTCATTGACAAGCACTTGGTCAATCTTGGAAGACACTCGATCTGGACCCAATTGGTTGTTGCACCAAGTGAAGTAATTTCCCTGGTAACGACAATCATATAGGCTGGCATGTGCAACACAATTTAGGAAATCTTGAGCACCTCCATGTTGAGTTTCTGCTCTGCCCATCCTTTCATTAGCATGTAGTATAGCGTTGAAATCTCCAAGTACAGCCCATGGATCAGTAACTGCATTAGAGAGAGTCTCTATTTCTTGCCAGAGTTGTTGTCTAGTGATGTAATAGTTACTACCTTACACAAACATAAGTGCACAGAAGGTACCATTGTGCCAAGTTGCATTGACTGTTATTGCTTGAGCAGTTTTAGGTAACACATTGATTGTTACCAGGCTTGGATTCCAGCCAATCCATACTCGTCCTCCTAGCGTAATGCCTCCATTATCCACCCAAGACCAATCCCTCATCATTGATCTCTGAATTAAGCTCTTCTTTCTTTTGACAACTTTTGTTTCAACTAGCCCTACAACATGCAATTTCTCCTTCCTAGCTAGCTCGCTGACTTCTGCTTAAGAGGATCATTCAATCCTCGAATGTTCCAGCACCCTACTTTAATCATTAATAACACTGGAGTTAGAGAGCTGCTTGACTCCCGTGCTACTACCATCTTCTCTTCCTGCAATGTGTGCCCCATTAGTCAGATGCTTAAGTCTGTTTGACAATGTGCTCATGGTATTAGTTAGGCTAGTTATGTCACTATAAGTAACTTTTTCCTGCACAAATTTTACTTCTCGTGTGCTCAACTCATGCAAGAGCTGTTGGGGATCATCTAATGCTTCCAATTGAGAGCCCGTTCCTTCTTGGCCATGCTGCTCAGCAGTCTGAGTTCCTTCCACATTAATTGTTTCCACCACATCTATTATGTCCTATGCATTGTCATCATTCCATGTTTCAACTACTTCATTCTCCTTTTGTATAGGTTCTTGCCTCGCTTTGGTACGTGGTCTAAAGGTATTTTTGCCTTGAGCTATAGTCTAGCCCTCAGCATCTTGATTGTCAAACTGTTGTTTCCTTCCAGTTGGTCTCCACACCTTCTGTTCTGTTTTCTTCACTTGGTTTGTTTTGGTGCATTGATGTTTCGAGTGACCAAACACTGTGCAAGCGCTACACTTGACAGGGATCCACGCATATTCTACCTCCATTGCTCTCATCCTTTCATTATTAATAACCACTGGTATCTTTCTTGGTAGTTGGCTCTTAACTTCAACTTCCACATATACTCTAGGATAGGCCATTTTTGTTTTCTCCTCGGTAGTTTTATCAAGCATTATAGGCACCCCAATGGCACTTGCAATCTTCTGTATGCCCTCTGGATTCCACAGGAACAATGGAATTTTTTTGAGCGTAATCCAGATTGGTATCGAGGAGAGATGGTCAACTTCCTCATCCATTGTAGTAGACCATGACCTAACTACGAACAATCTGCTCGCAATATGAATGGAGCCTATTTCTAATGCTTTGATTCGATCATATTCATCTTTAAATTTAAAGATAAAATTTGTGTCCCCATGAATATTCATCTCAAAAATTTTTGTATCCCACACCTTAATCAGTGATTCCTTCACGTAGTTGTACGCTAGCCTCTTTCCCACAAAAATATGCTAATGATAAGTTGTTCACATTCTGCAGTCATGCTAGCAAGTCTGATGTCTGTATATGCACGACTTTCCTTCCTTCAACGACCATAAGCGGTTCGTATTTCATCTTTGTAGAACCCAAATGGCGTCCTTGTTTGAGTTTTGAAGCCCAGGTCACAGGTTCCACTAATGGAATGGCAGCAGCATTTGGTTTGCTGGTTCAACAATAGGATCTACATTGTTTGCCAAGAATAATTTCCTGCATCGGTGCTTCTGTTTCTGTCCAGTTCTTTCTGATTTGTTATAGGTTGAATTTCAGATCCCCTTTTGTCGTTATGATCTTCTCCACAATAGTGGGTGGAGGAGTCATTATTGTTCAGCATCGTGGTCTCCATTCAGTCAATCTTTGCTAGCAATTCTCATCGCAATCATCACAAAAACCCTAGAAACACCACTACTATATAAAGAAAAATAACCCTAACCCTCATCTTCTCCTCTCTCCCTTTCTTTCTCACACCGCCTCCTCCTCCTCTCCTCCCCTTCACCCCACCACCCCGCCACCCCTCATCCTCCTCCTCCTCCCCTTCACCACACCATTTTTGCTTCTCTACCCCTTCACCCCACCACCTCTCATCTTCCTCCCCATCACCACCACCACCTCTACTCCTCCCCTGATCACCACAACATCACCACGTCTCCTACTCCCCCTCCCCTTCACCCACCACCTCTCCTCCTCCACCCCTTCACCCCATCACCACCTTGCCACCTCTTATCCTCCTCCCCTTCACCCCACCGCCACCTCTCCAACTCCTCCCCTTCATCACCACCACTTCGCCACCTCTCCTCTGGGTTTTTTTGCCATGTTTCCTCTTCTTCACCCTCGTGGTGGTGCATGCGAGTGTGGAATCCACACTCGCAGGAACCTCTGAGAGGGCAAAGGATAAAAATTTGTCGATGGTGCAAGAACACAATTATCGCCTCAGTTTGTAGAACGAATGTGAGGTGCACTTGAATTTCTCATATCGGTGGTGCAACAAGAACAAAGCTACCGCCTCAGCACTATCAACTGGGTCTGATTCGAGAGATTCTGAGATGCCCAAATGTTTACTTTGTATCTATAGAGATTCAACCGTAATGTGTCTGATTCGAGATGCTCATATGTTTAGTTTGTATATATAGGAATTTTGAGATATAATGAAGTTAAGAATTTTGTCATTATTTGCAATTGCATTTTCATTACTTATAATTTTGCATGTATAGTATATAAAATCACAACAAAAAAACAACAATAAACATTTCAATTGGCATATTCGCTTCGCAAAATATTTTATTTTTTCCCTTCAAATTAAAAAATCAAGTTCTGTCTATTAATTTTTGTCCAAGATTTCAGTTGCCAGAATGAATAAAAAATGGGAGAGAGGGTCTCTCTGTCTATAACCTATCGAGGATTTGAAAATTACTCTTATAAGTGCCCTGAAACATAACTGAGTAGTAAGAGTTTGTACCCAAACGCAGTGGTTTCTGTGAACAATAAACACATAATCGCAGATTTTGTGAATGTAACAAAACTGAACGCAGCAACTCATGCAACAATGTCCAAAACCGCTAGAAAGATAGAAACGAAATGGCTAGTGCTAGGATGAGTTATGAGCTCACACGCGTCGTTAAGTTTGGACAGAAAACAAACTCTTTCCAATTTTTGGTGTCTGAACTTTTTTTTCTTAATTTTTTTCAATTTCTATGGGTTTGTACAATATTGATATATTTTATTTATGTTAAACCCCACTTTTGCACACCCCAACTTGAGATGGTCAAAAGTGGGTTTAAGAATATATCAAATTTGTAAATATTGTATTAAACCCATAGGAATCGAAAAAATGAAAACAAATTCAAATAAAAAAAATGGACAGAGTATGTTTTCTATCTAAACGCAACGGTCCCTACGAGGATATGGATAGCGTTTTGCATGATCAGTTGTGTTTAGGGTAAAAAAACAAAGTTTGTTTTCTTTCCAAACGCAGCGGTTCAGGCAAGCTTCTGTCTTATCCTCACCTGAGCCAATGGGTTTTGGGCAAAAACCTGACTCTGTTTCCTACAATTGTTGAATTTCTGCGATTTGTACTGTCACATTCGCAACCGATTGCTACGATTATTATTATTGGGCTCGATTTTGCCGCTTTCTTTTGAGTATCTCGGGGAAGTTTTTTTAACTTTTTCCTTTGCCTATGACATTCAAGCATACTTGGGAAAACTACCATGGTTGCATAATCACACGAAAATTATTTGAGAAGACAAATAAAATTCATTAGGAAGACAAATAGAATTGCTTGAGAAGGCAAATAGAATTGGTTAGGAAGACAAAGTCATAACCAATTCATTTAAGTTAAGCATTATAAAAAGGGAGTAGTCTATTAGTATTCATAAACAATTCAAAAAAAAAAAAAAAAAAGATGAAGATAAAAAGTTCAATGTCTCCGACGAAGAACGGGATGAAATTGGAGATCCCGAAGACGACTCTGTTTGGTATGAGGATTCCCCCCACTCATATTGTCTTCAGATGATGAAAAGGATGATGATGACAAAAAACTATCAAATGAGGAAGAGGATAGTGAATCATCATCGTCCTCTGATGAGGATGATGATATTGGTAATGGTGCATTAATGGTCTACTACTCCTACAATGAAGAGAGATTGTAAACGTCATCCCCTCAAAGACTTTGTTGACCTTGTCCAAGACAAATCGTGTATTTTTTTTATATTTTTTGTAATATTTTTAAATATTAATGAAAAATTAATGTTTAATGTTTGTTTTTGTGTTTGTGTATTGTAAATTTTTGTTAATTTAATTTGTGTTTGTTAATTCCAATTTTTGATTAACATTTATTATCTAAAATTCCAATTTGTGTTTGTATTGTGAAGAAAATAAGATAAGAAGAAGAAGAAAATAAGAGAGGAGAATAAGAAAAACACATAAGAAAGATATGGAGAGATGAAGAGGTGGTGTAAGAGGCCGGCAAAGTGGTGATGGCTCTTGACGGAGAAGAGAGGGAGAAAAGAAGAAAGGTAGAGAGGGTGAGAGGAGGTCGGCTAGCAGTGTGGTGGTTTGGTTGATGGTGGCGGGGTGGTGGTGTGGTGGTGATGGTTTTTGATGACAAGAAGAAGAAGGGAAAGAGGAAAAAGAGACGAGTTAAAGTTTTTTTTTCCTTTTATAGGTGGTGTTCTTCAGAAAGTAGCCTGATGCTGGTCTTCATCAGGAGAATTGGTAGTGTTATTTAGCAGGGGCCATAAAAAACATGTAAAAAACTTTTAATATGAAAATGGAGGTACAAAAAAAAGTTGTGAATGAGCTTTAGGCAATCTCTTTTAAGAAAGGTCCCCCAAACTTTATACAAGTCATAGTGGTGGGGCCCTAGGTGATAGTTGATTACGTGGCCTATATCTCAAATGGTTTAAAAAAATTAAAATTTTTTTATATACTTCTGTATATATTTCTAAAAATCGTGACGTATAACATAAATCGTCTTAAGAAAATTTAGGATTTTCGTTCAGCTTAAGATGCATAATATATATTGTTAACTTCGAAACAAACGAAATTTGTACACAATTCGTGTATTCACCACATCCTCATCAACTAAATTCACACAATTCATCCACATCACCTCCTTGCATAGAGTATAACCTTATGTCTTGGTTGTTTATTATTATTATTATTATTATTATTATTATTATTATTATTATTATTATTTAGAACTTTTCTTTAAAAAAATCTAACAGTTATATTTATATATCTTTCGGGCAACTCTATTTTACACATTCCTCCTCCTCTTTTCTACCATCTCACTCGTCCCGTCCCCAGCTCTCTTTCAGAGATATTTCCCAATTTACCCTTTCTAACTTCACCCCCTCTCCTTATTCTTCCCCAGTCAGGTCTTCCTGACTTTCCGCCACGCCCATTTATCCCTAACCAGATAACAGTCGTATATACGGCTCATGTCGCTTTATCTAGCCTCTTTGCTATTTTCGGTTTTACCCTAAAATTCCTTTGGAGCACAGAGGTGGAGGA
This sequence comes from Berberis thunbergii, assembly GCA_003290165.1. Lineage (NCBI taxonomy): Eukaryota > Viridiplantae > Streptophyta > Magnoliopsida > Ranunculales > Berberidaceae > Berberis > Berberis thunbergii. Next base: position 178,612 of record QNQO01000960.1, read on the forward strand.
GCAATATATGCAGTAGTAGATGCAGTTGCAAAAGCGGCAGGTGCAACTGCTGGAGTGGCAAATGCAGCCGTTGGAGCGACGACAGATGACACTGCAGAGAGGATGAGTTTCAGATTAGGTTTACTTGTTTTTTAGGTTCTTATTTATAATCACTAAAGCATTGATGTATCTGAAAGAATTTTTAGTAAGATCTTTTGGTCGTGGATTAAGTGAACAGGAAATGTAATACCCATTTAAGTGAACAGGAAATGTAATACCCATTTATAAGTGAACAGGAAATGTAATACCCATTTATATTTTCAATTGTTCCTAAGATTTATTTTGATTTTTTATGCTAAGCTTTGCCTAGTTGTGGCCCTTAATTTTGGTTAAATATTCAAATATATTGTCTTTCAAGGTTCTCTCATTGCATCTCTAAAAAAGTTAAACACCCCACGACTAACAAATCTTGAATCAGAAGAAATGGGTATTTGCCTTTCAGTTTAATCTCCTAGTCTTCAAGAAACTAATAAACTCAATGAAAATGGTGCGTTGTTGGGAAAAGAAGAGACCCTTTGCTGTAACAAATTACCAAGACTTGCTTCTCTTCACTCTCATCATGGAAACAAGCTAGGAGCATATATCTCAAATGGATTAGAAAACTAATAATTTTGTATATATTTCTAAAGATCATAATGTATACCGTTAAATAGTCTTATGAAAATTTATAGATTCTCGTTTAGCTTAAGATACATAATATATATTGTTAACTTCAAAATTACAAACGAATTTTTTACACAATTCATGTATTTACGGCATGCTCATCCACTGAATTGACACAATTCATCCACATCGCCTCCTTGCATAGATTATAATCTTGTCATAAGGTTTTATCATTGTAAAGTATATGATCTTGAAGCTTTGAATAAGATGAATGAAAATGGGTTAATTTTGTCATAAGCTTGGAATTGCGTCATAAGGTCGATTTCGAAAATTTATAAACATCCATACGCTATATGTAAATACGTAAATATATGTATGGCAATTCCATAATTTCATGTAAAATCTAAAGTCAATTAACAGTTGGCAGACTTCAATTAGACAATTAGGAGTTTAGTACAATAAGCTTACATGTAAGAAAGTAGAAACCCTTGACAGAAGCCCCTCACCAAACCATATACTGGAAAAAAAAAATATCTCAAGCGTCTTAATTATAAAATATAGTATCATGACATATTTAGATGGTTTCTTATATACTATATGGTTAAGCCTACCTGATTTTCTCAAATACTTACAGTGATAGGGCCCTAGGTGATAGTCAATTATGGGGTCTATATTTCAAATGGATTATACAATTAATAATTTTGTATATATTTCTGAAGATCATAACGTATAACAGAAAATCATTGTATGAAAATTTATAGATTTTCGTTCAGCTTAAGACCCATAATATATATTATTAACTTTGAAATTACAAACGAAATTTGTACACAATTCATGTATTCACCACATCCTCACCAATGAATTCACACAATACATCCACATCGTCTTCTTGCATAGAGTATAATCTTATGTTTTAGTTGTTTATTATTATTATTATTATTATTATTATTATTATTATTATTATAGAATTTGTCTTTAAAAAATCTAACAATTATATATATATATATATATATATATATATATATATATATATCTTCCAGGCAACTCTATTTTTCACAATTCCCCTTGCTCGCTCCATCCCTAACTCTCTTCCTGATATATTTTCCAATTTACCCTCTCTACTTCACCCCTCCCCCTTCCTGATTTTCCGCCACACCCATTTATCCCTAACTGGATAACCGTCGTATATACGGTTGTTGTCGTTTGTCTAACCTATTTGTCATTTTTTGTTTTACCCTAAAATACCGTTGGATGAAAAGGTAGGAGGAACAAGTCTTGCATGGACAACTCTCAACAATGAAATGATTTTTAACATATATCTTTCCTTAAACCACGACACCAAAAACATAGCCGAATTAGGGCTATCGCATGATAAATAGGATACAAGGTTGAGGAACTAAGGTACACTACAAAACCAAAATCTTAAGCAATACACTGTTTTCTGCGCCTTGTCTAACTTTAGCATCGGCCGCCACAATAGTGGTCATGGCTCACATTTGTTCCTTGTGTAGGTCAAGGTCAAGAAGAACGAAAATTGATCTAATCAATTGGGATATATTGACTTATGATTTAAAGATGCAAGATAAAAATGAGACACTTTTGTAAAATATTATAGGGTTTTTTTTAGTTTGACACTCATTAATATATACCTATTAGCGTTTGACCCTCATTTTGAAAATTATTTGAATTTAACCCTCGCTTTCTGGCAGAACTGTCAAGTCCACGTTATTGATAAGGCAAAATTAATTTTCCAACCATTTTGCCTTTGTCTTAGGTTAAATTAATTTTCGTTGAACCTCCTCCTTCTCCCAGTGACTCACCTTTCTGCTCCCTCGCAACAATCTCCCTCCTTCTTGTGACGAAGACTCACCTCTCTGTGACAACGCGACGATCTCCCTTCTCCTTGCGACAAAGACACACCTTCACAGTTGTTCCCTGCGAAAAAAGAGCCGAGACGATGTTGATTGGGCTCACCTATTTTATATGTGCTTCCTATTTTCTTTGAAATATTATTTTTAATATTAATTAGCCAATGAAGATATGTATTCTACAGTTTGCATCTATACTAGTGTTTATTACTTTTTATTATGTAGGGGTTTCAACCGTAATCACCGACTGTGCGTATACTGATGTTAACACCAAAAAAAAAAAAAAAAAAAAAAAAAACTGATGTTAACACCTCTCTTTGCTTGTTTATTATTTATTCATTATAAAAAAGCCTACAAGCCTCAAACCCAACAAAAGAGACCCCCATCCATGTTTGCGTCCTTCACGTAGTCAAGCTTGTGGACCGTGATGCCTTTGTACAGTGTACTGCCCAGACGATATGACCCATCTAAATCTAAGCTTTCTCAGTTAAAACCTATTTTGAATGCATTCAGACGCTATGACTTTGCCTCCATCTTTTCACAGATAGCTTCACCTGCATCTTTCCTTCGTTGGAGCAGGGAGGAGTCGTGCATCTTTCTCTTCGTGCGTCTTCACAGGGGGTGTGTTTTCATAGCAGGGAGGAGGAACAACGAAAATTGTTTTCTGATTTTAGGCAAAATCTCATTCTTTAGTTTAACCCAAGGCAAATGGCAAAAATGTTTGAATATTAATTTTGACCGGTCAATGACATAAATCGATTCTGACAGAAAACAAGGGTTAGACTCAAATAGTTTTTAAAACGATCACCAAATTTTAATAGGTACAAACTAATTTTTAGGACATGATTACTTAATTTTGAGGACACTGCATTTTTGATTATTTTGAACTAGTTGAAGAAAGTGGATAGCAGCCCATTGTGAAGAGAAAAAAAACATGTAAAAAATCTAATAATTTGAAAATGGAGGTAAAAAAACAGAACCTTTCTTATTGTCGACGAAAGGGGCGAGGAAATCAGCGAGGGAGAGGAGTTTTACCATTGATCCCCCTTAAAATTTACGCTGCTGCACATCTCGAAAAAGATGAGTGATCACACCCTCCCCCTCACTGATTTCCTCGCCAATTTAGAATTTCTGAAAAAAACGAGTTGTGAATGAGCTTTTAGGCAATCTCTTTTAAGAAAGGTCCCCCAAACTTTATACAAAAGTCATAGGAATATGATTACAACTTTTTTCCATGACAATGAAAGAGAAGCATTATAATTCGATTTTGTCGATAGGTCACACTCTATGGTTTCGCAAATGGTTTATTTTTATCATGTGTGTTTGTGCCTGTGATGTTGATTCCACTAAAGAGGTACAACTTCTCTCACGTTCACCTTATGGACCACTCTAAAGCACAAGGGGGCATTATCTTTTTAACTTTTAGCTTAGCCTTGATTTAATTTTGTGGCACTAAAAGTTTTAAATGTTTAGAAAGTAGATTCTTTTGGTGTTTCATTGTGGTGGCCTTAACTTGGTCAAAATCTACATGATAATTTATTTAACTTTTATAATCTATATCATATTTCATAGTGTTGAATGATGATTTTGAGAGCCTTCATTTTGGACTTGAAGGGTCTGTCAAGTTAGTCATATTATGGCGTTGTTGTCCCTCAAATGCTGGCAAATACCTTATATATATTCATCTAATGGAAATCACATTTTCAAATTTCAACCTCACGCTTTCGATCATCCCTTTGAATTCCTTACATCTCTTACAATCTTTTTTCCAATAATTCAACTAACACATGTATTCGATGAACTTGAGCTTCAAAAACCCATTTATCCATTGTTCCAACTGAACCAAACATTGAAAAACATGGTTTTGTTCATCTTTTTTGTTTTTTATTTTGCACAACCCTAATTACAATGTTTTTCTTTGAGATAATTTGTTTGCATTACCGAACGGGGCATTAGAGCTTAGAAGCAAAAAATGTTTTTTTGTACTAATTCACGAGAATCTCCTTTTGTTTTCATTGTAAATTAAGAATACTATTAAGTTTGAAAAATTATTTTTCAATTCATTTAAGCTCCGATTGAATCAAAATTTTTAGAAAAATTACGGATTCACACTAGAAACAAAGCGTAAAAGTTTTATACCATTTCAACATTGTTTCTCGAGATACGAGTTTATGTCACATCCACTAAATATATTTATAAATAGTCTTCGTGAATGTTTAAGGACCACCCGACAACGAGCGCTACTGACCGCCTTGTGTCGAACTCAAGGAAGGCCCTCGCTTGCTTCGTGATATTAATAGACAAAATTCTTTTTGTTTCTGTGGTTGATCTTTAATTTTTCTCAAAATTTCAACTTAAACAAAACTCGGTATAGTTTTCATTTAATCAGTTTTACATAGAGCTCATCTTTACAACCACTAGATAAAACCTAGTTTTTATACCTATTACCAAAATCGCATAAAAGGATATCCTTAAAACATGAGATTTATGAGAAATTCTAAATGTCGAGGGAAAGGGCGAGGAAAGACACATGGCGGGGTGGGGACCGTCCACTCCGCTCGAGATGCGTGCACCAAAAACGACGGCACACATCTCGAGCGGGGTGGACGGTCCCCACCCCACCACGTGTCTTTCCTCGCCCATTTCCTCGCCCTTTCCCTCGACATTTAGAATTCCTCTACAACTGGTTACATTCCATTGTTCAATCATCAAGGCAGCTAACCACAGCCCATTATGCTATTTTGGCCTACTTCTTGTAACTTACGTGCTATATTCACCGTCCATTCTCCTGGAGAGCCATCATGTCAGGCCTTGTAAACATAAAAAAAAAATCTAGAGTCAGGTCTGCGCCAGGCCAGCCCAACACCATTCATCATCCTAGAGATGCTGACAATGGCCCAATCTTTAGGATAATGGATGGTATTGGGCTGACCTGGCGCGTGCCTGGCTCTCTAGAAAAATTGGAGTGCAGCACACCCACACAAAGGTTGTGTGGCATTGCACGATGAATCATCCATCATTGAGTCTCTTCTGAATCGAGGGAGAGATCGACCACTTTGGGTACAAATCCTCTCTATGTGGTTGCAATTCACTCTACAATTTCCCACTCAAAGCTCTCACCTTCACTTCACTTCACTTCGGGTACCACTTCGTCTTCTTCTCCATTGTATTGCACTCTAGTCACTCACCAACCTGTCTTGTTTTCTTTGAGATCCTGTTTTTCTTGCACTTTAGATGAATGCCTAGAGTTCCTTTTATCATGAAAATGATTTCTGAGTGATTTCTTGGGTGCTCAAGTGAAAAACCATGAGTACTTCAGCTGTAACTCAAGAGGCCTTCAACCTGCTTGATGTTTTGCCCAAGTGGGATCGTTTTGCTTTCAGCACAAAAGGACGGGCTATTAAGTTCTTGAATTCAAATGGGTATTCTTCAAATTTGTCAAATACTGTGAATTTTGAAGGATTTGGGGGTTTTGGTGGTGAGAAAGGGAAGCCCAAGGTGTTTGCTTCATTGGTGTTGAGTAAAAGTTCTGCAAGGATTCAGAGGATATTGAATGACTTCAATAGGGCTGTTCAATTACATTGTGATAGGATCCCACTTGGGTTTGGGTCAATTGGGTTATCTACTGGAGAGAGTGGGCTGAGAGAGAATGGTGGTGGAATGTTGAAAGGTCAAGGGTTCAATTTAAATGGGGTTGGAGTGGAGAAGCCCAAGAAAGTTCTGATTTTGATGAGTGATACTGGTGGTGGCCATAGAGCTTCTGCTGAAGCAATTAAGGTTGCTTTTCATGAAGAATTCGGAGAAGAGTATCAGGTCAGTTTGATATCTCGCAGTTGGATTTCAGTACGATTGTTTGTTGTTAACTGTTTTATTATCATGTTCTCTATGATAAGAGTGTGTGGCACAGGTTTTTGTTACAGATTTGTGGTCAGAACACACCCCTTGGCCATTTAACCAATTGCCTAGGAGTTATAATTTCTTAGTGAAACATGCAACCCTATGGAGAGCAACATACTATTTGTCTGCTCCACGATTAGTGCATCAAACCAATTTTGCTTTTTGGTCACCCTTCATAGCTAGGTGAGGCTCTTCTTCACTTTGCATTACATGATTACATCTTCCCTGACTTCTTTGAACTTGAAACAAATGTAAGCTGTTATTTCTTTTCATCGAATTAGATAGCATGCATTACATAAATTAAAAATTAATAGATTAACTTAATTTGATTTGAGTAAGATTAATTAGCAATATGCGTCGATAGAGTAGTAAAAGCTGTCTGCTATGTTTGTTTTAAATTCTTCTCTCCTCGGCATGAAATGCGTGCAACGCATAGATGAAACGTAATTTATAGCCTAGTTTCTCTCACGAGTTTTGTTTAGTATTTCAAACTAAAATTCTTCAAAACTTATTATTCAACCTCAAGTTTGAATCCTATGATCTTTCACAATGATTTGATAGAGGAACTTGAATCATGGTTATCTTCCTTTTCTATACCCTACCAACATTTCTTTTGAACCCCATAATGGAGCTAGAAGTGGTGCATACTACCAACCAACATGTCCTTTGAACTACATAATGGAGCTAGAATCAACTTCTGGGACCAAAAGTGAATTGGAGATAATGATCTGAGATCTTCATGTCCAACAATTTAGAGTGCGGCAATTAACAAAGAGGGAAAAAATTATAACTGTCTGAATCTCCAGCTCAGAAGGAGCCTCAGTAAGTAGGTCGATGGGGAGGATGACAAATGGCTCCGGGATGGGGAAGATACCAATTTTGTAAGCAAATGGTACAAAAAACTATCAACACCTCTTAATTGTAATCTTCAAGAGAGAATTTGCAACCTCAACTCCTTTATCTAGTGGAAGGTAGTTAGCCAAGAACTACTTGTCTTTTGTGGACTGTTTTTCATGGGAGGATCCTCACTATTGACAATATTAATAGAAGAGGCATTCCCCTTCCCAACCATTGTATCTTTTATGGGCATCTTTGAAGAATCTATTGATCACATGTTGATTTTTTGCCTCTTTTGCGTCCTAAAACTCCTCCGAGTATTTTTCACGGGGGTGCCTTCATAAGAACTGGGGTGTAAATAGGCGGCTGAGATGAGGAACTTCAAGTAAAACTTTGTAGGCAGGGACTTAAATAAAATTGGGAGCAGGGACTGGTTAGAAAATGATGAGGATTGAAGTGAAAAATGACCTTCTCCGTCATTTTGACTGAACAACCGTATGGAGGGAGGGGCTATGATCGAGCGAAAGGGGGAATTTGTGGATGATCGATAGAGGGTGGGCGAGTGTGCTGTTGAATACTGGTGTGGAGATTGAGGGTGTTGTGATCGATTGAAATGTGGGCTAGTGGGAGTGGATTGTTTGTTGGTGAGTGAGTGGGGGTAATCGATCGATCTGTGGAGGTGTCGATCGACCTATTGAGGCAGCTAGAAGTGTTGATTGACGTGGGCGTGTGGCTGGGGTTGTCGATTGACTGCTGCTGAGGGGGATGAGTGTCAGGCGTTCGATGAATTGCAACTGCGATGGGGAGGGACTGCTGAAGGGGAGGAGGTGGTGCTGGTTGGAGGATGGCTGATCGAAACAATGTATGGACTGGATGCGCTGGCCGGAAGGGGGCTGGACAGTGGTGACTTGCGTTGGCCGGTGTTGATTCCGTTGGTGCCTCAATGGATTGTAATCAAATCGCATTTGTATCTTTTGTCTCACCTTCTTCATTTTATTTTCTCACCTTTCTCTTAAACCTTTTTTTGTTTAAATTTTTGTTTTTTATTCAAATGAACCAACTAACTAGAACCGTTTCGGCAGTGATACCAATTGATATGATTAAAATTTCAAATAAGCAAGAGTTGAAAGGGAAAGTAGAAATTCAAAGAAATAAGTCTATGCTAAAATCAAATAAACAAATTAAATTCTCTTTCTTCAATCAATTATCTAACAATGAACAACCTACACCTTATTTATTATTAAAGAAACAAACCCTAAAGCTCATTGAAAACCAATGTCCTAACTATTATGGACTGTTGTTAAATAGGCCCAATTACCATAATACTAACACTAATATTACTAAAAGAATCCGCTTACATCAAAATGGATTTGGGAGACGCTCATCCATGTTATGGTTTGGGTTACTTGGAGGGAAAGGAATAATAGAATCTTCAGGGAAGTTAAGAAAAAGTTGGCAGACCACCTTTGCAGTGATGTTAAAGTTACTCTTTGGTCATGGGCTTGTAATTGGGATAGATTCAGAAAAATGGAAAATTCAGTTTTATTCTTGTATGTTTAATTGGAAGTTTGTATGTTAACTAGACTGTATAATGCTTACCTGCGAATGATAGTGTAAAGTTTTTGTACTGGTTAGTGGCTTTCACTAACTTTTTTTTAACATATGAATACAATACTTTCTTTTTCTAATTAAAGAAAATGATGGATCTGTTCCATGAACTTCAAAGATTTTAGAAAAACCTTGGGCATTAGTACCAAGGAAAAGTGCCAAAATCGGAACATTCAAACTGCAGTACTATCTTCCCTTGGTGATTGATGGGAACAGTTTAATAGAAAATTTGAATCCGAGTTCCAAGATGCTTCAAATGACTATTCGTGTGGAAAATGCATTCCTCTTCAAGCTTTCCAGTGTTGAAGGCAAAGATAAAGTTTTGGACTTAGGTACAGGTCACATAGCCATGTAATGGGTTGAAATGAGGGTCAGGTACTATCTATCCAAATTTGGAACACTTACGAAAGTACCATTAGATTTGTTGAATCCAAAGGGCTCGAGCTAGATTCTAATTGTGTTTTATGCCTCTCTATCTTGACAGAGAAACTGAAAAGAAAACTTGTTTATCACTCATACGAGTTTGTGTTGAGATTGGAATTAATATTCAGTTATCCAACTTAATTCCTATAAAATTGAATAGCTATAGCCTATAAGTTAAGTTCAATGACAGTAGAATTGGAGGCCTTCAAAATGAAGTGAATGCAAATCTTTTGCCTATATTTGTATGAAATGTCTAAAGGACAACAGGAAGCGAGCTTAGGTGAATGTCTGGGAAAGAAGAAGCAAAGGTAGAGATAAATGAAGCCCATCAAACTGAGGGTTGGGGAGTGTTGATTCGATCACAACTCCAAAAAAATTATAGTGGCAACTGGTGAGTTCTCTGAGTGTTCAAATTGATGATTTAGCAAAAAAGAACCCCTAGAAGCAACCAACAAATGATATGGCTAGGGTGGTCTTATCAAATGTGGTGGAGGGCAAACTCCCAGGCACCAGGACGCCTCCAAAGAAGCAAGATATAATTCATTTTCTATTACACATTCTACCTGGCTTGCAGAGTTCTGAGCCCTAAAATGATGTCAATCTTAGAAACATGGAGAAGTCTAAGGCTAGCATGATGTAGACCCGATAGTACGAGCAAACATGAGTACATGATGAATTAGCTCTTCGTAGATTTGCAACGCCAATTCCAAGTATATGATTTATGCAGGGAAACCATAGGCTAATCTAAATGCTCATACATTAGGCTATGATGATTACAAGAAAAGATATTTAGAAGCTTCAGTAGCTATCTTGAAGTTCATGATCAATTGTTTCTCTCTCAATAAGCTAGGTTGGAAACCTTATCTGATGCTATGTTTCCTTTCGAAGATTACAAAATCCATGGGATATTCGATTTCTCTCAAGAAAGGTTAATCCACTAACTATAGACTTTGGGGAAGGCAAGAATAATAGTTTAATAGAGAAGGATGAGTGGATTCTTGTGGCTGATGGTATCACAAGTCCAGAGATCTCACCCTGCCATGGGCATATTTATTGGTTCCGGGATCTAATAATAACCCTCGTCACCCTTCAAAACAAAAAAAAAGGATGAGTGGAGTCAAATTAATTTCTACCCATTTTCTAAGACTTGGAATCATACACAAGATTTGAAGTTTACATACAAATACTGGAGTTTGAATGTTTAGTTATTTAGATAGTTTGTTGTGTATAATAGTAGGGTTTGATTCAAAAGATCATATTACTGATTTGTCCGAATAGTATTTTTATGACACCATGAGTTACTTTTTGTGTGATATCTAACGTCACAACACCTGTTTGTTGCTTAAAATATTGAGTCAACGTTAAAATTTCGCTGCCCATACGAAGTTGGTTTGGTTTGGTTCGATCCCCCCGGGTCCGAGTGTTTTCATGGGGTTTGTTCTTCACAAGCGTATCCTCATTGCAAATGACCTAGGTCGCAGAGGTATCAAAGTCAAGAAATATTGTATCTTATGCAACAAGGGTAGAAGAGTTAATTTATCATCTGTTAATTGCTAGTTTTCATGGCAGACTTTAGGTTGGCCAAGCCAATTATGAGAAGCTTAACATACTGATTAATAAGGTGGAGATGTGACAATCTAAATGTTTTCCAACTAGATTTGGCACCGTGGACGACACACCATCATTTGGTGTATTTGGAAGGGAAAGAATTTCTACATCTTTAACAACAAAAACGGCGGAGGGGGTTGTACTGGGATGAGGGCACGGTGTTGCGGGTGGGTAGATCGGTCAATTTGGGCAGGCACTCTTTTTTCCTTTTATCTTGGAGATTGACCTTTTTTTTATCACTCTTTCTCTCACTCAGATGAGACGTTTTGATGACGGACTTGCTAACTTGCGTGCGTACGTGTAGTTTCTGCACTTTTCTTGAAGGGAAATTAAGTTTGCTTTCGAGGGTCCAAAAGGAATGGTTTCGAGATGGAGCAACTCCCGGAAACAGATTATGAACATCTCTTTCACGAACTTCTTGTTTGACTGGTCTATGCTTTTGAGTAGATAATTTTATTGAGATATCTCTTTTTCTTGTTTTCTCGGGAATGGGCTTTGATGATGATGATGATGATCTCTTTTTCTTGTTTGTAAGTGTCACTCACCTAATTGTTTTCCTCCTTTTCATTTGATATCAATAGCGTGTTTTGCTTTGGGAAAAAAAAGAGATTTCTCAAATTTCGGTTGTATTATACTGTATATATCTTCAGATGCAAAATTATGTTATTGTTGCTTATCATTGTCTAGCATTGGTTCAAAGATGGGGACGTTCACCTATATATATTTGATACAAAACTCCGTTGAAGTGTTTAACTGTGTGTTTGACATGGGAAGTAGTCCAAGGTATCCGAGAAGTTGAATTATGGTATATGGAGTGTCCTTATGACATAGTTTTTGAGCACCTCGACTTCACACTTGGCACCACCCCCATGGGGATGGTCTACAAGATTCATAACTACCCCTCTTACTACAGGACGCTACATAGCCAACACTTAGATCCGGCTCTTCCCAAACTTTTCTGGTTCTACCCACTTGCCCAACTGTTGCTGAGCAGTTGGAGCAATAATCTTAATAATTTTACTATTCTGACAGTGTCAAAGCAAAGCGAAACCTTTATGAGTTTAGCATTGGAAGTTGCATCTCTAAAAAGTAAAAACACACAAATAGATCAAGGAGAGTTCTCTATTCTGGAAGATTTGTGAGGGTTGTCTGCTGGATCTCTCACCTTATGGATATTATGTCTAATAACTGTTAAAACTTTCCTTTTACTGAACAGTCAACTGCAATTTCCATTTTTTAATAATTCGTCAGTTGCTAATGTTCTGTATCTGCAGAGAGGTTACCAAAGCATTGATGGAATACCAGCCAGATGTTATTATCAGCGTACATCCTTTAATGAACCACATTCCCCTTCAGATTCTTAAGAGAAAGGGTCTATTGGATAAGATTCCCTTCACCACTGTTGTCACAGATTTAAGTACTTGTCATCCTACATGGTATGATCTCATTGTTCTTTCACCATCTTTTTGTTACTTGTGAATTATGATTCATGTCATCTTGCAACTTCTCATTGCTGTATTCAGGTTTCATAAGCTTGCAACAAGATGCTACTGCCCAACTGCAGAAGTGGTCAAAAGGGCGTCAAGAGCTGGTTTGAAGCCTTCTCAAATTAAAGTCTACGGGCTTCCAGTGCGACCTTCATTTGTTAAGCCTGTTCGACCGAAGGTTGACTTCCGATCTTGTTAAATGAATGTTATTGCCCATCCCTCATTTGATGGTGTATATTTGCTCCTATAGCATTCAACTACTTGCTTTTATCTTCTTTGTTTAGCATGAGCTGAGGAGGGAACTGGGAATGGATGATGATCTTCCTGCTGTTCTGTTGATGGGAGGAGGCGAAGGAATGGGTCCTATTGAGGCTACTGCTCGGGCGCTTGGAAATGCTTTGTACGACAAGACTCTGGAGGAGCCAATAGGTCAAATCCTTGTCATATGTGGACATAATCGAAAGCTGGCCAATAAGCTAAGAGCAATTGATTGGAAAGTTCCTGTCGAGGTATTCCTGTTGTATCTTTGCTTGTCAGTTGTTTATATAGTGGTTTGATAATCGTATAACGACCAGGTAGCAGAATTGATATTTTTATTACAAAACCATTATCTGAATAAAATAGGTAGCTCAATCCAATTTTTGATTGAAAAGTTTCACATTTAGGCAATAATTGTCACTTTAAGTTACACAGTTGCTATAAGAGTCAGATGTAAGAAATACTCCATGCACTTATACTGTTGAGCAAGAAAGGAACAAGAGGGCTTTTAATGAGGTATCATCAACAATAGGACTGGGTTGTGATTGAAATTTTTGGCTTTGTATTGGTACATTTACTTTGCACACTTTACTTTCAAAGGGTCTGCTTTCAAGAGTTGTAATCAAATCGGAAAATGTTCTTTTGTTTGTATTGTACAATACGTAACATAGGGCCTCCAGGATCTATGTTAATGAGCATGTTAAGGGATGTACCGTTGGTTGCTTTAATGATTGATTTAAGTTCAGTTCGGACAGTCTTATGGAAAAAATAATGTGAGAGAAGTGAATCTGTGAGTAGCTTTACCTTGTTTTACTTTTTGATTAGTAATTGTTTGCTTTTATTCGTCCACTATTGTTATGGACTTGTTTAGTTTATTACATTGTTTGGGGTGTTTTACTGAGGTCATGCGCTACACATTCTTCCACCAATTTTTGGTCCTAGTAGTCAAAACTTAAAAGAAAAATATGTTATTTAAGAATGTCATATACTTTAGATTTAATTGATGAAAGTTTTTTGAAATTAAACCATCAACCACTGAATATGATTTATGATATGTATATGGGCATATAGATGTATTACTCTTTTTTATTGTCCTACTTAAGTGTGCTCTAGAAATTAATGGTTCAGGTCTGACCGTCTGAATATGTAAAGTATGCAAATCTGATGGGACTGTAGGATCTGGTGATCAGTTTCCAAGCTATCCTAATATAGTAATGGTCCCACAATTTTTTTTTTTTTAAATTTCCATGTCGCAAACTTCATTGAAGAATATGCCTTGTAATTTTCAGGTAAAGGGGTTTGTCACTAAGATGGAGGAGTGCATGGGTGCCTGTGACTGCATTATTACAAAGGTACACTTTTGTTTATTGTTTATTTATTTATTTACAGAAAGGTACATATTTTCTTTGAGTGATAACACTTGGTTCATAAATGATAATATCAACATGTTATTATTTGACTTCCGCAGGCTGGACCAGGGACCATTGCAGAAGCCATGATACGCGGTCTCCCCATCATTCTTAACGGTTACATTGCTGGGCAGGTAATCAGGTTTCAATTTATATTTTTGTTATTTGTAGCAATATATACTATGAAAAATACATAAAACAATCAGTTTTGCTCATTCATAAAACTCACTGAAAGTAAAACTTCTCTGATAAATTTGAGAGAAACAACATTTAGGATCACAGTTAGACCTTAGTTAAGAAAGAAATGGATCAAATAAATACGCCAAAGGTGTCAGCTAAGTTGGTAGAGGTGTGGCAGATGGAATCACATATGTCACATGTTCGAACCCGGCCGGCGGCATGGGTGGGGAGGGTTAAGGGTAAATATTAAAAAATAAATAAATAAATAAAATGATCAAATAAATACGAATGCTTAATTGGTATTTGGTAAGAATAAATCCTCCAAACCTTAGAGCCTCATAAACATAAAACTCATGTGGCTATATCATGTGCAAGTAGAGGAGGGGAAGAAGGGAGCTTGGGAAAGAAAAAGAACAACTTGTTGATAAAAGCAATGCCTGATGAAAAGGCCTTAGTAGCTCCACCTTGTTAGATAAATCGCAGAACTGAAATGTATCCCTTAATTTTCTAAACTAGCTGGCCATTTTGGTTAAAGAACTTCAGATATACCACAGAGGGAAGGGAGATCAATCGACTTTTGGAGAAGGTCTAACAGAAAAACCTTTGAAAGAGCAATTTAGGAAGGTTTTCAGAATCTGCAGATGCAAACAGTAATCATTTAGCCAAGTTACAGTCACAAATGATGACAGATTAACCTTGGACGTACCCCTAAGATGAGACCTGAACGATTTCGTGATCAACAAATTTTGGGACATGCTTTCCCTTCTGAACAAGCAACTGATCGCTGATGATAATGATTAGTATTCACTTTTAATAGCTGTGTCAACCTTCTTATAAACCCCATTATTTATTGTCCTTCTCTTTATCTACGGTTTTCTTGTTTGCTTTGTGAACCAACAAAACTGTGATTTCCTTGATGTAGTGAAGTTATACAGCTTCTTAAAAAGTCTAAGGTACACTTGCAGAAATAGCTACAAACAGCTTAAACAAATGACACAGAGGGTTAACCTGATACACCACCCCGATGATTCAACATTAACGTTTTGCAATCATGCTTTGTTACATATCGTGTGAAATAAGGTCCATAGAGTAGTTTTCATCATGTGACTAGGCTCACCCGATTTGGTGGATCGAGTGATTTAATCCGTGGTGATGAGTAGCACATCTCATGGGATTTCTATCTAGATTAGTTTTTCATCTTTGCATATAAAAAATCTGAGACTGAACATATTGCAATTTTCATAAATGGGTATGAGATTAGGCATGTCATTGAAATTAGTCAATTAGATACTGAAATATACTACTGGTCCATTATTTGGTAAAAGTAATTGATAGATCATTGTTGTTTATTTAAAAAAATCTAATGAAGGATACTGGCATGCGAGGGTGTATGGGGTGCTAGACAGGTTTGAGAGTTTCAAAAGGAAATATTCACCGTATTGTTTTCAGCTATTGTATTGTTTTCAGCTATTCTGTAAAAAAAAAAAAACCAAGTATAGAGAACTGTAGCTCAACAAAAACAGATTTGGATCGGATTAGTTCTTATTAGGGTCAGATCTTTGATATGGTACTTGTATGGAGGATGTCTAATATTTGTATATATTTCATGCTTTAGTATTTTTGGCCTGAATGGTGATTCTTTCCTTTACTGGATCCATTTTGTTATATGTTGATGAATCTTTTTGTTTAAATAAAAAAAAAATCAAAAATCAAAAGAAATCTTGATGTCATTAACAGTTCAATGAATTAGTCATTGGGGTATCTGCTTAGCTATGTAGTTTATGTATGTGAAACACGTATCTATGTTGTCCATTTATGTCAGAACAGAGTATGGACATATCCACTTCTAAGGGGCTCCATTATACATGTCTATCTTGTTCATATACGATTAGGAAGTTCATTTTGCCATGCATGCATATTCACCATTTAGTATTTGCAGGAAGTCGGGAATGTACCTTACGTGGTGGAAAATGGCTGTGGAAAATTCTCAAAATCACCAAGAAAGATAGCTAATATCGTTGCTCAGTGGTTTGGTCCAAAGGCAGATGAGCTCAAAGTTATGTCGCAGAATGCCTTGAAGCTGGCACGGCCAGATGCTGTGTTTAAGATAGTTCATGATCTTCATGAATTAGTCAGACAAAGAAGTGTACTTGTACCACAATATTCTTGTTAAACTTAAAGAAGCGATTTCACTATCAGCTTGTTTATGTAAAATGGTCTGATGGCCAAAATACAGTTTCAGACCTTCCAATTTTGCCTATCAATATTGATTTTGAGCCTCCCATTGTCCTAGCGATCCTCATCACTTGTTTTGATAACAACAATTCTAGGGCACCAGAGTGGAAACAGGATAACGTGGAGGGATGAGGTGGCTTCTCTTCTACACCAACATTCCCTCACTTCGCTTCTCTTCTCCAATCCCAAAGGTGCGGTGATTCCAACTTCTGCATCTTCTTTGCATTGTCTCTGCTGCAAATGGAGAGAATGATTCACAACCATCTTCTTTGCACTGAATGAACCCAAAGAGTTCAACGTCTCGTCAGTATACAAGTAAAATTGTAATTAGATTTAAATTCGAACAAAATTTCAAGACACTCATATCTCAAGTCTCCATGGCAGTGCTGGATGAGAGCAGGGAACTTTTGATATATGGATGTGAAATGGGATTAGAGACGTTTAGTGCTATGTTGGACTAAGTAATTTGCCAGTTGAAGTTTAGTATAAGTGGTGACTATGTGCTTACCATATTGTGTATAAAGCTTCAGTTTTAAGAGATTTTCTAGGTCTTCATAAAATACTAAGTTTGTCTACTGTCTGCCGTAAATTCACTCTCAACGCCTCCTACCGTATCTGAGATATCTCCACCTCCATCCACATCCTTCATGCTGGTGGAAACTCTATTTTAGAAATGCAAGATCTCTGGACTTCATATCCTATTGTGATTTTAGTTACGATGGCAGTGCAGGACAGAGGGTTCAATTTGATTTTATTTAGTAGAATAAGAATAACCGGTTGCAACTTACAACAATGCCAACAAGTCCCTTGATGCTCATACGAAACTGAAGAATGTGTCGAAGAAGTAAATTAAGTTTTGTTGATGATCGGAAAATAATTAACCTGTTTTACATGCCTGATGCCAATGAATTATTATTGTTAATCGGAAAAAGTAAATGAAGAAAGTGTAAAGAAGTGGAAGAAGTCTGAAACATGATTATTGAAGGCTTTGTGGATCGGCCACCATGTCTTTTACATCATAGATGAGCAAAAGATGAGTGTTTCAGGTGTTTTTGAATGTTCAAGTGTTTGAAAATATGTCTTATTGGCTTAGGTAGAGTGCCGTTTGGCTTAAGGGATGAAATGAGATACCAAATAGGCTCTGTTTGTTTAGGCATAACACAATTTTGAAGTTGAATGGGAAGTTGTATCAATTCACAGGTTTGTTGTACATTACTGATGGATGGAACCCTTATCTCAATTCAGGATGTTATCAATGTACATGTCGGTCTGAATTCCTTGAGAGTTCGATTCCAAAATATTTTGTTTCATGTTGGCAGCTTCAACTCAAATCAAGAAGAATATTGAATAGTGCATATTCAACAAATAACTTAGGCAAACACAAACAATAATTCCATGTCTTAGTTAGATTAGTTTCAATATGTATTTCAAGCATAATTAATCTGTGTGTGGCAGTGTTATTAAACATGTCTACTGATATAGAATTACCAGACAAAAATGTGCAATTCAATCAACAACTTCATATCAATGCTACCAACTACATGAAAATTTAGACAATGTTTGGCAATACAAGCTTATTTGCACCACCTCAATTTATCAATATTTACAATAAAAGAAGGGTTCTAAAATACAGGCCAACCCTCACTGCTGAAATTCGGAATGGAATCAATCAATAGTAACTACTGCATCGTCTGTGTTTGTGCTCTTGTTGTTGAAGCTCCTCATCAATGCCTGAGACTGCTGTGGATCACCAAAATCAGAACTGTAGCATTGCCTTTTTGTTTCAGATCCAATCTGAAACTGTTCATTAAATATGGTATCGAAGTCATAACCTTCATTGGACATGATGGCATCAAAGTCATACTCATAGGACAAATCGAGTAAATCAAATACAGCCAAATCATCTTCATTAGACTTTTCGTTGGAAACCGGCAGTATTAATGATGTGGATGCTGGCTCGATTGCAAGACAACCATTGTTTCCTTTATCTTCCCTAATAACATCATCTTCAGAATGGCTTTCATATGGCACCAAATTCAAACCTTGAATTCTCGGTGTATCACTATCACTACCACTAGTGCTGTTACCACCAATCCTCTCATGCACACTACACAAAACCCAGTTCACCTCTACGTCCATTGTTCTAAACTCGTGCATGATATAATTAGTCTTAACTTTCCCTCTGTAGAACACCAAAGTCCTCTTCCACCCAACTTGGATTTTCTCATCACCATTCCCATTGATTCTAACAACTTTCTTCTCACCAGTAGTACTCTTCCATTTACCATCACCAGCAATGCGTTTAGGACGAGAAGCATTAGGCCGGCTTATGTTCCTACGAGTAAAGAAATACCACTTATTCTCCTTCTGCCCATACTTCTTGTATTTCTCTAGTAAGTCTTTGGGGTTGTAACTATAGAGATCGACCTCTACTATCTTTCTTGAAGGTAGTTCTTGATTTTGATTTTCCTCAAGAGGTAGAAATCAATAAGCTCGACATCGGTTGGCTGAAACCTGAAACCAGGCGGACACAGGGCCTCTTCCTTCGCAAACTCTACATCTTCATTGTGGAATTCCATCTTCTTCTTCTTCTCGTTCCAACACTCACCACCTTATTTTCTCTGCTGGTGTTGAAACTTATAGACCGATCGATTGTGTGTTAATTGAACATGGTTAATTTATAGGGTATCCTGAGATGTTTTTAGAAAAAGGTTTCAGAGTTTCTATTTTTATTTTGAGAGATCATTTTTGGAAATTAGTTTGAGAGTTTCTATTTTATTGAGAGTTTTTTTACAAAAAATAAAAAAAGTTCAGGTGTTTCTATTTTTTGAGAGATTAGTTTTGTTGAAATCAAGATTTGAGAGTGTCTAAATTCGTGAATTAATTTAGGTTTATATTTTTATGGCAACAACTACCTTGCACCACCATTTCCTCTTTTTTTCACATCATTTTATTCTCTCACACCACTTACTTTCTTTCTCACAACACCTATATAAAAAAAACCATTCATTTTTTCCCCATCACCATTCAAATCGACAATGGTCTCTCCCTCTCTCATTCGAAAACTCTTGCAAATCTCTTCCAAATCTCCTTCCTCTCCTTTGAAAACTTCCAAAATCCCGTTAAAGTTGAAACCCTTAAACCCGAACTCAATAAATATGCATAACGACAAATCCAAACTCAAAATGAAAAACGATAAATAGGATAACTTTCGAACTAATTTAAACCCTCAATTGAAACTGATTCTTCATATGGTTTTGTGTTTTGATCAACTTGATAATCGGTTTCGATCGAGTACATAAATTAGCCGAAAGTCATGAACGCTATCCCGTTTTCATTTTTCGGACAGATTTGCGCAATTTTAGTAAAATAACCATAACTTGCTCATTTCAAAACATTTTCAAGTGATTCAAGTTGTGTTTATTAGATAACTAGGAGTACTACAACGTTTTTGTTTTGATGAGCTTGAGAATCAGTCTCAATTGAGGGTTTAATTAGTTCGAAAGTTACCCTATTTTTCATTTTGATTTTGGGTTTGTCTGTTATGTTAAGTTATGCATATTTATTGAATTTGGGTTTAAGGGTTTCAACTTTAAGGGAATTCTGAGAGTTTTCGAGGTAGAGGAATGAGATTTGAGTGTGGGGAAAGATTTTGAAGAGATTTGGAATAGATTTGCAAGAGATTTCGAATGGGGGAGGGAGGAACCATTGGCGATTTGAATGGTGAGGTGAAAAAAATGAATGATTTTTGTTTATGTAGATGGTGTGAGAAAATATGGTGGTGTGAGAAAGAAAGTGGTGTGAGAGAGTAGAATGGTGTAAGAGAGAGAAAATGATAGTGCAAGGTAGTTGTTGCCTATGCTAAAATATCATTAATCCGTGCACAATCAACATGACTTGTTGTTAATCAAAACAAGCCATTCAAAATTGCAAATTCTCATAAAATTAGTGGCATCACGTTTCAATAATTCAACTTTTGGTGAGGTCGTTTTTTTTTCTTTATCTTCTAATATTTATAAGCATCAATAGTAACCCTAGTTGCTATTTTAAATTCAGGGCCTGGTCCACACTAATGTGCTGGACCCAACCCAACAGTGCAATAGTAACTCTAGTTGCTAAAGCAAGAACTTCCATGACACCACGAACATGTCAAAAGTCATGTCCCTAAAAATATTACAAGCCTTGCCCATTCTTCACGATAATTCCCTGATATCCAAATAAATGGTGTGCTTCGATCTATTAAACCACAGACCTTCATATTTCTCTCCTTCCAAAAGTACTAGATAACCACATGGGGAACCCTACGCCACAACCATTCCACGAAACGAGGTGGATTGGTACGAGACCACCAACTTAAGCCCCTCAAATACCCTCATATTTCTCTCATTCCAAACACACCAGATAACCACATGGAGAACCCTACGCCACAACCATTCCGTGAAAACAAGGGGGATTGCGCCTTGTGAATCTTGAAACATTTCAAGTATTTGATCTACGAGCCCTTACGTAAGTCTCTTTTTTATTTCTTTTTTTTTTTTGCAGTAAAAACACAAAGATTATTTTTGAAAGGATGAAGGAAAGAAAGTTACACATGGCGCAATCCTAAAGCAAGAACTACCATGACACCATGATCATGTCAAAAGCCACGTCCTTAAAAATATTACAAGCCTTGCCCATTCTCCACAATAATTCCTTGATATCCAAAGAAATGGTGTGCTCCGATCTATTAAGCCCCTCAAGACTCTCATATTTCTCTCCTTCCAAACACACCAGATAACCACATGGCTACGCGACAACCATTCCTGCGAAATGAGGGGAATTTGTACAAGACCACTAACTTAAGCGTCCAATGAAGTACCCAAATGCTTAGCATCTATATTATAGGGGGAAGGGTTGAGCTCTTGACTGTGAGGACGTGTTGCCTCCATTGCATAGTCGGGCCAAACTGTACCGCTAGCATTTTTATTGTTCTCTTTGCATTGTTTTTCAACTTCAAACTTGTATTTCCATCGATCGATAGCATCAAACTAGTCTTGAGCAACGTCCATCCGAACGTTCCTCCCCATTGTAATCTATTGAATGTGAATGAGAGCTTTTACTGACTATTGTGCATTGTTATATTGTCTACAGATTGATATTGTGCTTTCTCAAGTTAATATTTGTGCCCGTCAACGTAATTACTCATAGGCTTACTAGTGAATTGGATAGCTAGTGCCGCACGGATTGCTAGTCCGTGACACCATGAAACATGATACTTACCCCAAATTCTGCAAGAAAAATACTCCAACTAGACTTAGAGAATCGACAATGAAGAAACAAACGATCAGTAGTCTCAGCATTATCGTTGCAAAGCTCATAGATTCTTCCCGTGGGAATTCCCCTCTTCCTTAAAACTTTTTAGTCAAGATACTCCCATACAAGATTGACCAACAAAGAAATTGATCCTTGGAAGATGTTGCACCTAGACCAAGTTATTATAGGTAGTGTTGAAAGAGTTAGAGTGTGTCTCATAAATTGGGGCAACAAGAAACTCATAAATTTTTTTAATGGAAAGCCAGCCCCTTTGCCTTTCCATTACAATCTGTCAGAACATTCAGAGATAGCCTGGTCTTCAAGCAATTGATTTAAATTTGCCGCCTCCTCTAACTCCCCTTCAATTAGAAGTATCCAAAAGAAAAGATCCCAAGATTCCCCATTTACCCAAAAGCTACCGACCAGACCATTTTTTGAAAGAGCGGATATTAAACAAATGCGGGAACAAATCCTTAAGATGATGAATTCTACACCAGCTATCTTTCAAAAGGAAACATTTATCCATTAGAATATCGGATCGAGGTGCGAGGATATAACTCATTAAAGCAACGAGATATGGACTTTCATATGGAGCATCTGAAGGGGACATACTTGGTTGTAGTTTCCCGCTCCCATCTATTTCGGTCGTATTTTTCAATGATAATCGATCTCCACAAACTACCGTCCTCTTTTGCAAATCTCCAAAGCCACCTAGTAAGGAGAGCCGAGTTAAAGATATTCACTTGGTGGATGCCCAACCCACCTTGAGATTTGGGGCAACATATTTTCTCTCAACCAACTAGGTGCATCTTCCGAGAATGCGAAGTTGAGCCCCAGAGGAAATCTCGCATAACCTAATCCATTATGGTAGCAATGGAAGCCGACACCTTAATAAGAGACAAGAGGTAAATTGGGATGGAAGTGAGAGTGGATTTAATTTGGGTCAACCTTCCAGCTTTTGATAAACATTTGCGCTTCCAAGATGCCAGTCTAGTTTTATTATTTCAATTATCTCATCTCACACAACTTTATTTTTGTATCTAGCACCCTAAGGCATGCCTAAGTATCTGACGAGAAGAATACCAGCTACACATCTGAACAACCCAGCAAGTTGGGCAGATAAGGGACCTCGTCGATGGACAAAACAACCGATTTGCAAAAATTGATTTTAAGACTAGAAATCACCTCAAACCAAATTAAACATGATATTTTTTATAGCTGAGACATGAGCAGCTGATGCATCACAAAACATAATGGTGTCATCGACATACTAAAGGATTGAAATGGGACAACTCCCTTCAGCTACTAAAAAACACTTCACCAGACTTGCCTCGACTGCTTTCAAAAACATTTGGTTCAACCCCTATGTCGCTAAGGTGAAAAGGAGAAGAGGCAAAGGATCACATTTGTGAAGTTCTTTGGATCCTTTGAAGAAATCGTGCAACTTTCCATTGATCTTCACAGAAAAATTGGCAGTGGATCTACAAGTGTGAAGCCACTGAATCCACAAGTGTGAAACCACTGAATCCATTTGTGGTCGAAACCCATGCAAGTCATTATAGAGTATAAGTACCACCAGGACACATTGTCGAAGGCTTTGGAGAAGTCTAATTTGATGACAAGTCCCGGAACCCCTTGCTTATCTCTAAAGTCAATCAATTCATTGACTATCAATGGACTGTCAGTGTCTTCCCCTAACTGTAGTGCCCTGGAAGGGAAATGACCACGTGAAGAACATTTTTCAATTTGTCTACAAGGACTTTGGAAATGGTCTTGTATACCCCATTCAAGAGACTAATAGGCCTAAAGTCTTTGACTGATTGCAATTCTGCACATTTTGGAATGAGCAAGATAATGTTAACGTTCAACCTCCAATCCAAGAAGTTCCTGACATTGAAATCTTCCACCACTTTTAGAAATTATACTTGATCACATCCCACATTTTTAGATAAAACTCTGTCGATAAACCATCGCGGCCTGGGGTGGCATCGTTGTTAGATCTTGCATTGTGCCTCGAATTTCCACTTCTAAAAAATTAGTCACCGAAGAAGAAGCAATTTGCTGGGGAATTGAGTTGAAGACAATTTTAGAAAAAAAAAAAAAAAAAAAAGGTCATGTCACCTATCATTGAACTAATGATGGCTTCATCTACTACCATTTCTACGCCTGTGTCCAAAGCCTCAATGGTGTTGAATAACTTGTGTCTGATTGCCAAGTTATGAAAGAATTTGGAACCCTGGTCCATGTTGCAGGTCCAATTGAACCCTAATCTGATCCTCCAAAAATTCTCTTTTTTTTGTGAGTTTATCCTATTATCTGTGCAACTCGGCTTTAAGAGACCTCTCCTCGGCTGACAAATCTCTAAACTCTTCATTTATATCATGTTAGCAATTCGAGTAGAAATAATATGAATAAGAAAATTATTCTTAACCCAAGTGTTGGATCTCCAGGATTTGAGATAGCATTTGCTCGCCTTTAATTTTCACCAAAATTCGTACCCTGAATGCCCAACAACTAAAGAGTCGTTTCACCAAGATTTCATCCCCCCTCAATCAGATTAGGATGGTTGAACCATTTGATGTCAAAACAAAACAGACGCGGGGCACCCTTCGAAAAAAATTAGCTAGAAGAATAACATGATGATCAGACCCTGCATATCCCTTTAGCCGTTCTACCTTGTCTATGAATTATTAATCTAATCCACTGAGGCGAGGAAACGGTCCAACCAACTCAAAACAGGATGATCTCTCTTATTCGACTATGTAAATTTTCCCCCTTTGAGACTAAAATTGGTCAATTCCACTTCAATAATGAACTGATTGAATTTCTGCATGTTCATAGAACGATCTCAACAACCTCTCTTTTCTTTTATGAGGTAGACCACACTGAAATCCCCTGCTAACAACTAAGAAAATTTCACCCAACCTGCTAAATCATAAGGTTCTTCCCAAAAATGCTTTCTCAAAACCGGGTCACACGGGCCATAAATATTAGTACCAATCCAAGAGAAGAATCAGACATCAACTGGAAAATGAATGGAAAGAGAATATACACCTTTCAAGGCTTCCCTTTTCTGCAGAAGATCAACATCCCATATAGCTAAAAGACCTCCTGAGCAACCTATGGATTCCAACATAGCCCAATCAAAAGAGTTGTCACCCCACAAACCTCTAATGAGCTCTCTATTACATTTTTCCAACTAAACAAAAGTCATAGTAATACAACACATCATGCGTACAACAATGGCTTCTTATCCCAAAAGTGTTAAGAAATCAACAATGACGGATGAAAAGTGTAAAACATTGTGCGACTACAAAAAAATTATCCAAGTAGTACTACAATTGGTGATGACATTGAATAAATTTTTGTTGCGGTGTGAGAAAAACGCATCAGAACTTCTAACCATGTTAAGAAAAGTTAGAGATGAGATCCAAGGTGACATCAATTTAAAAAAGAAACATATAATAATTGAGTCATATTTTCGAAAGACCCCATAGTCGAGTCGTGAGCACTATGTATCAATAAATATTAGTTTATATATTATGTGGGGCCTATATGAATTTTTTATAAAGTATTATTGATAAATTTAGCGAATTATTAATTTAGCATGTTATCCCTTAGTCGAGATCGGTCAAAAATATTATTTAGTAGATGTTGTAATTGAACTAGTATTAAATTATCGAGGTTCTACTATATTTCTTTTAAACATATGAATACAATACTTCTTTTTCTGATTAAATAAAATGATGGATTTGTTCCATAAACTTCATCGATTTTAGAAAAACCTTGGGCATTAGTACTAAGGAAAAACGTCAAAATCGGAACATTCAAACTGCAGTACTATCTTCCCCTGGTAATGGATGGGAACAGGTTAACATAAAATTTGAATCTGAGTTCCAAGATGCTTCAGATGACTATTCGTGTGGGAAATGCATTCCTCTTCAATCTTTCTAGTGTTGAAGGCAAATATAAGGTTTTGGACTTAGGTACAATTCACATAGCCATGTAATGGGTTGAAATGAGGATTAGTTACTATCTATTCAAATTTGGAACACTTACGAAAGTACCATTAGATTTGTGGAATCCAAAGGGCTCGAGCTAGATTCTAATTGTGTTTTTATGCCTCTATATTTTGATAGAGAAACTGAAGGGAAAACTTGTTTATCGTTCATACAAGTTTGTGGAGTGTTGATACGATCACAACTCCAAAAACATTATAGTGGTGATTGGAGAGTTCTCCAAGTGTTCAAATTTATGATTTAGCATAAAAAAAACCCTTAGAAGCAACCAACAAATGATATGGCTAGGGTGGTCTTATCAAATGTGGTGGAGGGAAAACTCCCAGACCGCCTCCAAATAAGCAAGGTGTAATTCATTTTCTATTACACATTCTACCTAACTTGCAGAGTTCTGAGCCCTAAAATGATCTCAATCATAGAAACATGGAGAAGTCTCAGGCTAGCATGATGTCGACCCAATAGTACTAGCAACATGAATACATGATGAATTAGCTCTTCGTAGATTTACAACGCCAATTCCAAGTATGATTTATGCAGGGAAACCATAGGCTAATCTAAATGTTCATACATTAGGCTATGATGATTACAAGAAAAGATATTTAGAGGCTTCAGTAGCTATCTTGGAGTTCATGATCAATTGTTTCTCTCTCAATAAGCTAGGTTGGAAACCTTATCTGATGCTATGTTTCCTTTCGAAGATTATAACATCCATGGGATATTCGATTTTTCTCAAGAAAAATTAATCCACTAACTACAGAGATGGATGAGTGGATTCTTGTGGCGGATGGTATCACAAATCCTGAGTTTCCACCCTGCCAAGGGCATATTTATTAGTTTCGGGATCTAATAATAACCCTCGTCGCCCTTCAAACCCAAAAACAAAGGATGAGTGTAGTCAAATTAATTTCTACCCATTTTCTAAGACTTGAAATCATACACAAAATATTTGAAGTTTACATACAAATATTAGAGTTTGATGTTTAGTTATTTAGATAGTTTGTTGTGTCTATTAGTAGGGTTTGATTCAAAAGATTATGTCATATTACTGATTTCTCCTTATACCATTTTTTTATGACACCATGAGTTACTTTTTGTGTGATCTAACGTCACAATACCCGTTTGTTGCTTAAAATGTTGAGTCAATGCTGAGATTCGCTGCCAATACGAAGTTGGTTTGGTTTGATCCAATCCCCCCGGGTCCGAGTGTTTTCATGGGTATGTTCTTCACAAGCGTATCCTAATTGCAAATGACCTGGGTCGCAGAGGTATCAAAGTCAAGAAATATTGTACCTTATGCAACAAGGGTAGAAGAGTTAATTTATCACCTGAAATATTGTACCTTATGCAACAAAGGTAGAAGAGTTAATTTATCATCTGTTAATTGCTAGTTTTCATGGCAGACTTTAGGTTGGCCAAGCCAATTATTGGAATCTTAACATACTGATTAATAGGGTGGAGATGTGACAATCTAAATGTTTTCCAACTGGATTTGGCACCGTGGACGGCACACCATCATTTGGAGTATTTGGAAGGGAAGGAATTCCTGCATCTTTAACAACAAAAACGGAAGAGGGGGTTGTACTGGTACAAGGGCACGGTGTCGCGGGTAGGTAGGTCGATCAATTTGGGCAGGATCTCTTTTTTGCACTTTTCTTGGGGAGGGGGTTGTAGTTTTCTGCACTTTTCTTGAAGGGAAATTAAGTTCGCTTTCGAGGGTCCTAAATGAATGGTTTCAAGATGGGGCAACTCCCGGAAACAAATTAGGGACATATCTTTCACAAACTTCTTGTTTGACTGGTCTATACTTGTGAGCAGATAATTTTATTGAGATATCTCTTTTTATTTTTTGTAAGTGTGATTCACCTAATTGTTTTCCTCCTTTTCATATGATATCAATAGCGTGTTTTGTTTTGGGGAAAAAATGATTTCTCAAATTTCGGTTGTATTATATGGTATATATCTTCAGCTACAAAATGATGTTATTGTTGCTTATCATTGTCTAGCATTGGTTCAAAGATGGGGATGTTCACCTATATATATTTGATACAAAACTCCATTGAAGTGTTTAACTGTGTGTTTGACATGGGAAGTAGTCCAACTGTCCAAGGTATCCGAGAAGGTGAATTATGGTATATGGAGTGTTCTTATGACATAGCTTTTGAGCACCTCGACTTCACACTTGGCACCACCCCCATGGGGATGATCTACAAGATTCATAACTACCCCACTTACTACAAGACGCTACCTAGCCAACACTTAGATCCGGCTCTTCCCAAAATTTTCTGGTTCGACCCACTTGCCCAACTGTTTCTAAGTAGTTGGACCAATAATCTGAATAATTTTACTATTTTGACAGTGTCAAAGCAAAGCAAAACCTTTATGAGTTTAGCTTTGGAAGTTTGATGCAGGAGGATCCGAGTCAGATGATATTGAGCTTTCAGATAGCATGTTATTAGCACTAAGATATCTTGAATTAGCAGATCAATGCAAGGATGGCAGGAAATCATGATTCTATTTCTAATTTGGCAGTTTTTGGTGTGTTTTAGTATTTTGGCCATAACTTGGGTTATGAGTATCAAAATCGCGCAAACGACCCCAACTCGGAAAGCTCTTTTCAATGCGCACGTCATGGTCAAAGAGCTATGCTCGTTGCATATCTTTTCGAGGCCAAATTTCACCGTTTTTCCTTCCTAATCCACAAATTTAGCAGTTTATTTCCCTTTATAGTAATATTTCAATTATTGTTTAGGAAACGATTCTGAGCCCAATTTGGGCCAAATTTTTGGTAGTTTATTTTTCTTTTATTACGTATTTTGTTTTAGCATTATTATTGGGGTGTTTCCATTTTTGGTAAAATTCTAATATTTATGAGTTTTAGCTATTTGAGAAATACCTAAATAACACAATTTTGAAGTTGAATGGAAAGTCGTATCAATTCACAGGTTTGTAATTCAAGCATAATTAATCTGTGTGTGACAGTGTTATTAAACATGTCTTCTGATATAGAATTACCAGACAAAATGTGCAATTCAATCAACAACTTCATATCAATGCTTCCAACTACATGAAAATTTAGACAATGTTTGGCAATACAAACTTATTTGCACCACCTCAATATTTACAATAAAAGAAGGGCCATGAAATATAGGCCAACCCTCACTGCTGAAATTCGGAATGGAATCAATCAATAGTAACTACTGCATCGTCTGTGTTTGTGCTCTTGTTGTTGAAGCTCCTCATCAATGCCTGAGACTGCTGTGGATCACCAAAATCAGTACTGTAGCATTGCCTTTTTGTTTCAGATCCAATCTGAAACTGTTCATGAAATATGGCATCAAAGTCATAACCTTCATTGGACATGATGGCATCAAAGTCATAATCATAGGACAAATCGAGTAAATCAAATACAGCCAAATCATCTTCATTAGACTTTTCGTTGGAAACCGGCGGTATTAATGATGTGGATGCTGGCTCGATTGCAAGACAACCATTGTTTCCTTTATCTTCCCTAATAACATCATCTTCAGATTGGCTTTCATATGGCACCAAATTCAAACCTTGAATTCTCGGTGAATCGCTATCACTACTATTAGTGCTGTTACCACCAATCCTCTCATGCACACTACACAAAACCCAGTTCACCTCTACGTCTATTGTTCTAAACTCATGCATGATATAATTAGTCTTAACTTTCCCTCTGTAGAACACCAAAGTCCTCTTCCACCCAACTTGGATTTTCTCATCACCATTCCCATTGATTCTAACAATTCTCTTCTCACCAGTAGTACTCTTCCATTTACCATCACCAGCAATGCGTTTAGGACGAGAAGCATTAGGCCGGCTTATGTTCCTACGAGTAAAGAAATACCACTTATTCTCCTTCTGCCCATACTTCTTGTATTTCTCTAGTAAGTCTTTGGGGTTGTAACTATAGAGATCGACCTCTACTATCTTTCTTGAAGGTAGTTCTTGATTTCTGATTTTCCTCAAGAGGTAGAAATCAATAAGCTCGACATCGGTTGGCTGAAACCTGAAACCAGGCGGACACAGGGCCTCTTCCTTCGCAAACTCTACATCTTCATTGTGGAATTCCATCTTCTTCTTCTTCTCGTTCCAACACTCACCACCTTATTTTCTCTGCTGGTGTTGAAACTTATAGACCGATCGATTGTGTGTTAATTGAACGTGGTTAATTTATAGGGTATCCTGAGATGTTTTTAGAAAATGTTTCAGAGTTTCTATTTTTATTTTGAGAGATCATTTTTGGAAATAAGTTTGAGAGTTTCTATTTTATTGAGAGTTTTTTTTACAAAAAAAAAAAAGAAGTTCAGGAGTTTCTATTTTTTGAGAGATTAGTTTCGTTGAAATCAAGATTTGAGAGTTTCGAAATTTGTGAATTAATTTAGATTTATATTGTTATAGGCTAGCTTCAATAAGATATCACTATGAGGTCAGTCTAATTAGTTCTCTAATATAACGATAGAGCTCGAGATCTGTGTCATGACCTGAAATTGAGCAAAGAGTATACGAAAGAGACAGGAGAATCAGGCGCCAATTTTAAATTTGAATAAAGGGTATCCCTCTAATTTTCTATTTTCTTTTAGTTAAGATCCAAGTGGGTGTACAAGTGGCAATCGGGGATTTGCCCATTTACAAAATTATGTTAGCTCTTTCCCCTTTAAATAGGAAGAGAAGAATAGCTACAAAGAGCATAAAAGAAAGAAATAGGATTAGCTCTAGAGCTGAGAGTGTTGTACGCACCTGATTTTGAATTCAATTTCCAATTCTCTTGTTGTTCTTGTGTGATTTGTCTGAACTTGACAATTTGTATCAGAGCATTAGCCGATCAATTGCTTGAACAATCATGGAAACGAGGGCAAAGGAGGTGGAAATCTTCATGCGAGAAATCAAAAAATACCAGGCAGAGAACACCAATCAAGTCGAAACTATCAAAGCAGAACTGAGGAAGATGAATCAGTCATATGAGTCCATGGAAAAGAGGATAGAAGGTAAGTTCGAACAGATGCTAAAGCTATTACAACCCACGCAAGGAGCATCAGAGCCGACGAGCTCCAATGTCTCACATTCTACTGGACCTTCAACCTCGACTAATCAATTCCACCATCCAATCTCTCAGAATCACTAGGAGAACAACGGTATGTACTCTAGATCACCGAAATTAGATTCTTCCCAATTCGACGGGTCAAACCCTAGATCCTGGATCAAAAAATGTGAGAGGTATTTCTTATTTTACTACATTATGGAGGAGAACAAAGTGGCTATGGCCTCGATCCATTTTAGTGGGAGGGTCAATTCCCGGTTTCTAGATTATTAGGTGGGGAGGGACAAGTTTCCATGGAATCAATTCATACATGAACTGTGTGAATGATTTGAAGACCTAGTTCTTCATAATTATGTGGACTCCTTCAACAAATTGCATCAGGAATCCACCGTAACTGAATACTATGACCGGTTTGAGGAACTCAAATCACTCATGTTATCTCATAATCCTCACTTAGATGATACCTACTTCGTATTGAGTTTTCTAAGTGGCCTGCAACCTAACATCAAATCCTTGGTTCAACTCTTCAAACCCAATAATGTGACCCAAGCATTCTCACTAACACGAATGCATGAGGCATCCATACTCCAAAAACAAGTAACCAACAAAGGCTCACAACAAAACCACTATAATCCCATGGAACTATAACTACACCACCACCAACCTTACCACACAAAAGACACCAATCCTACCCTACCACCAACAAACTCCCACAACCATATCAACACGACCATTCAGATAAACACCTCAAAAAACCATTACCCCAATCCATATAACCAACAACAGAAAGCCATCTGCAATACTCCACCTATTAGAAGACTCACACAAACTCAAATAGGATAAGGAGGGAAAAGGGATTGTGCTATAACTGTGAAGAGCAATACAAACCAGGTCATGTCTGCAAACAGCAGCACCTATATATGTTGATTTCTGAGGATGATGAAGCTGATGAGGAGTGTGGATCTATACTAGAAACTGAAAATCTTATCCAAGAAATTTAGTTTGACATGGAGATATCACTCAATGCAATCCATTGGAGTTTAGCCCGCAATACTATACTATTGAAGGGTATTCTGAAGAAGAAAAAAAAAACAGATTGTTATCCTCATAGATACAGGGAGTACCCACTCCTTTTGTGATACCCTTGTGTGGGCGGACCTGAGGGGGGGTGCAGGAGAGGTCCGTGATGGCAAAGCCCAATAGGCATGTGGATCCCAAGAGTTGGGCAAGCTACCAAGGGGAGATTATAGTCTCACATCGCCTAGGTAAGGGAAGGGGATGTGCTATATATGTACGAGGTTGGATCTACAAAATACTACGTTTATGAAAACCGTGAGGGTGAGGGTTGGATCTCAATAAATCCAACGAGCCTGTGGATCCCAAAGCGGACAATATAGTACCATGAGCGCCGTTGTGCCACTCTGATACTATGCGTTTTAAAGCCGTGTGGGCCTTGGGCCCAAAGCGGACAACATAGTACTTCGTTGATCGAGTCGTGACATAATGGTATCAGAGTCGGAAGTGTGCCAACGAGAACGTTGGGCTCCCTTAGGGGGGTGAACTGTGATACCCTTGTGTGGGCGGATATGAGGGGGAGGGTGCGGGAAAGGCCCGTGATGGCGAAGTCCAATAGGCATGTGGATCTTAAGAGGGTTGGGCAAGCTACCAAGGGGAGATTATAGTCCCACATCACCTAGGTGAGGGAATGGGATGTGCTATATATGTACGAGGTTGGATCTACAAAGTACTACGCGTATGAAAATCGTGAGGGTGAGGGTTGGAGCCCAATAGGCCTAACGGGTCTGTGGATCCCAAAGCGGACAATATAGTACCATGAGCACCGTTGTGCCACTCTGATACTATGTGTTTTAAAGTCGTGCGGGCCTTGGGCCCAAAACGGACAATATAGTACTTTGTGGATCTGGTCGTGACACCTTCATAGATCCAAAGGTCATTAGGGAAGTCAAATGGCCGACTACCTTAACATCTCAAATGATAGTAAGGGTAGTAATTAATGGACAACAACTCTTAAGTAATGCAATGTGTGACAAGCTACAATGGACAATGTAGGGAATTGTGTTTGAAGGGAGTGTGAAACTACTTCCTCTTGGGGGATATGATATGGTCCTAGGAGGGGATTGGCTGAAAACCTTTGGAGATATCGCCATTAACCTCCAAAAGCTACAACTCACCATGAATATCAATGACAAACCCATAATCCTTAAAGGAATAACTGATAGTGGCTCCTTATGTTTAATGGAAAACAAGGGATTTACCAGATTTCTGAAGAAGCACACCCCATCATTCTTAGGACATTTATTCTCCATATCAGAGACACCAAGGACTGAGAGCCTACCCCCAACCATTACAACTCTCATATATGAGTTCCAAGACATGTTCAAGACTCACCATGGTCGCTTTGAGTTTAGGGTTATGCCTTTTGGCCTCACCAATGCTCCAACAACCTTCCAAGCTCTTATGAACAAAATATTTCAACCTTACCTTAGAAAATTCATGCTAGTATTATTTGATGACATTCTTATTTATAGCCACACTATGGACCAACACCTATCACACCTACATTTGGCCTTCACCATATTGAGAGAGAATCAACTATATGCAAAGTAAACCAAATGTTCATTTGCTCAATCTAAGTTGGAGTATCTAGGACATCTGGTTAGTAAACAAGGGGTGGAAGCTGATCCAAAAAAACTAGCCAACTCCTTCAACACTTAAGCAACTAAGGAGTTTTCTGGGTTTAACAGGATATTATAGGAAGTTCATTGAGAACTATGGAAACATTGCAAAACCACTTACTAAGTTGCTCAAGAAGGACTCCTTCATATGGACTCAAACAGAGACACAAGCCTTCCTGCAGTTAAAGCAAGATCTCTACCAAGCTCCTGTGCTAGCTTTACCCAATTTTAAGATCCCTTTTGTGCTGGAAATAGATGCCTACAGTCAAGGAGTTGAAGCTATATTGTCCTAACAAGGACGACATATTGCATATTTTAGCAAGGCTATTTTCCTTAGGAACTTAACTTTCTCTACGTATGAAAAGGAGTTATTAACTATTCTATTAGCTATTCAAAAGTGGAAGTCATACCTATTAGGTTCAAAGTTTTTCATCTTTACGAATCATCAAAGTATTAAACACTTTCTATCCCAAAAGGTGACCACAATGATGCAACAAAGGTGGCTAGCCAAAATCATGGGATTTGAATATGAGATAAGTTACAAAAAAGGAGTAGAGAATACAGCTGCAGATGCTCTCTCAAGAATAATGAATACCCAGTCTCAATGCTCAGCCATCAAGTACTACTATAACTCCACTATGGCTCCATGAAGTACAATCCAGCTATGTCAATGACAACACAGCACAACAGCTACTAATAGGAGCTCACACTATCCCTGAATACAATCTGCAGAATGGTATCATAAAGCACAATAATCTCTTATATATTGACAATACAGGAAAGCTGAGGTCAGCCATTATCTCTGCTCTACACAGTTCAGCAACAGGTGGCCATTCCGAGATTTCAGCCACCTACCCCAGGCTCAAAAACTACTTTTACTGGCCAAAAATGAAAGCTCAAGTCACCCACTACATCACAGACTGCGACATTTGTCAGAGAAACAAGGGTGATCAGTCACCTTATAGTGGTTTACTCCAACCACTCCCAATACCAAACCAAGCTTGGCAGCAAATTTCACTAGACTTCATTGAAGGACTACCTCCCTCTCAAAACAAAACAGTGATATTAGTGGTAGTGGATAGGCTTACCAAATTGACTATAAGCTCTGCCTATCATCCTCAAACAGACGAACAGATCGAGCGCACCAATGCATGCCTTGAGAATTACCTACGCTGCATGACAGGGGATGCAGCAACTCAATGGTCAAGGTGGTTGTACCTAGCGGAATATTGGTTCAACACTTCATTCCACTCCAGCCTACAGTCTACTACCTTCCAAGCTTTATATGGGTACACACCACCTCTCATGGCACTCCCACCATCTCCATCCCTTTCTATAAAGGAGGTCCAACAGTATCTGACAAACAAAGAGCACATGCTCAATATTATTAAGGAGAAACTACAAAAGGCCCAAGAAAGAATGAAGATATATGCAGATATACATCGGACAGACAGGATGCTACAGGTAGGAGACTGGGTATACTTGAAGCTATAACCATATAGACAAACATCAGTTAACATCCGTAAGAATCTCAAGTTGTCCGCACGTTTTTATGGTCCCTTCGAGGTCATTGAGAAGATCGGCTAAGTGGCCTATAGGCTGCAACTTCCATCATCTTCAAGGATACATCCAGTATTCCATATTTCCCAACTGAAGAATAAACTTGGGAACTCCATTATCCCTGCCCCTTTGCTACCCTTAGTGGACAACCAGAGCAATTTTTGAGTTGAACCTGTTGTTGTATTGGTTCACCGATTAATCCCACGCCACAACTGAGCTGTCACCCAAGTCCTGATCCAGTGGTCAAATTCAACTCTTAAAAAAGCTACTTGGGAAGACCTAACACACATACAGGCCATGTTTCCACAGTTTAATCCTTGAGGACAAGGATTGTTTCAAGGGAATGGCATTGTAATGACCTAAAATTAAGCAAAGAGTAAAAGAAAGAGGTGGGAGAATCAAGTGCCAGTTTCAAATTTGAATAAAGGGTATCCCTGTAATTTTCTATTTTCTGTTAGTTAAGACCCTAGTGGGTGTACAAGTGGCAATCAGGGATTGCCCCATTTACAAAATTATGTTAGCTCTTTCCTTTTTAAATAGGAAGAGAAGAATAGTTACAGATAGCAGAAAAAGAAAATAGGCTTAGCTCTGGAGTTGAAAGTGTTGTACTCACCTGATTTTGAATTCAATTTCCAATTCTCTTGTTGTTCTTGTGTGATTTGTCTGAACTTGACAATCTGTTGAATCAAAATCAAATCCGCCCTCATTTGGTGCGGATATTTGTGAAAACTCGCCCCATTGCCAACCCTAAGAGCCCCCTGATGAACAGTTAATTTTCACTCCTCAACCTAATTTTTAGGTTCTGAATATGCGCCCTTGACTAAAAAAATTAAAAAATGAATGAATGTTCTGTAATATGCTGAAATATCATTAACCCTTACACACAATCAACATATTACCTGTCGTTAATCAAAACAGCCCATTCAGAATTTCAAATTTTTACAAAATTAGTGTCGCACGGTATTTCAATAATTCAACTTTCAGCTTTTCATTTTAAAGTTAACAATTTTTATTTATATTCGATATTTGCAATATTAGCATCAATAAAAACTTTTGTCAGTGTAGTTTCACATACTTGTAGATATGAGCGATGAGCATCCACGAGTTCACAAAACACTAATTATAGGCATCTTTTTTATAAACGTTATCAGCACAGTCTGCATTCAATAGACGTATAAGAAATGAAGGTGAATGGTGTGTGTGGCCCGACGCTAGTTTATTTAATTAGCTTTCTAGTGAAGCTACCTGCTTTAATTGTCCATAGAAAATGTTTAATGTTTTGCAAGAAAATTATCAATTAATGAGGCTTTCATGCGTTTAACATCAACGTTTAAAAGAATCATTTTGTAGGGCTTGCACTCAACATAGCAAAGCCCAAGTCCAAGATTAATTCACTAGGAAAGTATAAAAATAAGAAAGTCATAATATCTACAGAATAGGAAAGTCACAAATAGGAAACTCATAATAGTCAAAGTCAAAATAGGACACAATTAGAATATTTTGTATAAGAAATTTTAAGTTTTTTGTTTCTACAAAGTTAGGTAGAAGTTAGTTTGTATTCAGTCAAGGAACAAACAACAATAATAATACAATTATCCAATTATTTTCTTTACATGGTATCAAAACGGCCAAAATAGATGGGAGCGGGAAGCTACAACCAAGTATCAAAACAAATACAGCTACGACTCCGAGGATTCAAGCCCTTCCCCACCTCTGACGACTACGCTAGACGCAAGAGGCGGGAAAGGGATGACAACAAGTTTAGCCAAATTGAAGGGAAGTTGCACTCTGTAATAAAGTTCACGCACCATCACAAGTTTAGCCAAATCACAACAATCCAGCAGTTTAGCAAATTACTTACCAGCAAATAGCAACTCAATATCTAGCTGAGCAACTGCTCAATTTCCAACAAATTCTCCAAGTAAGAATGAACCTACTTCTTCGCCTATGCCTGTGACTTCCCAAGTGGACTCACCAGCAAGTTCTCCAATAATAATAATAATAATAATAATAATAATAATAATAACAAAAAAAAATTGTGTTGACTTGAATTGAGCAATATCAAAATTTGTGTTGACTCGAATTGAACAATTTTCTTCATTCTAGAATTCGATTTTAGAGTTTCCTCCAAATTGGTCTTCACCAAATCGGACCTCAAAGTTTCCTCCAAGCTGCACATTTCATCTACGTCTACATGTCCAACTTACGGGGGAGTGTTAGAATATGTAGGGCTTGCACTCAACATAGCCAAGTCCAAGTCTAAAATTAATTCACATTTACAATAAGGAAAGTACAAAAATAGGAAAGTACAAGAATAAGGAAGTCATAATATCTACAAAATAGGAAAGTCAAAAATAGGAACGTCAGGAAAGTCAAAATATACACAATTAGAATATTTGTATAGGAATTTTGACTTTCTTATTCTGACTTTCTTATTTGTGACTTTCATATTCTGTAGATATTATGACTTTTTTATTCTTGTACTTTTCTTCTTGTAGATGTGAATCAATATTGGACTTGAACTTGGCTATGTTAAGTGCAAGCCCTGCATATTTTAACATCCTTACTTTTTACATTTAGAGATACATAATTTTTGCTAAATTCTTTTTTTTACAAGTATGTACCATTTTTTTCTTTTGATGTACAGGTAGGTTATTTTAAAGTTTTTTTTAATTTGTAACAAAGTGAATAAATAAATAACAAGTACATAGTTTTTTCATAAAAACAATTTTTTTTTCACATGTAATAAAACATTCATTTGGAAACACCAACAAATTAAAGAAAATCTAAATATCAGTATGATGATAAATACATGAATAAATAAATATGGGAGACAAATTCTTAGCACATTAGTGATGACTGGTGAATGATCTTTGCAAGTTCAATCCAGACCTTAATCTTTTAACTGTCCTAAATGTAACATTATTACTCCTACTTCGCCTCTAATTCTAAGTTTAACCGTGGAATAAAGTGTCTCATTGTATTGGATTGAAACTGTCCTAGATGTCATGCCCCGATTTTCAAGAAAATGAAAATCTTAAACTCTATGTAGGACTATCCGTTTCTACAAAACTCGGAAAGTGAAAAATTCAATAACAACAAAAACATTTAGCAACAACACTAAGACAATTTAAAAATTGAAACAAACAAAAGAAAAAACTCTAACTAGAAAACTCCTTGACGAGGTTCACCCCACTAAAGAAACTCCAATAGCACTGCCAAAAAATCTTTAAACCAAAAATGTTAATCGGCAACATTCCCAAAGGAATATACCCAATAAGCAAAGCTCACTTGGGTCAGCAATTAAGCTGGTATGAGTAATATCCACCTCTAATAAATAAAACAAGTACATGTTATAAATAAAAATTACATACCCAATAAAATAACACTTCAAAGACATGTAGTTTCTCAAAGAGGCAAGTGTGTCATTCTAATAAGTAAATATTTATTTACCTGTACTTACACTATAGATGTTGACCATGACAAGTCAGACCTGCAGAAATATTAGAGGATTTGTCATCCTACAAAGAATTGTTAGAAACACATGTATACAATTCTACCAAAAATCAATAATCCTAAAAAAATACAGATTTATTCATACGTTATTTGACTTAAGTGTATTAGTCATTTTTAATTGAATTGATCACTTAGAAGATACCATATTCACACCACCTCCGTGCCGAACATATATGTCTATATGCATCTCTCATATAAAGGAAAATTTCTTCGTAATTCATATCTAAGTGGGGACACATCACATACAAACATGCATCACCGGATACTCCTAACAATATGAATAACAAAAATCGACTCTTAGGCTATCAATGCACACAAGTGTTACATTTTTTATGGATAATTATCAAGCTTATTTTAAGCATTTCAAAACCACCCCTTTTTGCAAGACCCAACCCGGAGGTAATTTAGTTTCTCTATAAGAAAGGGGTATCCTATTCCACAAGACCCAACATGAAGGTAATTTAGTTTCTCTATAGGAGAGGAAAAAAACATAAACAATAAGAGATGTGGTAGTTTTAAGTGATAGAATTTCAGGTGATTAAATTTTCAAAAATCAAAACTTAACAGTATCATTTATTTTTGATATTTCAAAGTTTTCTTCACAATGACATTTTGTCATTAATAAGTAAATCCACTCATTATTTTAGGGAAGCATACAATTTGACACATTGTCAAATCATAAACCATTTAACCACAATATCATCCATTTATTTTGGGGAACAATCTTGCATATTTTTCTAAACAAATTATCAGAACATTAGATGAAAATGATGGTCTAATGAGAAAAACCCACACATCAAGCTAGGAAAAACCCACACATCAAACAAATCAAAATAATAAACACACATTTGTGACACAAGACACAACAAATAACACAAACGCATTCTCAAACATGCCTAAAATCACATAATGGATTACTTAAAATGAAACTCGTCAATTTTATAGAAGATTCATAAATCAAAAGTGTAAAGTTCACACATTTTTACATAAACCCACAAAGACACAAACCCAAAGATCATTTAACTCTTCTACTAAACCTCAATATCACGCCTATACATAATTAAATATAAATAAGGAAACTAGACTCCATACTCATAAGGCATATACTACCTATAAGCTTTCCTGACATAAACTTAACACCACCACTTTCAGTAGCAAGAATGACATGGATTTCTAGTTGGCTGAATTCACAAATG
Source organism: Berberis thunbergii (assembly GCA_003290165.1). Taxonomy (NCBI): domain Eukaryota; kingdom Viridiplantae; phylum Streptophyta; class Magnoliopsida; order Ranunculales; family Berberidaceae; genus Berberis; species Berberis thunbergii. The sequence goes on from QNQO01000960.1 coordinate 218,405, forward strand.
GTTAAACTATATAACATAACATGGACCCTCTCTGATCCATCTTTTCTTTTACATCAAATACAACCCAAGATGGTCCCTAACAACCACGTTTAAGTCTTAAATTAGTCCTCTAAAACCAAGTGAAAGTGAAACAACCTTCGAACTTAGTTGAAGACTACTAAATTTCGATCTGCCAAACAGCTCCAAACGACTCGCAATCCCATGCACAAAATATTCTCAAAACCACTACTCTTTAATTTAGACAAATAGTCCAAAAGAAACATTGATTCTATCAAAAATGAACGCACAAAAATACAATTTTAAGATGAACCTATGGAGTTAGAACACGCGGTCACCCCATGTGGTCCTAACTAACAAGAAGCAAATTATAATATTACCCTCCTCTATTTGAATTTGAACTGAATTATTTCGCTTTTTTCTTTTATTTTTGTTTTTACTTCTTCAATCGTGACATACTGAAATTTATGAAATTCTCTTTGTTGGGTAATTTTAGTCATGGGGTTGTTAGAATGATATAGCTATCTGTACATGCACAAAAATTTTGTAATCCTTTTGAATTGTAGAGATTATTTCTTAATTAAGGGGCAAACCCCATGATCGCTTTGCTTTTGTTTTGTTTTGCCTCTTCATTGTATGCAAGTTCATCAGGACCTTCAATCCTCTTTGAGTTACCTTTAAAAGGAACCCAATATAATAAAAACAATTTGCCTTTTGTACTCTCAGCAAATTGGACTCTTTTGACTTTTTAATAAATTCGAACTAATAAAATTTTCCAAATTTATTGGGGAAAACAGGATTCATTAGCTCAGTTGAAGGAAAGTTTTTCAAGTCAAATCAAAGCAAAGAAAAAATACTAACCATTAACCAATTCATCTGGCATATTTGAGTTCAAATAGTTGAATAAATGACTAGTGAGACTGACAAATTAAAACTAGTGAGATTTAAGAAAATAACTAACATTGTTGCTTTCCATTACTCTCTCGAGAAAATAATAAAATTTGTGCTTGTTTATGAAAACTCTAATGTTCATTGAGTGGGGTGGATCCTACTAAGCATGATGTCTTATGTCATGAGATAATTGTTTTGAGCTTATCACTGGTTATTATTTGCAGAGAATCTTCGTCGAGTATAGGCAACCATTTGCACTCACTTACCTAGGAGTTTCTCTTTTGGTGATATATAAACCTCTAGCTGCTCTCAGGGATTGGATAAGTTCAAATACATTATTTGGCTCTTCAGTTGGAATGGATACTCTTAGAAATACCGAAATGGATCAAAGTGTAGAAACAGAAATGAGGAGCCGTCTAATTGACGATATGGATCTTAGTAACCCTTTCCTTGCTTAGAGCGAAGTAGATGAATATTACTTCCTCAAAGAGAACTCTGAACTTAGTTCGTGGGAAATCGCAAAGTGTAGCTTTTATATTGCTCCTAAATGGTTTATGACAGAGTTAAGTATACTACTTAGTTTGCCTTTTCTCTTTGTTTGAGTTTTAAAAATTCAATGACACATTAGTCAGTATGAATTTCTCATACACATGATAAATATGTCAAGCTGGGTAGATGTTTCTCATGTGCTTTGGGCATTATTCATTTTCAAAACTTACGTACAAATTTGTCAAGAAGTAATGAAATAAATTCTTTAGTACTTAGTTCAATAGGCCGTTACCAAGCTGGTAAGTACCATGTATTAATGTTAACATCTATGTGCTAGGGATAATGAAGTGTTGGTGCGTCATAAATTTTGATGATATTTGAAGAGCATCTCAAGCATACTTCAAAGTTCATAATGCTCAAACTTAAAGTTGGTTGATGTAATCTTTGTTACTAATGCTCAGTTTTCTGCATAGTATTTTTCAAGTGCTGCATTGGTAAATACAAGTGTTGCAAGTACTACAATCTTGAATTCCACGTCGGGGCTCTTTACACTTCTTTTCGAGCCGTGATTCCTTAGAGGTAGCAAAGGTTGTTGCCGTATCTATTAGCATGGGTGGGGTTGTCATGACTCCACTGGGAAAAACTTGGGCAAATGATGAGCCACATAGCATTTCTAGGTATGTTTCAATATTGTAAGAGGAGAGTATCCAGGCTTCAGTTAGTTGTTTAAGAAAATCTTTAGTTCCACACTGACTAGATTATAGTTGATTAATAAAATACAAATGTGACTGAGGCCAATGTTATATGGTGTAGATTTGTCATTTTTTTACTTGATGAATATGCACATTTTTCTCATACTTTTATATGATTTTTCATTCATGTTTCACTGAAACTAACATGCTGTTGTCGTTTTTCTTAAAAGTACCAAGCACCATCTTGTGGGTGACATATATGGCCTTCTCTCAGCAATAACATATGGTCTATTCACTGGTAAAGTACAGTCTCTCATCTCAATTTACATATGACAGTACTACTAAAGAAATAGTTTTGATCTGATTCAATTCATTTTACGAGAAATTCTAAATGGCGAGGAAATGAGCGAGGGGAGGGAGGTGGTGGGGTGGGGACCGTTCACATCCCTCGGGATGCATGCCATCGATTTTTGTGCGCGCATCCCGAGGGAGGTGAACGGTCCCCACCTCCCTCCCCTCGCCATGTAGAAAAGCTCTTCATTTTACATATGACGGTACTACTAAAGAAATATGTTGGCTCAAAAGGAGAAAAAGGTCGATGTTAAAAAATTATACGGGTACATTGGATTGTTCACACTTGGCTTTTGGTGGCTCCTTGAGAAAATAATGTTTGTTGAAAGTAACGTAAAGTAAAAAAAGCAAAACAAGAGTAGAGTGGAAACAGAGAGTTGTATTATTCATTGATATGAGGCTCAGGTAGCAATTACATAGTATCCCAATTTGAAACGAGATAGGAAACCTATGCCAATAAGGAATCTAAATCCTAGTCAATAACAAAGAAGACATCTTTCCTAGTTTGGACTAGTCACACAATCCTAATTTAACTGCAATACTCCCCCTTGTGACGTCCAAACGCGACGTTACGTTACGTCGATGACGCATGCCATGTTGCCTCGTTAAAACCTTGCCAAATAACAAAAACCCAGTGGAAAAAATAACCTTGGTCGAAGGAAAAAAAAGTACAATGCGTCATTTCCTTGAAAATGAAGTAAACATTTCGAGAAAATCTTCGTTGCACATCAAATCTCCCCCTGATGCCAACGTCTCCCCCTGACACAACAATCAAGTGAGATCAGACAATCTACGTAGTCTGATACTACGTACATGTTTCTCGAAAGTTGTTTTCGATAAAGTTTTCATGAAAAGATCTGCCACATTGTCATCAGATCTAACCTCTTTTACTTCAATTTTCAGGAGCATTTGTTGTTGCTGATTATAGAAGAACTTCTGTAATATGTGCTTAGTATTGTCGCCTTTGATATAACCTAGCTTCATTTGTTCAATGCAAGCAGCATTATCCTCGTAAATGCACGTAGGTTCATCTGTGGTTGACTTCAAACCACAAGTACTTTGAATATGCCTAATTATGGATCTCAACCATACACATTCACGAATTGTTTCGTGAAGATCAATAATCTTTGCATGATTCGAAGAAGTAGCAACAAGAGTCTGTTTTGTCGACCTCCAAGATATTGCTATGTTCCCCATGGTAAAAACATAACCCATTTGGGAACGTCCTTTGTGCAGGTCAGAGAGATGCCCGACATCAGCAAAACCTGTCAAGACATCACTTGGAGTCTGACCAAAGCGAGTAGCAGCACGTTTGCCGACGTTGACGGTGGCTTGACCGGCGGTGGGAGATGTGGCCTTGCTGTCGATTTTTTGGAATTTTCCCATTTCGTGAAGATCAACATCCGATCTTGATCTCTCTCTGTAGGGATAAAACAAACCCATATCAATCGTACATCTTAGGTATTGAAATATGTCTTTAATGCCAGTCCAATGGCAGTGTGTCGGCGCATAACTAAATCGAGACAACAAGTTTACAACGAATGAGATGTCTGGTCTCGTACATTGCGCTAAGTACAATAATGCACTTATTGCACTTAGGTAGGGCACATCTGCCTCTAGTAATGCTTCGTCCTCTTCGTTGGAACGGAATGGATCTTTCTTCGGATCCAGACTCCAGACGATCATGAGAGTGCTACAAGGCTTAGCTTTATCCTCATTAAAGCGCCTTAACAATTTCTGAATATAGCCCGATTGGTGAAACATAATCCCATCGACACAGTGCTCGATCTCCAATCCGAGGCAAAACCGTGTTTTTCCAAGATCCTTCATCTCGAATTCAGACTTCAGGTTCTCAGCGGTTTCCTTTAACTCCTCTAGAGCTCCAATCAAATTCATGTCATCGACATAGACCACAACAATAGCAAACCCGAAACTTGTTCTCTTAATGAACACGCATGGGCATAACTCATTGTTTATGTATCCCCTTCCGATCAAGTATTCACTTATTTTGTTATACCACATCCGTCCGTATTGTTTCAATCTATAAAGTGAACGTTTCAATCTGATAGAAAACGTGCTCCGTGGTTTAGAGCTACTTGATTCGGGCAAACGAAGTCCATCTGGTACTTTCATGTATATCTCTGTATTAGATCCCCGGAGAGATATGTTGTAACCACATCCATAAGCTGCATATTCAATTTTTTGGAAACTACCAAACTGACAAGGTAGCGGAACATTATTACGTCTATTACGAGAGAACATGTTTCCTCGTAATCGATCCCAGAGCATTGAGAAAAACCTTGCACCACGAGATGAGCCTTATATCTTACAATCTCGTTTTTCTCATTACGCTTCCTAACGAATACCCATTTAAATCCGATGGGTTTTACACCTGGAGGGGTTGGCAGTACCGGCCCAAACACCTTCCGTTTCGTTAGGGAATCCAATTCAGCCTGGATCACATCTTTCTATTTAGGCCAGTCAGCTCTACGTTGACACTCTTCAACGAAGCGGGGTTTGATATCATCGCAAACTATGATTTCGCACGCAACCAAGTATGCAAATACATCATCGATGATGATCTCGTTTCGATTCCATGTCCCACCTATGCATGCATAATTGATTGATATTTCTCTATTCTCGGAAATAGGTACCGACTTTTAGGTGTCCCCCAACGATGACTCCTCTCGAACATATCCATAGTCCAGGATATTCTCATGGGATGGTTCGATCGAGATAGCGATGTCAGATGGATTGGTTTGTGTCGCCTGCGTCTTCTTCCTAGGACGAGAATCCATCGAACCCAGTGGTCTACTGTGCTTCCTCGCGGGATCAGATGACTGGTTAGCCTCCAGGGTACCACGCACACCATTTTCGTCACGGGCGGTGCTACGTCCTGTGGTGGGGACGTCAATCCTTGCAGGCACGTTTGCAGTAGGTATATGTGATCTCGTCACTTTAGCGATATCAGTGAAAGCGTCTAGCAACTTATTTGCTATGCTTTGAAGATCAAGAATTTGCTGCACCTCACTTTCGGACTGTGCGGTTCGGGGATCAAGATGAGACAAAGTGGGGACAGACTACGACAATTTCTGTCGTTCTTGTTGAACGTTAACGTTCTTATCTCCCCCTAATGACAGGAAGATTGTCTCATCAAAGTAACAATCCGCAAATCGTGCGGTAAAGAGATCACCTGTCAAGGGTTCCAAGTAGCGGATAATTGATGGTGTATCATATCCCACATATATACCCATCCTTCATTGAGACCACATCTTGGTACGTTGTGGTGGCGCAATTGGCACATAAACCGCGCACCCAAATGCGTAAGTACGAAAGATCCAATTCGTACTTAGTCACCAGCTGTGACGCATAGAATGGTTGGGTGGCAACCGGCCTCAAATAGAGTAACATTGCTACGTGCAAAATTGCATAGCCCCATGCGGATATAGGTAGGTTGGTGCGCATAACCAATGTCTGAGCAGCCATTTGTAACCTCTTGATGGTGGCTTCCACGAGATCGTTTTGGGTGTGAACATGGGGAACCGAATGTTCAACATCAATCCTAATGGAAATGTAATAATCATCGAATGTTTTCAATGTAAACTCTCCGGCATTATTGAGTCGAATTGACTTAATATGGTAATCCGGGTGGTGAGCCCTAAGCCGAATAATCTGGGCTAAGAGTTTAGCATATGCAGCATTTCGGGTGGACAGTAGCGTGACATGTGACCAGCGTGTCGATGCATCAACCAACACCATAAAATATCTAAATGATCCGCAAGTTGGTTGGATAGGTCTACAAATATCCCCTTGATTTCGTTGTAAAAATGGGATGGACTCTTTAGATATCTTTGCATAGGGCGGTCTCAGTCCTAATTTCCCCAAGGAATAGGCTTTGCAGAACGAGCGAGTTGCGAGCATGGCGGCACCCCTTGGTGTGGCAAAAATGCCGACAGTGGCGGTGGCTGCACCCCTTAGTGCGGCAGCTCGTGGACCAGTGTTGGTCAACCGAAGCGGATTCCTTTTAATGCTTCGGGTAGCTCGAAAAAGTGGATGTCTTGCACAATGCAAAGTGAACAAAATTAGTGTTTCTGAGCCAATGCTTTCAAGAAACAGATATTCATGGAACTGGATTAGAATGAAACTCGAAGTTTCAAACAATGGTCGTGAACGGTCATTATTAAATGCTACACGAACTGCCATAGTTCGGAGCAAATACAATAGTTCAAGCTTCACGAACTGCCATAGTTCGGAGTGAATGCGAACCCCCACTGTTCGACTTTGTGCGAACTTCCATAGTCCAACTTAGAGGGAATGGAGTAGAAAGCTAATTAGGAGAGACTGAAATTTAAATTAATTCACAAAAGCTATAAAACTTACATATAATCAAAGTAAGTCATCACAAAGTTTCAGAGGAGTTAGTAACGTCACAAGGAAATAGATAAACAATGAGAAAACCAAATGTATCGATGAGGATAGATCAGGAAGAATTAGCTTGATTTAGTGCACCTTGAGCATGTCTTGTTTTCATTGCTTTATGAATAATACGATGTTATTTATGCCTGATAATAAGTTAAAAACTTACCTTACATTACATTATACAGAAACTTGGGACTAAGAACTATGAATTTCTATTGGGATGTGATAGAAACTTTGTTCTATGGAACAAATTGTCATTCATAAGTTTTACATCCAGTGTATAACATTATACTACATACAAGTGTACATTATGTTACCATCAATTTGATTTTACATTCACTATCCCCACAATCACAAGCAAAACAATTTACACTATGATATAAGCGTAAGTAGCTTTCATGTCAAACTGATTCAAACCTAAAGTAAGAATTCAAATTAACTGATCCAGAATATACTCAGTGTTGCAAATACCATATTGTTTAGCTTCTGCTTGAAAGCCAGTTCGACTAGACTGAGAGACTGAGGAGGCAAAGATTTGGATATGCTTCTTAAGGATCAAAATACCTTGTGGTTGGACATTTTTCATAAGGAAAACCCTTACAAAATTTGTTTTGGTCGCAATAGAACAAAAAAATTGTCAGTTTTAAACATTGCGAGTACTACTAACATATTATATAATCATCAAGATTGGAAACTATTTCTCACCGCTTAAGAAATGTATTGATTGTCCAAGATGAACAAAGCGTGGAACTCAATGGATGTTCGTGAAACAACTTTCTTGTGGGCTAAAGCAGTGTACTTTACTAGTGAATAATAAATACAAGCTTTATGCATACATTTGTCTACCTCCATTAAATACTGATTTACTCAACTGTTCATTATTCTCCACCCATTGTATATGACTATACTACACAAGTGACACCTAAGCTAACTCGAATTTTTAACTAACCAATTCAGTGTTCTATCCTATGGGGCAAACAACTATCAATGATTTACAAACTATTTCGTAATCAACCATTCCTACACTGTCAATCTAACCATGTATAACATATTTGTCACAAAGGATATAATCAAGAATGTATAAGAGATGACCACTAATCGAAAATTTGTGGGAGGTATGGAACCGCTCATTCTTTTAGAATGGAGAATGATTGATAAGGAAAAAGACTAAATGCTCAGGATACTATGTGAATCCGCTCATTCTTTTAGAATGAGCACGATTAATAAGAGAAAGACTAAATGCTCACGATACTGTGTGGATATAGTTATAGTACCACTTTGATATATATGTAATGTGGGTTGTAATCATACCTTATGGTTTTGATGAGTCAATCAACCACCTTGTAAAGAGCCACACATGTAGGAATCTGTTCAAATAGCCATGTTCTCTGTATCCATGTATACCTCCTCAAAATCCCTTTGGCAGTTAAACCTGGCCAAGCAAGAGACAAAACAAGATTCAAGGGGGAAAACGCTCGCGGTAAGCGTTCGCGGCGGACGGTGTTCAAGGCGAATGGCGTTCGTGTGGGGATTTTTTCTTAATAGCTGCTAGGGTTAGGGCTCGTGCTGATAACATGTTGAAAGTAACGCAAAGTAAAGAAAGCAAAACAAGAGTACAGGGGAAACATATTATTCATTGATATACAATTAAACGAGATAGGAAACCTAGGACCCGGGGGGCTCATGCGCACAAAGCGCAGGAGGGCGTCATGCCCACAGATCTGGACCGTTAAATCTATTGGACGATTCAGATCAGTGGATTTTAATATTTTTATTTCACCGTTTTTAGCAATCATCTACACGTACCAATGATGGATCCTTGCTTGTTCATACTGGAAACTCTCAGGCCACTTAGATGGTAAAGAAGAGAGAGACCCAGAGAATGGTGAGGAGAAATCTGGTGATGGAATGAAACCACCCCATCCTATTTATGAAGAGAAAATTGTCGTCATCATGGCTGGTGATGAAAACCCACCTTCTTAGCCACCCCAATGACTAGCAGAGCCTCTTCTTTTGGCAACACTAGCACTTGCAGTAGCAGCTTTAAAGAGACTGATAAGTTCAAGAAATCAAAGAAACCCATTGAGGAAGAAAAACATAAAGATGAACAAGAAGAAGTTCAAAACAGAACGAACACCCCAGACTTCTGAAGCAACCCCACAACACCAGAACCAATGAATTATTTGATTTTAATTTTTAATGGGGTCTTAAACTTCTGAATTTGTGTTAATGGCTTTAAGCAGATGACATGTAGAAACCTTAATTCATATGTAAAAAAAAATTTCTTGGACGGTTCCCTCTCCCTCCTTCGCTGTTTTCCTCGCCCATTCCCGCGACCGCTAGAATCACTCTTAGTTCTGTGTGGAGTTCTGAAACTTTGAAAATCACCCGAAAAATAAAAAGTAAAAACAAAAGCATGATTGATCATTGAAATGCATATGACGTGTGTGCTTGGTCACTCAGCACTAGCCGGCAAAGGAGGCAGGCAATTTGATGAAAATCCTACTTCTAATGTTATCACTGGAACCAGGAATGTAGCAGTTCCATGACATAACAAGCACTCTGTTTAAGTTCATTGTGGCTTCATCATACAACAAACACTCTCTACAATTAATTCCATTAATTTGTGAGTCAGTGTGAATTACAGTAACTCAATGCAATCTCCACACTTGATGAAGATGGCCTCAAAATCCTACCAAGCGATCAAAACTACCAAAGTCGAGATTTTGATCAAAGGATGGATTCTTTCAGACTGCTTTCTGTCACAACTATCTTCTTGCCTAGTCAAGTGAGGTTAGCAAGTGTAAATAATGTAGAGTATTTCACATTGTTCTAGAGAGTTCTCTAGAACCTTCCATAAAATTCCATAGAGTTCCATAGGATTCTAGTCCTTAGATATTTCTAAGGAAGTGTGAAGAAGATCATTGTAGACCGTAAGATCAAATTGATCACCACCGTCCATTGAGGAGGTGGAGTTGTATAAATAGGCTTAGACCTCATTTGTTGTACTCACCTCAGAGAATTCAAGCAATACAAGTTCTAGTTCTCTTAAGCTCTCTTGTGTGTTATTAGTTTGCTTAGCTTTCCAAATTCTAAGTCTTTTGTGGGCAAGGCTGACTAGCTTTCTTTGATAAGTCGGGGCAAAGTTTGCTAGTGCCACACGGGAAGTACTTGTGAAAAGAAAGCTCGTGACAATTGGTATCAGAGCTAAGTTTGGCAAGGTTGGTGACATCATTCTACATAAGAGAATGTCGTTGGAGGTCAATAACCCATCAATTGGCAACAACGACAAAGGTGGGAAAGTCTGCAAGGACAAGTCGAAGGACATGATCGCTGCGATGGATGAAAGGTTGGCTAAGTTGTGTGCCACCATGTCCGACTTGAAGGAGAAAGTCGAAGACATGGACCAATGCATCGAGGGGCAAGCGTCCAATGGGGAGGACCAAGAGCTCCGGGAAGATATGCAAGGAGCCTTAAACGCAGTAGTGAACATGGTGTCCAAGAAGATCGAGTCCCTTGAAGCACAAATTGTTGCCAAAGATGCGGAGATGCATGCTTACAGGGAAAGAGTTGAGAAGCTAGAAACTCAACTCAGTGTGTGTATGGCTGCAGTAGCCAATGGTGGGACTACACCAGAGGCAATCACCCATAGAGTCGAAGCTCCCAAACCTAAGGCCTATGGTGGGGCAAGGAGTGCAAGGGAGATCGACAACTTCTTGTGGAACATGGAGCGCTACTTTGATGTGATTGGCATAATAGATGAAACATCAAAGATACGTAGTGTCTCCTTATATTTAAATAATATTGCAACAGTTTGGTGGCGCGGAAGGTCCAATGATATTAAGAAGGGATTGTGCACCATCGACACTTGGGAAGAATTCACGAAGGAACTCAAGAGACAATTCTACCTGGAGAATGCCGAAAACGAAGCTAGGGCCAAGCTTCGCCGCCTTCAACACAAGGAAGGCCACATAGGGGAGTATGTGAAGAAGTTCTCAGAGTTGCTCTTGGAGATTCCTGACATGGGAGAAAATGATGTTTTGTTTAGCTTCCTTGATGGCCTAACAGGTTGGGCCAAGTTGGAATTGAAGAGGCGAGGTGTGCAAGACCTTGCAACGGCTATGGCTGCGGCCGAGTCCTTGATTGAGTTCAAGAGAAAGGACTAATCCAAGGGCCAAGGGAAAAAGTCAAGTAATGATGGCAAAGGTGGGAGAGACAAAGAGAAGTCCTCCAAGGAGCACAAGAACTCCAAAGACAAAGGGAAGGAGAAAAGAGATGGATCACCCAAGAAGATATCTTGTTTCTTATGTAGTGGACCCTATCGGGCATTCGAGTGTGCCAACCGGGGGAAACTTGTCACGCTTGTCATGGAGGAATAAGCAAAGAAGAAAGGAGGATCGCCTCAATGAATCTCTTAAGTGGCATTCAAGCTAAGGTCGAGGAACAACCACGTGGAAGGATGTACGTGGAAACCGAGATCGGGAACAAGACTTTGAAAGTCATGGTGGATACCGGAGCCGACACAGTCTACATGGCCAAAGACCTTGCTGAAGAAATTGGCCTATCATATACTAAGGAGAAAGGATATATCAAGGGAGTCAATGCTAAAAGTCTCACAATTGAAGGAATAGCTCATGGCACCGATATTCGGCTTGGACAATGGCGAGGTAAAGTCAACATAAATATAGCTCCAATTGATGATCACAAGTTCTATTTAGGTATAGATTTCTTGGACATGGTGAAGGCTTTCCTAGTCCTATATGCCAACACCATGTGGATCATAGAAAAGGGACAACCTTGTGTTGTGCCCGTGGTACGGGAGATAAGTAAGGAGAGAATGGTGTCCGCCCTCCAACTTTCTAAAGGAGTAAAGAGGAATGAGCCTACTTACTTGGCTACCCTCAAGGAAGACGAAAGTCCCATGGATGGAGAGGTGAATGCACCTAAGGTCGTCCAAGATACTCTCAAGTAGTACAAGGATGTTATGCCTGCCGAGTTTCCTAAGAAGCTTCCACTAAGGAGAAGGTGGATCATGTTATTGAGTTAGAAGTTGGAGCAAGGACACCCGCATTTGCTCCTTATCGTATGACACCTCCTGAGCTCGAGGAATTAGACAATTGAAGGATTTACTTGATGTTGGTTATATCCGACCCTCCAAAGCTCCGTATGGTGCGCCGGTCTTATTTCAAAAGAAACATGATGGAACCCTACGGCTTTGTATTGACTATCGGGCACTCAACAAGGTCACTATCAAGAACAAGTACCTGATTCCACTTATTGCAGATCTCTTTGATCAACTTGGTGATGCAAGGTACTTTACCAAGCTTGACTTGCGTTCGGGATATTATCAAGTCGCACAGCCGAAGGAAATGAACCAAAGACGGCATGTGTTACAAGGTACGGATCTTACGAATTCTTAGTCATGCCATTTGGTTTAACTAATGCGCCGGCCACATTTTGCATTCTAATGAATAAGGTACTAGCTCCTTACCTTGATCGGTTCGTAGTTGTGTACCTTGATGACATTGTGATCTATAGTAAGACATTGGAGGAACATGTGGATCACTTGAGGCAAGTGTTCCAAACTTTGAAGGAGAACGAGCTCTATGTTAAAAAGGAGAAGTGTTCTTCCTTGGCTTGGTAAACTATTATAGAAGGTTCATCAAAAGCTACTCTTCCATAGCCGCTCCATTGACGGACTTGCTCAAGAAGGGACGAAGTTGGGATTGGAGTTCAAAATGCCAACAAGCTTTCGAAGGATTGAAGAAGGTAATTGTAGAGGAACCGGTGTTGGCACTTTCCAACCATTCTATGTCTTTCGAGGTACATACGGATGCTTCCGATTTTGCTATTGGTGGAGTATTGATGCAAGAAGGACATCCTATTGCCTTTGAAAGTAAGAAGCTCAATGATACTGAGAAGTGGTACACAGTGCAAGAGAAGGAAATGACTGCGGTTGTGCATTGTTTGCGAACATGGCATCATTACTTGCTTGGGAGCAAATTTGTGGTTAAGACCGACAATGTTGCCACTAGCTACTTCCAGACACAGAAGAAGCTCACACCAAAACAAGCTAGATGACAAAATTTCTTGGCAGAGTTCGATTACACTTTGGAGTACAAGTCTGGCAAGACTAATCTTGTTGCGGATGCTTTGAGTAGAAAAGGAGAACTTGCTGACATAAGTCAACCTCAAAGCAACTTGAAGGGACGCATAAAGGAAGGATTGGCACATAATTCCACGGCTCAAACCATCATATCTCTCGTCAAATATGGGAAGACAAGACGGTTTTGGGTGGAGAACGACTTGATATACTCTAAGGGAAGGCGATTTCATGTTCCACATCATGGCAACCTAAGGAAAGAAGTTTTGAATGAATGTCATGATAGCAAGTGGGCGGGACATCCAGGTATACATCGGACTCTTGCTCTTGTGGAAGATTCTTATTATTGGCCACACATGAGGGATGATATCGAAGCATATGTGAAGATTTGTCTTGTAGGCCAACAAGACAAAGTGGAGCAGCAGTCATCTGCCGGCTTCCTTGAACCTCTCCCCATCCCAGAAAGACCATGGGAGAGTGTTTCCTTGGATTTTATAGTTGGGTTGCCCGCATCGGAAGGTTACAATACTTATGGTCGTGGACAGATTTTCGAAGTATCCCACCTTCATTCCCACATCCAAGGAGTGCACAGCCGAGCAAGCCGCACATTTATTCCTCAAACATGCGGTGAAGTATTGGGGTGTACCCAAATCTATTATCAGTGATCGGGATACTCGGTTCACGGGAAAATTTTGGACTGAGTTGTTCAAGTTGTTGGGTACCGACCTTAATTTCTCTACTAGCTTTCATCCTCAAACGGATGGTCAGACGGAAAGGATTAATGTCTTGCTGGAGTTATATCTTAGGCACTATGTGAGTGCCAACCAGCGAGATTGGGCTAAGTTGCTGGATGTTGCCCAATTCTCTTTCAACTTGCAGAGGAGTGAAGCGACGGGTCGTAACCCATTTGAGATTTTCATGAGACAACAACCTATGACCCCGAGCTCTATTTCCACTGGCTACACTGGAGTGAGTCCATCAGCCTATAAGTTTGCCAAATGATGGAATGATCAAGCTAATGAGGCTCGATGTCACGTGCTGACCTTTTTCCCTTGGCTAACACGCTGCCTACTAGCGTCACACTCCCGTCGGACTAACTAGTCAAGGCACTTCGATGCTTGGCTAATGCTAAGTGTTGCTACGAAAGCTTAAGTAAGAAAAATGCTAAGGCACAAGTGTTTAGGCTTTTGAAAGAATGCTTTGTATTGCTTGAGAAAGTTGTACAAGTGCTTGATGATCTCTACAAATGAATGCCAATGCCTATTTATAGGCCCTTAAAGTCCTAGAGGCTTCTAGCCTAGAACCTTCCACAATCCTCCATCAAAGGAGTATTCTCTATGCATCTAGAAAGTTCCCACCTCCAAAGGAACCATAAATTACAAGGAGGCTTCTAGAAAATACTACACCAATTTGTACAAAGGTGTTCTAGACTCATCCATGCTAGAACACTCTAGAGAAAGCTAACCTAGAATGTCAGAGAGCACTCTAGAACCTTCCGGAGGCATCTAGAGAAAGCTATGCTAGATGGCTCGTGACATTCTCCCCCACTCAAGTCCTTGACGACCCCGTCAAGGCCGTGCCTCGAACTCCGCGATCTTGCCCTGGAATTGCCATAGGTCGCCCTCTTTCTCCCATGTGGCCTCACTATTCGGTAGTCCCTTCCACCGAATGAGATACTCATTATAGCTTGGCACACCCCTCCGTCGGATGAGCCTCTTTGCCTCGATGCTTTCGATCTTTCGATCAAAGGAAGTTACGACCGCGGTTGGTGCCCGACGTGACTCGCCCCTCGTTGGATCTTCTTTATCACCATGGTAGGGCTTGAGCATGCTCACATGGAACACCGGATAAATCTTGAGTTTGGGCGGCAACTCAAGCTTGTAAGAAACTCTCCCGACCTTTCGTAGGACGGGAAATGGCCCCTCATACTTCCGCACTAGTCCCTTGTGCACCGAGCGGAAGACCTTGAACTGTTGTGGCAGCAACTTGACCATGACCATGTCGCCCACTTGGAACTCGAGAGGGCGTCTATGCTTGTCTGCCCACTTCTTCATCTTTTTAGACGCCTTGTCCAAGTATGCCTTCGTTATATCAAGCTGCTCATGCCACCCTCTTGCAAGTTTGTACGCAGCGGGGCTGCTACCCGTGTAGCCCGACGCAACGGCTTGTGGAGTCAAGGGCTGCTGGCCCATGACGATCTCGAACGGACTTTGTTGCGTTGATTCAGACCGCTGCAAGTTGAATGAGAATTGAGCCACATCCATCAACTTGGCCCAATCCTTCTGGTTGGCACCCACAAAGTGCCTCAAGTATAGCTCCAACAAGGCATTCACCCTCTCTGTTTGCCCATCGCTTTGCGGGTGAAAGCTTGTTGAGAAGTGTAGACCCGAACCCAAGAGCTTGAATAACTCCGTCCAGAATTTTGCTGTGAACCTTGGGTCCCGATCACTTATGATGCTCCGAGGCAAGCCCCAATACTTCACCACATGCTGAAAGAACAACTTGACGGCTTGCTCGGCCGTGCAATCGCGTGGGGCAGGTATGAAAGTTCCATACTTGGAAAAGCGATCGACCACCACCATAATAGAGCCATACCCATCAGACTTGGGCAAGGCTGATATGAAATCCATTGAGACACTCTCCCATGGCCTTTCTGGAATCGGCAAAGGTTGCAATAGTCCTGCCGGTACACGTTGCTCTATCTTGTCTTGTTGGCACACAAGACAAGTCTTCACATAGGCCTCTATATCATCCCGCATATGAGGCCAATAGTAGTCTACCTCCAAGAGTGCCAATGTCCGCTGCATCCCCGGATGGCCAGCCCACATTGAGTCGTGACACTCCTTCATGATGTCTCGCCTAAGATTATCCCACTTAGGCACATAAATGCGACGACCGACGGTGTAGAGCACCCCATTCTCTACCCAAAATCGTCGAGTCTTCCCCTCCTTGGCCATCTCCATGAGTCCCTTGGCCAAGGGGTCTTGAGAAGTCCCCTCCTTGATCCGATCAAGAAGGTTGCTAGCGGCGCTGCTTGCGCTAGCGAGCATGGCCTTTCGGCTGAGAGCATCAGCAACAACATTAACTTTGCCCGGCTTGTACTCCATGACATAATCGAACTCCGCTAAGAAATCTTGCCACCGAGCTTGTTTGCGTAGCTCTTCCAACTCTGGCGGTGCCATCCGATAAGACACCATGGCTGGAGGCCTAGCCCCTGGCTCCAGCTCGATCATATGATCGACTTCCCTTCTTGGAGGAAGTCTCTTGGGTAGCTCTGGAGGCATGACATCTTCGTATTCTTTCAAAACCGTAGCTACCTCCTTCGGAACCTCGCTGGGTTGAGGCCCATCTTCGATCAACGTGGCCACAAATGTTGCTTGCCCCTTTTGCACGCCTTTCTTCACTTGAATGGCTGACAACATCTTGGCCTCCACGATCTCCCGAGTGACAGGGACAGAGCATGCTTCTCGATCCTTTGCAATAGTCATCGACCTGTCCCTTTCTAATGTCCATGGCTTCACCGTATCCATGAACTCCATGCCCAGCACCAATGAGAAGTCGTCCATCGTGACGACAGTCAGGTCCACCATCCCCTTCCATTCGCCCAAATGAAGGGAGACGCCTCGTGCTACACCATGGATAGGCACCGGTGCTGTGTTGACGGTCTTCAAGGTGCCTGGCTCCTTGGTGTACTGCATGCCCAGCCTTGTTGCCTCCTTCAAAGCAACAAAGTTGTGCGTTGCACCCGTGTCGACGAGTGCCTTTGAAGCCTTGCCATTTACCTTGGCTTCCACAAACATAAGAGCAGATTTCTTCGAACGGGGCAGCATACTTACCTTAGCCACGTTGCTTTGCTCCACCGTAGCCTTGGCGCTGCTTAGCAAGCGCAAAGTCCCCATTTGCGCCTCATCCCCCGATGATTCCCCGGACGATCCACTCTTGCCAGCGATCATCGCATTGAGCTTCTGTCGCTGTGGGCACTCCCTAGCCCAGTGCGGCCCTCCGCACAAGAAGCAGTCGCGGTTTTTCACCTTGCTATCCGAGAAGGACTGCTTGGCTTTGTCCTTCCTCTCGAACTGCTTGCTGCCGCTGCTATTGCTGCTTCTTTCAGTGGGTTTTGCTCCCCCACCTTTTCCCTTGTTACCGCCGCCACTCATGTTGCCGCCCTTGTGGCTTTTCGAATCAGCCTTGTATTCGAACAAGGATTCGGCAACTGCGATGGCCTCCGCAAGTGATTGAACATTGCGTCTCTTCAACTCTTGCTCAGCCCATCGTTGTAGTCCATCCATGAAGTAGATGAGTTGAGTCTTCTCCGGCATGTCCGAGACTTCAAGCATAAGAGAAGTAAACTGCTTGACATACTCTTTGATCGACCCTGTATGCTTCAATCCACGCAGCTTCTTCATAGCAACTTCCTCCGCATTCTCCGGATAGAATTGCCGCTTGAAATCCGCCTTGAACTCGTCCCAAGTCTTAAGTGAGCAAATACCCTTCTTGATATCCGACTCACGCCTCCTCCACCAAAGGATGGCATCATCACCCAAGTACATGGTGACGGTGGTGATCTTGGACTCATCATCGTCCAAGCGCATAGCGTTGAAATATTTTTCAACACTCCATAGGAAGTTGTCGAGCTCCCTAGCATCGCGCTTCCCATGGTACCTTGGCGGCTCGGGCACCTTCATCCTTGGCCCCTCTCGTATAGTAGCACTACCTGCCACAGCCGCCTTGCATAGGTTGACGTCCGATTGCAAGGACTCAACCTGCTCCCGAATGGCTTGGAGCTGCCCCATCAGCGTGTCCTTGAGCTGGCCCATCTCGTTGCGCATAGCATCCGCAACTTGGTTGACGAGAAGTTGAGTCTCGTCCTTGGCTTCCGCAGTGCCAAGCTCAAGGTCATGGACGCGGCTATCGAGTTGCTCGATATCCATGGTGACGCTAGCCAACGTCCCATTGAAGGACTCAACCTTCTGTTCCATCTCCCCAACGCTGTCCTGGAGATCACCCACGGTCAGCTCCACCTTGGCCATACGATCCTCAAGCATGCTGGTCCGACTAGTCTTTCTTCCAGTCTCCTCGATCACGGACCCTACAATAGCACTCTCTTTGTTTCCCGACATGATCAGATTGCTCCGCACCTAACCTTCGTACACACAACAGCTAGCACAATGCAACTTCAGCAAGACCGCCCCTACGATCGTCGCTGCTCTGATACCACGTGTCACGTGCTGACCTTTTTCCCTTGGCTAACACGCTGCCTACTAGCGTCACACTCCCGTCGGACTAACTAGTCAAGGCACTTCGATGCTTGGCTAATGCTAAGTGTTGCTACGAAAGCTTAAGTAAGAAAAATGCTAAGGCACAAGTGTTTAGGCTTTTGAAAGAATGCTTTGTATTGCTTGAGAAAGTTGTACAAGTGCTTGATGATCTCTACAAATGAATGCCAATGCCTATTTATAGGCCCTTAAAGTCCTAGAGGCTTCTAGCCTAGAACCTTCCACAATCCTCCATCAAAGGAGTATTCTCTATGCATCTAGAAAGTTCCCACCTCCAAAGGAACCATAAATTACAAGGAGGCTTCTAGAAAATACTACACCAATTTGTACAAAGGTGTTCTAGACTCATCCATGCTAGAACACTCTAGAGAAAGCTAACCTAGAATGTCCAAGAGCACTCTAGAACCTTCCGGAGATATCTAGAGAAAGTTAAGCTAGAATGTCAGAGAGCACTCTAGAACCTTCCGGAGGCATCTAGAGAAAGCTATGCTAGATGGCTCGTGACATCGAGCTTACCTGGAAAAGGCATCCAAGAGGATGAAGAAGTGGGCCGACAAGAAGAGACGGCCTCGAGAGTTTCAGGTTGGGGACCTTGTGCTTGTCAAGATGCATGTTCATGCCAGGCTTTCAAGACTGCATCGTGGCCTTATCCGGAGATATGAGGATCATTTCCCCATAGTCAAGAAAGTGAGAAAGTAAGCATACAAGGTCGAGTTGCCGTCAAGGATCAAGTTTCATCCAGTCTTCCATGTGAGCCTATTGAAGCCGTATAAGGAAAATCAGGATGATCCAAGCAGAGGAGTTTCACAAAGAGCATCAATGGGTATGAAGATCCAACATGACAAGGAAGTAGAGATTATCTTGTCAGATCGTGTGGTGCGCCATTCCAACCAACTTCTCACACATGAGCTACTCGTCAAGTGGAATGAATTGCCAGAAAGTGAAGCTAGCAGGGAGCCAATCCAACATTTGTGAAAATTCAAGGAGCAAATCCAAGCGTACGAGGATTTGAAGGCAACGAGGACGTCGCCTGATTAGGCGGGGGAGAATGTCACAACTATCTTCTTGCCTAGCCAAGTGAGGTTAACAAGTGTAAATAATGTAGAGTATTCCACATTGTTCTAGAGAGTTCTCTAGAACCTTCCATAAAATTCCATAGAGTTCCATAGGATTCTAGTCCTTAAATATTTCTAAGGAAATGTGTAGAAGATCATTGTAGACCGTAGGATCAAATTAATCACCACCGTCCATTGAGGAGGTGGAGTTGTATAAATAGACTTAGACCTCATTTGTTAGTCACCTCAGAGAATTCAAGCAATACAAGTTCTAGTTCTCTTAAGCTCTCTTGTATGTTCTTAGCTTGCTTAGCTTTTCAAAGTCTAAGTAAGTCTTTTGTGGACAAGGCTGACTAGCTTTCTTTGATAAGTCGGGGAAAATTTTGCTAGTGCCGCACGGGAAGTACTTGTGAAAAGAAAACCCGTGACATTTAGCACCAGGAGACACTAGGGATTCTAATCTATCTGTACAAAGGATGGATTCTTCCAGATAATTTTCTTAGTATAAGTCGAGATTATGAAAAAGAAATTTTAATAAATAAATAAATTAAGGAAAGGCAAGGACCATAATGTTTGAATTCTGAATTTCTCTTCAAAAGCTTTGCAGCCTGTCAATGTCTTTTTTGCTGACTCAAGCAAGGCCCTAATACTGTGCAAAACCTGATCCTTCAGCGGTACAACATTGAAAGGTTTTATCAAATACGAAAAGAAAAATATGAAGAAAGATTCTAACTACCCCAACACCACTTTCATGCTTACTACGAGCAATTTTAATATAGAACACAATCTTGGTATTTATTAATGGTTTGTAAATACTGTTATGTGTGGTAAGTGCTTAATATAAGATGTGCCTTTTCTGTTTTGGGGGCTGAGAAGATAAATATCAGTTTCAGTGAGAAAGAAAAAAAAAAAAAAAACCGAATTCTTAGAACCTAACAATGTGAAGGTAGGTGATTGGATTAACCCAATATATATACAATATTAAACTACATTACAACTGAAAACAAACACGGTTAGCTGAAGGACCACATGTACATTGCATACCTACTTAGTAACTTAAAGAACGTAAGGATCGATAAGAATTAACAAAACATATCTAATAAACTCAATTGTACACAAACATTTGTATCATGAACATAATGTCAGAGCTTTGAAAATACAATTGCAAAAAGATACAGGTTAAGAAACTAAAAGATCCTTCCTCGAGAACAGAATCATCACCTTACTTTGCATTTCGGTTCACTTTTAGATATGGCAACGCTTTGATAACATTGTCATAATCACTCCGGTTAACTATTTGCTGCAAACGAAAATTATACCTAGTGTAAGAAAACTTGCACTTGGGAGTTGAGAAAATGCGAAAAATGGTATCAAACATGAAGATACATATGAGACATCAAAATACCAGATCGATAAGGATAACGGTAATACAACTATCTTGGGACATTAACATAAAACGACCAATATTTGAGAACCGATTTACTCGCCAAGTTCAGGTTTGGAGCCAACATATGGGAGCTAGGATGATCAGACAGAAAAATGCTTTGCGAGAACTATAAAAATGTATCTGCTTTGCGAGAACTATAAAAATGTATCAAACAGCTCCAGGAATCATATTAGAGTAATTTTTTTGTTAAGAAAAATGACGTTTATATTGAAAACAGGTTTTTACAATCGCTTGTCAGAAGTTTTCTTTTTCATCAGTGTTGAACAATCTTATAGTCTGACAGCTCAAATGAAATTCGAAACATCTAAGTTTTTCGAATACATTTTGGCATTATTTCCTCCAAGGAAACATATCAAGTCCTTAATTGATCAAAATGAAGCTTTCCCTTTTTCCTATCTCTGAAATGAACCTTTTTGTTACACATCTTTTACGATGTTGTTGACACGAAAATACACAGTAAGTGAAATTTCCAAGACAGAATTCTCTGGACCACTCAAAACAACCAGAACAACTATCTGTTACCACAGACTTGACAAGGGTGACTAATGAGATCACACATTCTAGCACAACATATAATTATCATGAAGCAGTAGGAGAAAGATATTGATCAGACTCTAGGAACTGCAAATGATAAACATATAAGATCCTTGTCAAATTGTAGATTTAAGAAGCCACATTCACTACTGGTAATGAGTCTTCGCTTCTAAAATTCCAAATATGGATAAATATCGATATCCTTTCAATTCTAAATAAAAATCCAATATCTGCGGATGACATCCATTTTCGGGACTCTAATAATAAGCACTGATGTGTGTACCATCCAAATCTGAAATTTGAAATTGATTAAATATTTACTGTTTTATTCAGTAGTAATCCTACTTTTAATCAGTAGTAATCCTACTTTCAATAGATGTGGAAACTAAAAGTGGAATTAGGTTTCAATTACTCAAATGAAATCATTTGATACTTCAATACACCAAACATCCAAACTACAAAAATTCATATGTCAATTCATGAAGAAGAAAAAACTACCATTTTCGACAACCGGAGCTTCCTTTTTGTGTTCTTTTTCCCAAGCAAATGCTGCTTCCCAGCACCCCTCCTTAGTATCTTCCCATTACCCGTCACACGAAACCTCTTCGCCGAAGCCTACACAGCAATCCATTCAATTAACTTTCAATAAAACACTAATTTCCTCTAACACCCACAAACTCATACAACCTTACCTATACATCATACAACAAATTTCCTCATTTTACAACCAAACCATCCAAACACACTGAATTTCAACAATAACCAACAAAATTCAACCAAATGGAAGTATGGGTATTCACCATTTCGGAACAACTAACAAAATTACCTTGTGGGTCTTCATCTTGTACCCCTTTGCAGCCACTACAGTAAAGGAAGTCGAAATTGGTGGTAGAGAGAGCTTGTTAAGGGGTAGTGGACGGAACCCAGAGATGCTGTGGGCAGAACTGAGCTTCAAGGAGGAACAGGTCCCCTTGAATTGGGTTGAAAAACGGACCCCATTGGAGGTGTGGGTTGAAAGGAGTGAAGGAGAGGAGGCGAAGCTGAGTGAGAAGAGCGTCATAGTTGCAGACGACGCCATTGTTGTTGGTTTATCCGTTGGTATGTCTTCAAGCTCTCTTTTGAGTCTCTTAACAACAGAAAAAGATGGATGGATAGAACATAGAAAGGATAATGGAAATTTATCTACACAGTTTTGTTTTGTTTCACCCCATCTTTGAATTTTGACCAGGGTCTAAAATGTTTTATTTTTGCTAAACTCGTATATCCGTTTAGAAATTTAATGTATTTGTTATTGTACAAGTTGAGGAGTCTCCCGATACTTCTAGAAATTTATTTTTTTAAGCCTAATTTTTCAAAATAAACAATTTAGATATCATAATTGATGTAATAGTTACTTTATATATACATTTTATATTTTTTTATTACTAACACAATTTCATTAACTCAGGTTAACTCATATGACATATTTATCCTTTGTAAAAAATAAGAAAACTTAATTTTATACTTTTATGACTAACAATGATTTTTCATTAATAATTTTTTTTCTTTTTTTAATTTTTTTCTTAGATAATCTTTGTGTCAAATTTCTTTTCTTCCTTCAATACTTAGAATCATTGATGCTAAAAAAAATTTAACAAAGAAGTTGTAATTGTGGCAACGATGATGTCAAAGTTGAAGAAGCAAAAAGTTTCACATCTTCCCAACTTTCTCCAAGTTCAATTATTGGTTTCTTGAATAATGTATGTTTCCATCAATTTATTGAGTGATTCTATGTGTCGAGGGAAAGGGCGAGGAAACCAGCGAGGAAAAGGAGGTGGCGGGTTTCCTCGCCCTTTCCCTCGACATTTAGAATTTCCCCAATTTATTAGTCTCCTTTAACATTTAGAATTTGTAATGGAACTATTACATATCAAGTGTTTTTTTGGTGCAGAAAAGAAATCAACAAATTATCTGTCATCTGAAAAACCTATGGATTTGCGGTCATTGATTGTTGGTGGTGAGAAATGTGACTCCCAAACCCTAGTTATACATATGAACTCATTAGTTAAATTTAGATGCCCAATGGGCCTTCACAATATCATATGTATGTGTAAATAATGATCAAAATGACATTGAAAATTAGGGTTGGGCAAGTACGGGTAACCGGCCCAAAGTGTAAAAATCGAAAATCGGATCGAGAAATTCGGGCCCGTGTTTATGAGGCCCGAAATCGGACCGAGTTGACCGGTTAACCGAGGTCCCGGTTAACCGAATTTTGGGCCGATTTCAAGCCGGTCTCGGTCCTGATCAGATCTTATCAAAAATCTTTGATCAGATCTGATCATTGCAAAAATGGGGAAGGGAGGGGATCTGATCATCAGATCTGATCAAGAACCGAGATTAGATCTGATCAAGATCCGATATCAGATCCAATCCGAGATCCGAGATCATATCTGATCATTGCAAAAGTGGGGAAGGGAGGGGATCTGATCAAGATCCGAGATCAGATCTGATCATTGCAAAAATGGGGAGGATAATGGAATGGGCAGCAAGAGCAGACCATTTGGGAGGAATCCCTCAAAGACTAGTCATCAAGGGGGTTGGCGCTTTAGCCAAAGTCATGACCACTTTCCTCAACTCCACTTCGGGTCACAACTCCGAAACCCTTCTTCGTCTTGTCCACTCTCGACCGCCCGGAGTTCCCCTCATCACTGTCAGCAACCACATGTCCACGTTAGTATCCCAAACCAAACCCCAGTACCTTCGTTGTGAGAATGAGGAAAGTGTTTTACTTGCTAGTTTCCTCGCCATTTAGAATTTCTGGAATTCTCTGTGAAGTTGAGGGGAGAGACCGAGAGAGATTTAGTTAAGTGAAGGAGTCGGGCCGGACCGGTTACCCGACGGGCTTCAGAAATGGAAATCGAGGCCCGGACCAGAAACTTCTGGCCGGGCCGGGTCGAGCTTTTACAACCAAAAGTTTTTTAATTAATTAAAACCGACCCGATCGATCCGGGTTTTCGGTCCTAAATGCCCACCCCTATTGAAAACTATGAGTTTGTCTAGGCAGTCAGATTTTAAATGCATTTTTTGTCAGACTTGGGATTTTTTTTACACTTTTACCCATTCTCTTTAGAACACAACTACAAACATTATCTATAGAAGGGTATAAGCGTAAAAAGCGCAAAATCTTACCAAAAAATGGCTATAAAGCCTGGCTGCCTAAAATTGGAAGTAAACTATTGAAAGAAGAAGTTGGCATGGAAGCATGATCAAGTGAAGTTTTTGGGTTTATAGGTGAGTCCATCATTATATATACAAAACATAATCACATTGAACTTAAAACACCAAGATTGCATGAGTTCGATTTTCATACCCAATTTTGATATTTATTTATTTTAATGCAATTTTATTAGTAATTGCAAACATTAAAAAATCATTTAATTTAATAAAAACATATTTTCGATCCTCTTAGAGTTTGTGATTTTTATAGCTATTAACAATTATTATTTATGTCATTGTGACATGCCCCTACTTTTTTGTTTTTAATGTAATTTTATATGTAATTGCAAACATTAAAAAAAAAAAAATTTGTTTGTTCATAAGTGCTATAAAACCTCCAAAAATAATATTTGAAATTAATATCTAAAATAACAATTCAATGAAAATATACATCATTTGCCAACTCATACAAAATTTGAGGCTCACATAAATCATTTTTTCTATGAAATTGTATTAGGATCTTATTATGATTGCAAATTTCAGTTATTACGCTCATTTGCCCTTGCTAAGGTTTTCAATATTGTGACCGTATTTTGGCTTTAAATTGGACTACACTGGATTCAATTTGGTATATGCAAAAGTTACTAGCTTGGATAGGAAAAAAAAATTTGTTTCGTTCTTATTAACTACTATTATCAACTAATAATTACTTGTCATTTCGCCCCTCGACTAAAATTCGGAGTCTATCACTGAGTATGAAGGATGAAACTTAAAGGTGATCATGTTTACCAAGTTTTAAACTTTTATCGTGCCAAAGGCATGAGGAATACCCCTAATTTGTTTACAGGATTAGGTGGGCACTTGAATCAAGGGAGGGGAGTACGAATATGTAGACGAAACTCTAAGCAGTAAGAGTCATCTGCTTTTGCAGAGTAATCATAAATCATGTTTTTAAGAAGGTTCCTATTATCATTCTTGGAGAAAAAACGATTAGTAAATCACTTGTTATATATTATTACACATATAATAACTACGTTATAATTCCATTGGAATGTAAAATTTTATGACAAGTTAATCAAATGATTTTATTAATTAATTAAAACCAAATTTCTAATCATCAATAACTACATTATGAAATTTTTTTTTTTTTTTTTTTTTTTGAAAGGCAAACCGGTGTTTGATAGGATCCGTAACCTATCCCCCGAGGTGCCGCCTATAGGCCAACATCCTACAAGGCCTTAACCACTCGACCATAACTCCTTTGGCTACATTATGAAAAGTTTGCTAGACTTTAGCATAATAATTTGATTAACTTGTCAGTCAATGAAAACTTTTAAAAACTTATAATTTGTTGTTCATAATTAAAATAATTAATATCGATACCTACCAGTGGCATGGGGTGGGAGGGGTTAAGGTTTAGGTGTTAAAAAAATAGAATCATTAATAAAATAGTCATTGTTGGTCATAAAAGTATAAAATTAAAGTTTTTTTTATTTGTTTAAGAAGGATAAATATGTCTTATAACTTTATGAGTTAATAAAATAGTCATTTTCGGTCATAAAAGTATAAAAGTAGGTACAAATTAGCCATTACATCAACTACGATATCTAAATGGTCCATTTTTGAAAAAATAGGCCTTAAAAATCATTTTCCGAAGAAAATTCACTTGAAGTGCAAATATTTGCAGTTTTGCACCATAATCCCACCAATTATCGTCAATTAAGGACTAGGGGTGGGCATCTCGTCCCATGATCCCGAACCTGTCCCAATTTTTTGGGTCATTTTGGGATTGATCAAACTCATCCCGATCCCGTTCCGTCCCGATCTAGAGTGGGATGGGATCGGGATGAAGATTTTCAATCCCGCCTATCCCGTCCCGAATTTATTTATTTAATATTTATTATAATTAATTTTAATCAAAATATTCTTTTAAATTAAAGTATTAAAGTTTAGGATGTGTTGAAATTAAATCAATGTAAGATGAAATTTTATATGAAATCTAAATGAATTGAATCATTAATTCTAAATAAAATTAAATATATATTTGTCTTCCAAAAAAAAGTTTAATATTTATTTATTTAATATATATTATTATTTATTATGTAAGTTTTATGTATATAAATTTGGCATTATTAGTGTGTGAGTAATGTGAGATAAAACTATTTTTGTTATTTTTTATTGGAGGACTATTTAGTAGGTACTCGTCCCAATCTCATTTGAGATGGGACAAGGTCGGGATGAGGTATATCTCGTCCCAATTCCGAATGAACAGGATGGGATAGGGATGGGTTTATCTCATCCCATCCCATCCCATCTCGTGCCCACCCCTAATGCAGGTGGGAGAGGAAATAACCAGCCTATTCATATTATTAATTGTCTCGAGTCCCCACTTGATCTCAAACTGTCCAATCACATCAACGTTACATCCGTATTATTGAACCAGTCTTTATCTCTAATTTTAGAAACAAAAATTCTTAAGAGCCACGCCCTAGCATCAGATCTGTGTGTGAACTTCTCACTATCACCTCAAGATTCTCTTAAGATATTCTCTTTTTTTTCTAAAAATGTGTAGGGGAGCCTCCCTTGGCACGAATCTGACGCTAGGGACCTGACTTTTTCAAAAAACAATGCGATCAACATGATCGTGTTTTATATTATTTGCCCTTGTGTGTCATGTTTTCATCAAGAAGGACCTCCATATCCTTCTAACTTAACAATAAATGCAGTGGGTTATGTATTGGCTATGAGATCAAGCCAAATATTTATTCATACAAAACCCAAGGAACTCATACATGCCAAGCCATGATTTTTTAGCCTACATGGTTTGTTGGGTTTAAACTTTAAATGTGAGAACCAAACTTTCAATTTTCATCAATCAAGAAAACAAAAAAAATATATCTCATTGTTCACTAACAGACCGACCACCGAATGCAGAATCCTAGCAGTTAAAGGAATACCAACAAGAGTAGCCCTCGCGTAGGAAGAAACCATCACCTTCCAACCATTGGGGCCCATCTGGGCATGAGGAATACCCAAGAGATTCAGATACTCCCGGAACAATTTCGGAACAGGGAACCAAAAACCAGAAGAAAACATGCACGAATACATTGCAATGTATCCAACCTTTGGGTTACAAGAGCTATCATTCGGTCCAAGTAGGATAAGCTCGAGGCCAGCGGAAGATTATAATTGGAATGAAGGCTCTCCATAGTTGACTGAGAAGCTCTATTGGAAAAATAATGAGTCTCATAAAGAGTCGGCGACTTACTACTTAACTTATCACCAACAGATATTGTTGAGGAGCAAAAGAGCAAGGAAAATGAAGAAAATGAGCAAATAAACCCTAAATTCAAAGATAGCGTGAAGAGGGAAAACATATTTACCACATTTCCTTTTATAGAGCCAAGCGATGAAGAGATGACTCATGGGACAGCGTGTGAGATATGATGGCAATACGAAATCCCAAAAATGTGCGCAAGAAACAAGCAAACAAGTAAAGGATCAAGACACATGCTCGTGAAAAATAATTGACAACATTAAATACAAGAAAATAATGAAATGCAAAGTTGAACCGTCACCAAAGTTAGTGATCACGTCAGCATGCCCACTAACTAAGGGAGGAGTAGCTGATGATAGACCAAAATTGACCTATTATCATAATCGCACACGTGGCATAAAGTTCCATCACGAGAATACAATGCCTAATCCATTGGGCCAGCTTATAAAACCCAAAAGGATTGAGGACAATTATAGGGGCCTTGGATAGGCCCACCTCTAAGGAAGTGTGGGTGAGCCCCGAAACCAAGCCCAGATGAATCAAAGTCATCACATGTTCTCTCATTAAGAGGAAGAATGTTGCACCAAGAAAGAGTCGTGGAGGGACCTACGCATCCCCATTAAAGAGGAGATTGTTACAGAAGCATCTCCTTCCGTTGCGTCTCACATGCTTAAGTCACGCAGAAAGTTAACTACGACCATTATAAAAGGTAAAGAGAACTTTCGACAAAGGTATGCAACTTTAACTAAATTTTTGTTCATGTTTACTTCATTCTTCTAACAGAGTTATTGACTTAAGCATCGGAGTGCTTTCTGCCATCAAAAATGTGGTTTTTGGCAGTTTAACAGTGGTTAGGGTGGGCACGGTTCGGTTCCAAATTTTGAGGAACCTAACTTGAACCGTTTAAAATTTTAACGATTCCGATTTAGATCGGTTCCTCTATTTTGAACGTTTGAACCGAACCTAACTCGAATCGTTTACAACGATTCGGTTCCTATGGTTCCAAACGATTCATTGAAACAAAGAATCTCATTCAAAAATGACTTTTAATTCATCATTAACCACCTTTGGTAGTTTATTTCAACCACAAAACCACCCTTGGTGATTCAATTCATCATTAACGCGCCTCCAGTGGTGGGTTCATGGTTTTGGACAATCATGCTTCTGCACTCTGCAGAACTTTTGAAAGGCAAGATAGTTGGAACTTTTGAAAAATTAAGACCTACAAATTTTAACTTATTGGGGATATGTTATGATGACATTATGTTATGCTTTGCAATAAATTTATATATGAAGATGCTACCGAAATGCTAACCGGAAATTCACTGTTCCTCGTCTTCCCCTTTCTCATACTAATAAATCTTTCCCCCATTCTAGATAGCTTTTGTCCTTTGGATTAGCAATGAAAGGTAACATATTTATACACGCGTCATATATCCTACAGGATGTTGAGTCCCTTCTTGTAGCCGCATATACAAGCAACTCTTAGGATACACGTACCTCGTGTCTTTAATCTATTCAATAATCCTCTATGGTAACGAAACATCATACATTATTGCTAACAAAATCACCTAACCAACAAGTTAATTTGCACGGAAGAACATCACCCTGAAATCCTGAATTACCCATTCAACTCATATGCATCAACCAATTATTTTCCCATTGCCACATTGTTTCCCGACATGGAAATTCTTTAACGACCAATTACCAACCAGTCCTCCATTTTCTTCCCAAAATAACAACACACAATCAACAACCCACCCAATCCAAGCTCATAGACACATTTATTCAAAAACCTACGACCCCAAAATTTAAATGCCAAATTAACTCTAAAGCAAACTAAATTCACAAAATTCATCAACAACTACCAATACCCATTCAATCAATTCAATAAATTCAACACCCCATTGTTTCAATTCACTCAAAAAGCCAAAAACAGAGTCTTATCTCACCATGGTCCCAATTTCAGATTCGAAGTCATACTTATCAAGTGCGGCATGGAAGTCCTCGAGATTGAACCCCACGCCCTGCAAAGGGGTGGTTCGACACCTTTCATAAGCGTCTTCGAAGACATGTTTGAGCTTCTCCCTCTATCTGGTCTGAGCATTAGAAATTACACTGGCAGTGAGTACAGGAACAAAAGAGGTCGCTTTTTTAGGCTTTGGAGAGAAGGGTTTTCAGTGAAGAAGAGAGTGGTGGGCTTCTTAGCCCTGCAAATTGGTGAGCCAAAGATGCCATTTTTATCAAAGTGTTTGAAGAAATGAGAAGTTTTTTTGCTTACTTAGTCTATTTTTTTTTATATCTGGTTTTCTTTCTCTTTTATTGGATTTTGGTTAGTTTAGATAAGCTGATAAGGAAGAGAGAAGGAAATGCGATTGCATGAAAGATAAGAAATTGACAAGGGAGAGGTTCAATTGAAGATTGAGAGAGGAAATCAGTGGAAGGAAAATTTACCGTGTTTTTGAGAAACTAGGGTTTTCCAAAGATTTAGTTTTTGCTCTGCATCTGTTTTTGAGAAATGATTTAGCTTTTGCTCTCTGCTCGTTGTTCGTTGCTGCCTGCTTGTGGAGAAATGAGAGAAGAGCTTGTGGTTGTGGAAAAATGAGAGAAGATAACTTAAGGTTAGAAACTAAAGGGTATATGTCATCGGATCGGAACCGTTTGAAAAAAAAAATTAGGAATCGAAACCAAATTGTTTTGAGTAAAACGGTCCAGTTTGCTTTGGATCCGCGGTTCCTAAACCCGTTTGCCCACCCCTAACAGTGGTGTTGCAGGTCAAACTCACAGGAAAGCTATTTTTGGACGCATCAAGATTCATAGAAAGTTATTTTCCGCATCTTAAAATGTTTGTACTTGAGATCCTTGCACTTAGTTGTCTTTGATGAGGTTGGAAACAAATATGATGGGCATGACATGGTAACGCATGGGTACACACATGCGGTCGTGCCTACGGCACGACTGATACACTAGTTTGAATAAAATACAAAAAGATTCATTAAAATACATTTAGAATTTTTACAGTCTGTAAAGTGTGATAAAGAAAGTGAGTTCACAACATTTTTTATTTTTTTTATATATGTACATAAACATATGTAGCTCACAAAAACCCGTTAAGGCGCATTTGGTTACTCAATGGAATGGGTTTGACCATTGTAATGGTAATGACCATTGTAATGGTTTAAGTCATTCCTTTGTTTGGTTGGGTATAAAAATGACGTCATGGGAATGATCATTACAAATTTCATTGTAATAGGCATTCCTTCTCAAAACCACATGAATGCTTATTACAATGCCCATGGTAATGATCAACAATCCATTTGTCTTATTTGTCATCCTTACCGAACATAAGTGATGCCCTTACCCATCATAGATCCAAAATCCATGGTTGATAATTGAGGGCATAATGTTAAAGACAAAAATCATTCTCATTCCATCAAGTAACCAAACGTAGTAATATTCTCATTCCCATTTCGTTGAGTAACCAAACATAGCCTTAGAGTTTGTAATGCAATAGTAGATTAGTAGTGCTTTCATTAAGAATTCTATCATGGGCTGTAGCTCGGGTGTATTTGCTTTTGAATAGTCCATGTTGTTTGTGTGGACTATTTGATTTGTTAAGAGAGAAAATGCAGACCACTTTCTTTTGTGGCAACAAAGTTCCAAGTAAGTGTCGTGTAGAAGAATGTAGGTCTTCAACAACGCTCAGTACAAAGAAGACTGAAATTGTAACAACCCTACTACCCTAATATTACAATTATCATGCCTTAATTTATTAATTATTTTATGCTTGGATTATTAAAAAACAAAGAACGCCAATATCATTTTGAATTTAAAACCCTAATATTTTAGGGTTTATATTTCTTTGGGTTACATTGGAAGAGGGTTATTATTCTCTAGCCATATATAGTCTGTGGAAATAACAAAAAAAGTAAAGAAAACAACTAGAGGAAGAAGAAAAAAAAACAAGAGAAAATAAAATAGGAGAAGAGAGAACTTGTGAGTTTTTCTTCATTCTCTTTTATTGTTATTAGATTAATTTATGAATTAGGGTTAGAGTTTAATACATATATAAGTCTAAAATTTTATGTTCTAATGAAAGAAATCTTTGTGTTTTGTGGGAATTGGTTGAGTTAAAAGAGAAAACTCAAAATCATATTTTTATTTAAATCTCGTAATACGAGACAACTCTGCGCAATGTTAGTTTTGATTTTTCTATTGGATCGAGACCTTCCCGTGGTCAAAATCCTTTAAAATCAAATCTATAGATTCGCAACACACATATGAAAAGTATACCGTTGGTTTGGAGTCCATCCAGCGTTTAGATTTCCCTCGAGGCGCAGAAAACTGCCACTGGTTTAATTTTAAGAATCATGATTTTTACAAAATTGATTTCTTGGGATTTTGCAACTTATATACAATTGATGATAAATGTGCTTGTATTCATGCCTATGTTGGTGATGTTAGTATGATGTGATTATTAACATTTAG
This sequence comes from Berberis thunbergii, assembly GCA_003290165.1. Lineage (NCBI taxonomy): Eukaryota > Viridiplantae > Streptophyta > Magnoliopsida > Ranunculales > Berberidaceae > Berberis > Berberis thunbergii. Next base: position 250,622 of record QNQO01000960.1, read on the forward strand.
TGAATGTTTGTGTTGACTAAGTTATATATTGAAATTATGTGTGCAATATATCCATAGTGCCTTCGCATATATACGCATTTGGTGTGTGTTGGTTTTTAAACATTCCATTAATCATATATTGATTGCATATCTATTGTATATGTGTTGGTAACATGACATTTATATGTGTAAAACCTAAACCTAAAAAGTTATGAAGCATATTACATTTTTTGGTCGAAATATTTCATCATTTTTTTGTAGATTTCGATATTTTCCTGTAAAAAAATCCAACAAAATACATTTAGGAATACTTGTGTACCTAGGCTTCATTAGGTTAATTTACTTATATCTAACTTTTTTTGCATATTCATATATGTTTAATAGTCTTGAAATTTTTTACGGTTTTTCTACATACAAAAGAAATATTTTCCAAAATGTTTCCTAAAATCAGAATACCTAAATTACTTCCAGTGACGAAATCACAATCCCTGCCGTCAATATTATGCCTATGGTCTGCCACTCTAGCATCAGAAATTCTAGCTGGCCCGTTCTCACAGCCCATCCCATGGGACGGACCCTCCCAGGCACGTGCCTTTGGGAGGGCGTCTCGCACGTGGAAGAGGAGAAACCACTTAGCACGCATTCCCACCTGGTTTCCATCACTATCTTGATCGTTACCATCATCACTATCACCCCTTACTCCACTCATCATCAGCTCCATCACCATCAATAAAATACTAGTTTTGTTAATTATAATCAAAACCAAAAAAGCACCCAATCACCTTCTCTGTTTTTAGCTTCAATAAGTTCAAGAATCCCATTACAGCTTTTAAACTCTTCATCAACACTTACTCACTGAACTTGTTGTGTTCATTGGTGAGAAATGGCTGCAGCCGCGCTCGAATGCTGGTCAGGCCGAGCGAGCACAGAAGAAGACATGGTGGAGCAAGTTTTGATGAAAACCCAAGACAGATCAGAGGTTATTCTCTCCACCACCACCACCACCCCCCAACTCCTCCACAAATTCTCCATCTTTAGTGCAGAAGAAGTTCCAGAAGTCAACTGGAAATTTCTCCGAAGCCATTACTGATCTCAAGAGCTCACTGAATCTTGACTCTGCAAGAGAACCATCTTCAGCAAAGATTGAAACTTGCCGGAAGCTCGTCTGGGGTGGGGTTGTAAGGAATCTCACTCTACTCTACCCTGGTAGTCAGCTCCCAGAGAAACTTGTTTCGAACATTCGAAAGCATTTCAATTCAATGCCACTTAGGTATGATGAGGAGTCGATGAAATTTTTTGCTAAGGAGGAGGAGGCGAGGAGTCGATGAAGAACAAAAATTTTTGCTAAGTGGGTTTCTCCTCCTCCACGTGCGAGACGCCCTCTCAAAGGCACGTGCCTGGGAGGGTCCATCCCATGGGACGGGCTGTGAGGACGGGCCAGCTAGATTTTTTGCGCCAATTTAATCGCATGCAGTATGGACTTTTTTTAATAGTGCGCATGTCTGTAAAATAAGACAACTTTACAAGATTTGAGACTATCTTGTTGGTTTACATCAGGCAGTGGTTGCACGGAGGTAGATTGTCCACACGTACAACAAAGATGTTAGTGTTTAGCATGCATCATCACTTTGTTTTTTAAATGGTGGAGTAACTAAATGAATATTAACATGGTTGCCCGATGTATTTAACAAATGCAGCTAAGTCACAGGAAAAGCTTAACATAATTAAACTTATTGAATGGCAATTAGCTGCATTTTAATGTCTTTATGAGGTACCTATAGCTTAGGAACTCTTACCCTGCCCCTGTTCCGTGGAGGCTCCCCAGGGTAATTAGTTTGAGCCTTCTTAATCTTTATCCTCCAAGAAACAAATAACATGTCCAGCCTTCAACACAATCAGTGAGATGTAAAGATAGAAATAGAAGTCTCGCTCCAATGGAACAATCAGCTCATTTATTTGCAGAATACAAGAGAGGGTCTTTGACAAATGCGACCCATTAATTGCTACAGACTCGGTGGAGGGGGTAATTGAATTTTACATGAAAAGTAAATAAGATTAATTAGATCAAGTATTAGGGGATCACGTCAGGAAAAAAAAATGCCCCCCCCCCCCCCCCCCCCGGGGAAACTATACTCTGTTGAATAAATTTACGACGGATATGGGCCTACAAAACTTAAGTTTGGACGGATTTGAATTGTGGACTACAAAGAAAAGTGGGAATGGCGACAAAGTCAAAGAACCGGAGTTTACTCTTTAGCGCCCTCTTCTTTGGTGAAAGCCAACTCATATATCTGACTGAAATTTTCTGCGAAGTGGACGTCAAGACCTTCTTTGACATTATCTGCAAGTTCATCGAAATCCCTTCTGTTAGCTGCAGGGAATATGATGGTCTTCACACCGCTTCTTCTTGCAGCAATAGTTTTCTCCTTGACCTGTTTCATCATATAGAAAGAACTCGTGAGTTTAAAAATTAATCAAGTTCTAGTTCTAGTGAACTGGTACAGAAATTTGAAATAAAGTCCAGTTCTAGTGAACTATGAGCTTTTATTTCTTAAGAAGGGTTGATATTTAGAATGCAAAAATCATAAATTTTAAGCACTATATGGCAGTAACAGAAAACATGACGAATATGAAATACACAGTAACTCTAAGGAATTCCAAAGACAGATTGCTAGTTCAGTTTACTTACCCCGCCAATTGGAAGGATTCTTCCAGTCAAAGTTACTTCCCCAGTCATAGCTAGATCTTTCTTTACATGTTTTTTCATGGCAAGGGACAACATTGAAGTGATCATGGTACAGCCAGCACTGGGCCCATCCTTTGGAGTAGCTCCTGCTGGTACGTGCAGGTGGATCTTGGTATTGGCAAAGAAAAGGTTTTCAGGTTCTTTTTCAAGCAATATAGCTCTGCTAACTGTATGTGCTATCTGGGCACTCTCTTTCATCACATCTCCGAGTTGTCCAGTAAGCTGGAGTGCACCTTTTCCATCTCCTTGTTCTATCTGGGTGGTTTCTATGTACAGGGTAGAACCACCCATAGCAGTCCATGCAAGACCCATCACAACCCCTACTGGTGTCTGTTCGTATAAGCGTTCAGCATGGAAAACTGGTTTGCCAACAAAATCAGGAAGGTTTGACTCATCAATGTGGACTTTCTTGATAGGCTCAGTTGATTCAGTTTCTTGGACGCTCTCCACTTCCCTGTTGTCCTGTTAAGATAGAAAACATGAAACATGTTCAATTAAAGGTGTGCAATCCATCTTGTGAGGCCAAACACACAAATTTTAGAAAGAAAAATTAGTGGGGAAGAGTTTGGATAATGATCTTTCAAACTGCGAATAGAACATAAAAGTTTTTATGAGTTTTCCTCAGTGTCACTGAGTTGAAAAACCACAGCCATAGCTAGTCATAACATTGGCATGCATTAGGCTAAGGCTTATAGGTGATCACACAACTTTACATAGCTGGCCTGACATTGCATGGACTCCTCATGACCTATGTAACAACGACATAGATACGAGTATCGGTATCCGACACAGATACAAAGTGTCAGATACGTTGGCCAGAAAAATAAAATAAGATATACGCAAGGGGACACGCTTCTACATTTTAGTATCTACTTTTCAACAATTAAGTTTTGAACTATTAGGTCAATATTGCTACTCGGGTGCTACTAACTTGCCATAATATGCTTGAATAGAACTGAAACTTTTCAAAATATGTGAAAAAGTTGATGACCTAAGTACGGAGTATTCGATGGGAGCATCCGCAGGAGTCAATACTAGTATCTGACACGATACGTGTCGACATGCTCTTGTTTTGTAGAAATAGTGTCGTTGTTACATAGATCATGACAAATTGGACCCTTGAGTAAGCACATACCCTTATAGGTATGGATTTCAGAGCCAGTACCTTATGATCAAGTTGTTGATCAGCTGTATGTTTGATTTGGTCACTAGGTATATCTGTCTGTATTTGTTCAGCATCCACTATCTGTATTTGTCCGGCATCCACAGACGTTTCACTAGACTTTTCTTGAACATTTTCTTCAGATTCAGCACCAATCTGGGGCTTTTCTTTATCAACCTCATCATCACTGGAAGAATCACCAGAAGTATCTTTAGCCTCAGCAGGTTCAGCAAGTACACTGTCAACAACTTGAATTGGTTCATTTGCTGCCTCTTGCCTTACAAGTTGCAGAGCAATCTACAAGAAATCAAACCAAGGATATGAGATTAAAATTAGATGCATCAGATTATCTGTGACTGTTCACTTTGAAATGTGTTAATGTACCAGTACAATGAATGCCAAGATTGGATGTGTTTGAAGTGTGGATGGAGATGTGGAAGACTGAAAGTTATCTTCACTAGACCAGAAAAAACTGCTACTTCATAATTACAGTTTGAAGTCCATTTATTCTGGTCGTCAAACCATATCAACCACTTAAATAATCAGCTTCCAAATTTATAAACTACGAGCTAAATTGCAAGTAATTGGACTCACCTTGCGATAGATCTTTTCTATATGCTTCTGTAAATTTCTAACTCCTGCTTCTCGGCAGTAGTTTTCTATTAAAGCAAGAAGAGCTGCCTCAGTCACTTCAACCTGTAACAATTTTATTATGTCAGCATTCCTTCCTCGTTAGAATATGCATTACCATTTCCTTTTTTATCATGAAATTTTAAATAGTGTCAAATGGTGTGACAATCCATACCACTTTCATTTATTAATGTATTATGCATGTATTTTATGTTAATCCAACCCGAGGGAAATGGTGTGACAATGTGTAAAAAACGGACTAGCACATGAATCCAGAAGAGCAGTTATGAAGATAAATGGATACTTTCACAGGGTATTCTAGTCCCTGGCACAAAATGAATCATGACCAGATTTGCTACAGAAAATCGTCTTGATGAGACTAGTTCCAAGCAAAATTGCCAAGAGATGAAGTTGCAACAATATATGAAGTAGAATAACAACCAAGTAATATTGTATTACAAAGGGTTTAATTGTCATAGACTATGGCGGCAAGTGGCAACCTATTTGAGATTTGCACTATAGCCTCACTCACAACTGACCTTAGTGAATACACTTGTGACTCATCAATACCTGTCAATACTTGTCCTTCTCTCAATATGAATGATATATTTTAAATTGTCAAACTTATTACGGAAAGAAGTGTAAAGCTTCTCACAAGCACAATGAAGAACTATTATTGAATGGCCATCATATACTGCATAACAGTATTATTTGTTTTTCTTCTATAATTAAGATATCTAGATAGACTTAACACTTTCAAGTTGCGCTGTTACTTGTCATTAACCATCAAGCAGGTGCTATATAACACTAGAAAAATGTGAAGCATATACTTTAACTAATGAGGAATTCGTGGATGGACAATTTGGATAAAAGAAGAAAGAGTTGGGTAATCCTTGCCCGCTTCTAATATTTCTGATATAAGGTGGGTACCAATATCAAAATTCAGTGCATAAATTTTTATTGGAAATAATTTTAGCCTAAACCTAACACACAATGCTTTTGTCACCATGGAAACAACTTTCACATGCAAGAGGGAGAAAAGAAAATCATACCTGTTCAGGTTTAATACCACAAGCTTCACGAGTTGTCTTCTCCAGATAGTCCCTTGCAATATGCATCTTTTCATCAGTGATATAGCCAGCAATAGTTATTATCTCCATTCTGTCAAGGAGAGGGTTTGGTATCGATTCCACCACATTTGCTGTGCAAACAAATAGAACCTACAATAGAAATCAATAGCCATAATAAAAGGGAGAATAGAGTTATGTCACATTGTTATATCATCATCAGTAGTCAGTGCACATGCTAAACCTTCAAAATACTGACATGCATAGCGTACTCTTATCCAGCAATGCAAATATTTCACTTCAACACCTTAATAAGTCAAAAAGAATGTGTTGTATGCCTTAAAGCTCCTTGTGATAGGGAATACTCGAAATGCAATTAAAGTAACCAAAAATATGGACAACAAAACCAGATAAAGTCTCTTAAAAGAGCAACTCTTACTTTAAGTGACAAAAATTGCAAGAACCTAAGAGGAATATCAGGATGACATAAATGATTCACTACTTGCAGGCTGCAGCACTAATATGTCCTTCAGTGCACAGTATGCTATTTGCCAAAAATATACAAAAATGATCAAAAGTGTTCTTATGAAAATTTTCATTCTATTTTTGTGGTGCGGAGTTGGGTGGGTGAACCTAACAAATACTCCCTAGATCTTGTCCACAACTCCCTACAGTGAGTAAGCAAACCTCTACGAAGAAAACAGTTTACTGTATATCAAACTTTCAAACTGTACAAAGTACAACTTGATCGGTAAACTTTACTTGTATATGTTCTCAGACACTAGATTGACATTCATCAAGATTATTGCTAAGCTAATAGTTTTATACTAGTTTGACAACAACATTATGAAATGTTTTTTTAGTGAATTGTGAACAGTCGATCCTGAAAGATAATTTGAAATCCAAGAAGTAAACCTAATTACTGGCTTGTAAGATTTTTTTTTTTTTTTTAAAAGGTTGAGTTAAAGAGACAAATTATGAAAATTTTCGAGTATGGTTATGGATAATTTTTTTCATTAGTTAGGAATTTGCACATAAAAGTCAGTCATGGACATAACACTCTTTACTCTTTTGTTATTTATTCCCCAAGCTCAGCAACTTATGGTACATGCTGTGGATTCCAATTTCTCCGGCAGACAACTAATCATAATTTCATAACCTCGGAAAATTTTCACCAGAACATCTTAGTTATAAAATATGTATATATATATTCTCTGTGAAAAAAAAATTTCAGATGCACATGGTTAAAAACCAATATATACATAAAACTTCCATGAATGCATTATCCCTCACCTTCGACAAATCAATTGGAACATCAAGATAATGGTCTAAGAAATTAGCATTTTGTTCTGGATCAAGAAGCTCCAGTAAAGCACTTGCGGGATCGCCAGCATGCCCTCTTCCCAACTGTTGCAAAGCAAATCATAACCGTGTACAGAGAAAGTATCTTAACAGTAAGCAAATGCGTTCCATCCACAGAGTCATGGTTGAAGATAAACAAAGCACAAGAACAATTCTTGAATGTAAAAAATAAGTAAAGCCCAGTGTATACCTTGTCAATTTCATCGATCAAAACAAGTGGATTGGCTGTTCCAACATTTTTTAAGCATTGCACCATCTTTCCTGGCATGGCACCTATATAGGTCCTTCGATGTCCCTGTATTGAATTGGGTTATCAAGGCACTAAGTCCACGATGATGCGTGGATTAAGCACATAAAAGAGTCGTCACTTTTATACCTTGATCTCAGCTACATCAGCCAAACCACCCACAGAAAACCGATAAAACTTTCGATTCAAAGCACGAGCAATAGACCGACCAATGCTAGTTTTACCCACTCCAGGAGGTCCCGAGAGACAAATAATTTTTCCTAGAATTGCCACATGGATATTAATAATCAAGTCACAAAGTATAATAAGTTTAAATAAGCTAAGGAAAAAATAAAGCTGAAGTCAAAAAAAACAAAATAAAGTAGTGTTGTGTGTGTGTGTGTGTGCAAGTCATAAACCTCATATGTTTCACTTTTAGAACCATTTCTCAACCACTGTTTTTTTAATACATGGATTTGAGGATGGATCACCTTGCAAAAAATCTTATATATCACCTAGATATAAAAACAAGACAAAAAAATGTAAATTTAATACAGTTATTACTAACCTTGTGCAATTCCTCTCAGTTTTCCAACGGCTATAAATTCCAGTATTCTCTCCTTAACATCAGTTAAGCCATAGTGATCTTCATCTAAGATTGTTTGAGCACGATGAACATCAAAGTTCTCATCACTGCACCAAATTGAACAAAGGCTTGATTGCATATCCCATAAAAGAATTAAAAGGTAAGCATGAAAGGACTAAACACCAGCAATATCAAGACACAACCATCCAGTCTATAACATAGACAATACAAGATATCTGATTTAAATGATATGTGACCATTCAAACGCCTAGTGCCTATCCTACAACCCCATGGTTACATGGTGATTAAATCCCACCATCCATAAAAATGAGACTCTTACATCTGATACCAATTTGTAAACTTACTCTATCCACACTGCCCCCACATTATCCCAAACTTAACCACTATACCGGATGGACATGATTTTAATTAAAAAGGTCATTGCTGTAATCAGAGAGGAGTCGCAACTTATGGATCTTTGCGAATTTTTTTCTACTCAGTTTATACCTTATGTCCATAGCACCCTTGGCTCCCACTGTTGCAGGGTATTATTCACTATTCGTTTCTATTCGCAATAACCCGCTCCCTGCGATAAATCAAATAGAGTGGCCTAGACAACCTCCATAAATGAAAATAAAACACAAATAAAATAGTGATCCTAACCAAAAAAAGGAACTACACAAACTCTTGGAAATTCCCTTATGGGTACTTCTCAAAATCCAATTGAGAAGACCTACCAAACCCTTTCACGTACGACATGTATTTAATTACTAGTAAACCATATGATTGCAACCCATATTAACAATTCATCAAGTGCATTCACAAAAGTACTTGTTGAGCTTAAAACCAATAAGAAGATCAGATGTTTCACAGCTAAAGCAAGATATTGGCATTTCTAGCAGCAGATGCAATTTACCATAATACGAGATGTCAGCCAGAAAAACTCATACAATACCTGTATTTTCCCCAAGGCAGTACTGTGAGCCAATCGAGGTAACTACGTGTCACATTAAACTCACTCGAACTGGCCTCTAACAGCTGCAGCTTTGTCAGCTCTTCTTCTATGACTTGCAAAACATGGGGTGGGCACTTCTCCTTATCAAGTCTTTCTCTGAATTTTGCTGCACATATGAGAAATTATGTGAGGATGAAAAACCAATTGAGAATTTGGAAGGACTATACTCAAGCTTAGATACGATAACAGGAAGATCTCACTGTTTCAATACCTATAAGGCTATAACATAAAACCAGTTAATACAGTAAGGTAGACGAACCTACTCATTTACAACTGCTCCATATGAGCCTGAACAATCTATCGAAACTTTTTTCTTTTAACTGTATCATATTTCTTGACTATCCAAAAAACTTGAGGCCTGAACAATCTATCAACATTTTTTTCTTCTTTTAACTGTATCATAATTTCCCGATTAACCAAAATAATTTGATGATATGACAACTTTTATCAATCAATTTTTGTCCCAAGTATCATCCAAGCATGAAGCAATGGTCGGCCAATTGGTTAATCAACCTGCCATGCAGAAAATGTAAATCCATGTGCAGACAAGAAGGTCTCCATAGTCCTGTAATTCTCACTTGGTTGTTTGTTGTAAAGCCAAAAAAATAAAAGGACTAACCAGAAAGTGTTGTTTTGTCGTCAGCTTCCAAGCCAAGTTCCTGGATCAAGAAAACTGAAATCAAATGCACTGATATATACTCATCTTAAGTATACTGTTGATTCCAAGATAACTTCATCTATTCAGGCCCTGAACAATTATAAGGCTAAAGTAGAACATGGTGAGAACTCTCAATATTAGGTTGGTGCTCCATAAAATTGTGAAGGTGGAACTCTTGTACAGGTTACAGTAGAATGTTTAGACAAAAATGTTACACAATAATTTTTTTGCTCTTCATTTGAGCTTATGCTTCCTTAGCATAAAAAAAATATATTGTCATATATTAGTATGTCCACAGCGTATATGATAATCTCAACGAATCACTTAGCATTTACTACCATGTATGATAAATGGGTCGCTATTATGTACGACATAATAGTTCGTTGCTCCCCAGTATTTCTTTGGTGCACTATAAGCACGAGATGTAAAGGATATTTAGTCTGTCCTAGTTGTCAATGGCCTTTTTGTATTTAATGTTTTTGGTTACCATCAAATTCTGGTAACAGAGGATTCCTAAAGTTATTTCTTTAAAGAGTTGAGGTTGAGAGCTGTCTTTAAAGAGCTATATTCGGTTGAGAGCTATAGTGCTCATTTTGGACATCAGTAATCAGTATTACTCCTTTAGGAAATTTGACTAGCATTTCTCTGAATCTTCCTTGGAGCATCTAATTTTTTTGTTTTGTTCTTTGATGCTCTTGGATTCCTGCTGTATTCATCTTGCATTTGGTATTCTGTTCCATCGTAGAATTGTGTCAATAAATGGGTAAGTTTTTACTTTCTGTAAGGACTAAGGACCGCCACAAAAACAAAAACAAAAAAACACCCCTCTTTCCTGAAACTTGTTCGCTTTACCTCCTCACAGGCGACTGGAGAAAAATGCAGAGAAGCAAATTCAACTCTTGTCTCTTTAACCGGCCCCCACCTTTAGTGAGAAGAAAGAGCAGGGAATGCGAGCAATCTATCTCAGGCAGGAACAGCAGGAAGTTGTCACTTACTTTCTTCTTCATCATTCTATGAATCCACATATAAAGGGAGTATTCTAATATTGGTGTGGAATTTCAGAAAGGAAATGAGAAGCATGGTTAGAATTTTATTAGGCAGGACCTCAACAAAACAAAAAAACAAGTTAACTGTTTTTCGTATCACCTAGCTCTTGCACGATCTGGAAGATAATTGGTGATGGAAGTGGACTAAAGCAGGGTTTTATATAGAGTCTTTGTTCTATGGCCACTTAAGACTAGCTATGTGCCCCACTTTCTATTTGACTTGGTTTCGAGAAGGATGTTCCCTCCACAAATATTCATCTTCATGCATGGAATAGGCTCGCCAGAATGGTAATCCTTATCGAAGAGAAGCATCAATATAGAAGAACAATTTGTTACACACAGTGGAGGCATCAAAGATCCGAATCACTATATGTTCTCTTTCGGGGTTTGATCCACCTTTTGCTAATGGTTAAGGTTGATATGGTCTTTTGTTTTAACATTTTAGCTTTGCTCAAGGCCCGAAACTCTGGAAGTGAGGCATTCACAAGGGGCGTAAATTATTTAGCTCCGCAATCCCAACACCATTCGAAGTAGTGATGTGGTTGGAAAGAAAATCAAAGCATTTGCAAGAATGAACAAAGATATGTGAATGTAGTATTGAAGATCCTTAATCTGATTTGGGAAAAGAAGAAAGTGACTAGCATATAAGAACACAAAAGCCTTTAGTCAAAAGTGGAATACCTTCTTTATTGCCTTAAGCTGCTCATTAAGTAAGAACCGGCGTTGCTCACCGCTTATCTTTTCTTCAATGGCTTTGGCAATTGTTTCCTACCATAGAACCCAGCAATATGACAACAGTAAATAAATTCAACTTATACCTATAGCATTACATGGCCAGACATGCAATGAAATACCTGTATCTTGCTAATCTCCATTTCTTTCTTTATTAATTCTAGTGTCAGCTGTAACCGCTTATGAACCTGAATCAACAAAATAATAAGGAATTAGAAAGCATTTTGAGAAAATTTAACAGGCGTACCAAGCGTCATATACATCAATTTACAAAAATGCCAGAAAAGTGGAAAGTTGTAAACCTAGGATGCCTCCCACCCCCCACAAGACACTTTCTAACCTTAAAACTATCTGTTGGCAATCTCGGATGCCCCACATGACACATGTATTAATATTGCGTAGTTGCAGTTATTTAGAATTTCGGTAACAATAACTGAAAACCACAAAAAGATTGCCCAGATATCAGACACCGACACCTCTACTGGACCTTGAAACATTTTGATGTATGCCAAGCACAATAGCCCATGCATCTCAATTTTATTAAAATCCTTCCTTGAATTATAAATTTACCTAGCAATACTTTAAGAAAGTTCTTGAATTTCTGAGGATGATAACAACCTATGTGGCAATCATAAGAATCAATTTAAGTACTGTATCCATACATTTTGGAACTTGGATACAAGACAGGTGATTCCGTAGTTCAATAGACGTCAGCTTTTTCACCATATCTTTGAAAGTTCCAAAGCCTTCTCATGTTATGAGTATATTGTGGAAAGATGGTACTATGGATGTAGCAATATCATTTACAAGTCAGAAAATATGAAATACAAAATCAAATTTAGAAAGGAAAAAAATGTATGGACAAGTCCACTTTTCGATGAGTTTTTAAGTCCACATATCTGACACCCTATACCTGTGTCACGCACCACACATAATACATGTCATTGTAACATAGATACAACTCCTCAAACTGCTAAATAAAACTGTAAGGGAACACAACACTCTACTGAGTAGGATATGCTGGTTATTCTTTCTAGACAGGGTATAAATGCAACAGTTTATCTAAATGAAAGTGCAGTCCAGTAAATATGCAGTTCCAGCTCTGGACGTATCAGAAGAGATGTAGTTCAATGCCTTGAAAATCAGATGGGTTATATAACCAAGACATTTCAAGTGTTTTCACAAATCTTGATGAGCACGATTAGTTCAAACATGATTTATTAGAATTGAGTAACAATGAAAAGTAATATCGATACTAAAAATAACTTTTTTTTGGTCTAGGTTACATGTGACTACTACTTACATCTAGCTCTTCAAGAACTTCCTGACATTTCAACCTGTTAGCTCCTGAAATAGCAGCTCCAAAATCTGCTAATCTCGGATAAGTAAAGTCACCGATGTGCTGCACTCATCAGAATAACATATGATCAGGAATATTATAGTTAGGGTGTCAAATGGAGCTCATAATGGTATCCAGTATTTAAATACAAGTATACAACAAACAAATTTATCCATATACATGTATATAGATAGAGTAAAAAGAAGAAGAAAGTCAGCAAACAAACTTGTTATTTCTAGAGAACTAACTAAAATTCAGAGCACCACTTCTTAATCAAATAGAAAAATAATAAAAAATGGATAGCTACTTGAATAAATTAAATGTCCAGCAATCTAAAGGACATAAACCATTATAGAAAGAGGAAAAAAAGAGAATATCACTGGTGTCAGCTATTAATACTAGAACAAAAAAAGTGAAATAAAAATAATCATCCAGTTAAGATCGATCTAAACCAGCCCATTTTGTATATGATTCAGCATGCCAACTATTAAACAGCTTATTAGAAACACAAGACGGCCAATCAAAAATGACACAAATTCCCCTGCTCTTCGGGGATATTTCTTAGATGTATTTCTGCATCCCCAAGGGTTAGGCCCACTTTTACAGGTCAGTGGAGACATACTTAAAGAAGTAGCACCTGGGTATATGTTTGAACATGATCTCTCCAAAGTGAGCTAGTTTTCAGAACATCTCTCAAGGTTGATATGACTTCAAAGGATGTTGCCTTTAAAACGTCATCATCTTTATTATATGGTTCATCCTGCAATGTGAAAAAACAAAATGAGCATGTAATAGAAGCGTAAGAAAAGTCCTCCAGATGAAACAAATCAAACAATGTGTAAGAATGAAATAAGAAATGTGCAAGTGATTCAGCCAGAAACAGGGAATTGGTATACAACAAAAGTGATGTACCTTAAGATGATCAACTTTCACAGTAAGTGGATCTTCACTAACCTATAGGAAAAAAAAAATTCAGTTCAGATCCGGTATTTGGTGACAGTGCAAACTAGGGATAACCTGCTTCTTCATAAAAATACATGGTATTTGGTATTTAGTAATAACGTACTTTGTTCTGCTCTATCCACAACTTACCATCTCAGTTATCCGAAGCCGCCGATGACCCATAAGTACTACCAAATCCCCTTGTATATTGGTTATCTACTCACAATTCAAGACGAGATGGACATCAAAGGATAATAAGCATTTTAAGCTATTCTGGTAAGTCAACAGAAGGCATTTCAACTTCTAGGATAAATGAAATTGGATACCTGTGCCAAAGTACCAACTTCATGAAGACGGTTGAATAAATCCTTCCCTTTGCCATCAACTATGTTTTTCTCTTTATCTGCTTCTGAGCTAGATGCATGAGTAGAATCAGTTCCTGCCTCGTCTTTAAGAAGAAAAGCACCTGCATATGGAGCATGTCTTTTACGGCTCTCCACTAAAGCTGCCAATAATTTAGGATCCTGCATAGATAAAACTTGCACCTCAGTAAGAGAATTAGCATCCAATAGTATTTTTTTTATATAAATCAACAGAAGCCTCTCTTTTTCATTTTTTTTGGTAAAATGAATTTATTTCAAAAAGAAAAGAAATCCAGGGAGGCCGAGCTGCAAGAACAAGACAAGATAAAATACAACCAAGTAAAAAAGTATAAAAATTTACAAAAAGAAAATATCTGTCCAATTAACAAGCAAATACTCGATATGGTAACACCTGTTACACCCAAGCTCCAAAAAGACTACAAGACTCAAACTAATGACAGCTTTTTATCTCCATGATCACCTGGTCCATCTGAAAAATTGGTCTTGAGAAAGAGAGAGGGAGATTTATAATTGCAACTTTATTTCTTGACTCCTCTCATAAATAACATAAATTAGGTATGAAGTGGAAAATTGTTGTGTACGGTGTACCTGGAATGATATTAACTCCCACAACCTTAACCTTGATTGAATAAATACTTGGTTATTTATCAATCTGAAAACTTAGACTTGACCACAAAACTAAGACCTATTAGGCTCTATTAGTACAAACTATACAAATTCTTACCTTCAAAATTTAAACCTGGCTAGCCCATAAAATGCTTCCAAACTAAACTACTCTGCTTCTATATATCACACATAAGGATACGTAGTCTTTTCTATTATCTAGTGTTCATGGAACAAATAAATTATTTGGAAATTGTTTTTATTAGATTAAATAATTTCGCGATTTACCTATGTTTAATTTTCATCACTTAATCTTTATTTTTAATTTCCCAACAAGAAAGTATCACCAGCACTACGCTGCATTATCTCAGGTGTTGTATATGGATGGGTTTTCATTCAAGGAAGAACCAAACATTATGCATCGATTATTTAGGAGGGGGTATTCAATTCGGGATTTGAGCGGACTATGAAGGATTTTAAATCTTCTGGATTTTAAAAGGTTTCAATGGAAATTTTGTAGATTTTATAAAGGTTTGTTATAGATTTCTATGGATTCTTATAAATTCAATGATTCTTATAAATATGTTATTAATCATAGGAAGCAATGAAAGAACATCACCTACATTGTTATCCATGCCAACACAAACCATAAAACATCTCTAAAAACATCAATTAAACAATTGTTTGTATGCTATGAGAAATTTACTTCAAATTTAAAAAAAAAAAATTCAAATACATTGAAGATGGTCCAAAAGTAATACAAATAACTATTTTACTTCAAACTGTTGTTGTTTTTTTCTTTTATTCTTCTTTTCACCCTCCTCCACTTTCTCTCTGTTTTTTTCTTTTTCTCCTATATTCTTATTATTTTTTCTTTTTCTTCTTCTTTTTTTTGCCTTCGCGAAGGTTCTGGCAAGTGGGGAACCTCCACTCGCAAGTCGCAGGAACCTCCGCAAGGGCGAAGGAGAAAAAAAATATGGGAAAAGACGAAAGGAGAAAAACTAGAAGAAGGAAAACAGAGAGAAAATAAGAAGAAGAAATTAGAAGGAAAAAAAGAAAAGAACAAAAAATGAAGATGAAGAAAATAGAGGACAAGAAGAAGAGAAAATAAGAGGAAGAGAATGAGAATAATAATAATAATAATAATAATAATAAAGAACAAGAACAAGAACAAATGAGAAGAAGACGTGCGGGTGGTGGTGCAGCCAACGGTGGTAGGGCATGATGGTGCGGCCGAAAATTATGAGGCGAGGTGGTGCTGCTCCTGTGAAGAGAGCAGAGAAGGCGGAGAAGGAAAAGTGGTGGTGTCCATCCCAAAAAAAATGGGGTGGTGGTGTCCTACAGCGAAAATGATGGTGTTATTTAACAATGGCCAATACAAATCCATTAAAATATGAGGGGGTAAAGTTGAATTTGGAATGACTCTTGTTATATATACTTTCCACTCACAAATCTTTCAAAATCCACAACTTTAACAAATCCATTAAAATCCACTACTTCTTGAATACCCCCTATTTTTTGTGGACTTTTGAAAATCATGAATTGAATGCCCCATTATTTTGATAGATTTTAAAACAATCCTTTAAAATCCGTATTTGAATACCCCTAGATTTACATATATTATTTTAAATCCTTAATTGAATACCTCTGGATTTTAATGGATTTTAAAATACTTCACAATCCATTAAAATCTGTAATTCAATACAACCCCCTTAATTAGCTCAAATTCCAGGAAATCGGTACATCAACCAGATTTAATTAACTTATCACCTTGTGTATATTAGAATTTAATAAATGTGATACTAATAAGATTCAGCAATAACAAATTTTCTCTTTTTTATTTTTCAGTAACCACCAAAGATATGTGATGGCATACCTTGACATTGATGGGCATGTAGAAACCTGGAAACAATGGTCTATGTGGCAAAGGCAATGCTATGACCTAACACAACAGAAGAAACAAAAGAAGGATGAGATATAAACAAGAATTGCTAAAGAACAACTGCTTAATGCCTAACCTCAAAGCTTACATACAATCACTAATATCAAAATGTCATGCCAAATTATATGATCATAAAGCAGATATCGGAAAACACAGCAAGGATTATAAACTCAGATAGTGTGTACTAGACAAAATTTAAGCAAAATATTCACCTTGTTATTATTATCTGATCCAATTGATCCCCCAACTCCGACACCAACTTTTTTATTCAAGTGTTAATAAAGATGTAAATCTTAACCAGCTAAGTTGACTGACTACAATTGGTAACCCATACAGTCGAGCATATCTGACTGCTATAGCTACTGAAAGCACTAACGAGTGACCCCCTTTAACTAAATACAAGGTGCAAAAGAATCTGGAGGAGAAAAATACCATAAGCAATACCATTAGTTCACATGATTAAGAATTGACCCATAAGGCCATTACCAGCGTTGTCACGTGAGCATTGTTACAATATATCGCTCCAAACAAAAAAAAAAGGCCCTAAAGGTTCACTCTAAAGCAGTGTTCTAAAAAACGGCCTAGGCGCTAGAAAAACGCCCAGATTAATGGCTAGGCGGGTTCTGGGCGGTCTAAGCGCGGTCTGGGCAGTCTAGGCGAGGTCTGGGTCGGGTTTGGGCAAGTTTTTTTTTTTAATAAGGTTGATTATGTTCTTATTTTATTTTTTTCCCATTTTTTGGAAATAAACAATTTAATTGTTTTTTATTCAGTACATGTCTGAATTTAGCAAATGATGATTACTTAATGGAATTCTCAAAAGATCTGCGGGTACCAATTTTAGTAATGTAGATTTTATCAAACATGACTGAAGTCATTCATGCAATTTAAAGAAAAATAAAGAGTAGGTTTGAATATTTGTCCACAAATTTTTACCCATCATGACCAATTTCAATCATTTGAGTTTTAATAAATTTTGTTCATGATCATTAATTTTTCATGTTTTTAAATTTTGCATATGTATGTTAGCATTAAATTTGATGTAATGATAAGGTATTATGCTTAACTTTTGTAAATTATTAAAGTTATAATACAAAACCTAAAACCGCCTAGGCCTTGGGCACTAGGCACATGCTCGCCGCCCGCTCACCGCCTAGCGCTTTTTAGAACTCTGTTCTAAAGTAGTATCAACTACAAATACATGGGAGATAGCCTTGTACTTGCCATACATTTCTATCTAGGACTACTCAAAATTAGCTCTGCTAAGGATGTATCCCCAAGGGCAAACTAGGACCATGATTTCTATCACCAATTTTATAACACCCCAAGCCTTCTTGCTGAAACTTCTACTACTTATTTCATCTAACAGCCCCGATAAGTGGAACATGGTGCTAGCTTCCAAATAATCTGCTAATGGAGCTTAAGTATCTTAGATATCTTCAACCACCACGAATAACCCACATTTTTTTTGCCAGCTTAAAATGTAATAACAAGTGAGTTGCACTTCCATTGTCCACCCTCTACATCGCATCTCCGTAAATGCCCATAACCCGGTGGTCTCTTTACTTCCCTATGTCGTTAAAATGAAAAAGACGACTCTAAATAGGAGGGATATCTCAAATATACCAACGTAACAGTCTTTTTTTAATATTTCTTTCTCTCTAGTTTCTTCAGACCTCTAGGTATTGCCGTATGAGTAGGGTATTGATCAAGTTAGGGCACAAAAAAAAACCCTTAATTTTTTCATTTTATTATAACAAAACCTAAGACTGATTAAAATGAGCATCAAAAGGCGATTAGTCAGTAAATTAGCAAGACATCACGAAACGATTAATTAAAAAATCGTAAGTCTCTACTCGCAAGAAAAAATTAATATTAATCACCATCAGTCACCAATATAGTAACACAGATTAATTCATTCATCATTGTTTACGATATTTTTTAAGTCTAACAAATAAGAGACTTGGGTCTTAGGGTTGAGTGTATGGCGAGACAAATGGGCAAACAGTGTGAAGTGTGATGATGAAGAAGATTCTGGAAAGTAGAAGTCATTCAAAGTGGTTAGATTTAAAATTAGCTAAACCAAAAGCCTGTTGAGTTTAATTTTACTATACAAACATGAATAATAACACAATTACCACACTCTATTTGATTATTAAAAATTAAAACAACAAGAGGAAGCTTCTCTAGATTCGCCTATCCAACTATAGTTGATTTTTCAATCTCCATTATATACTATTATATGGGGGATCGGGTTAGAGCCCCTCAAATTCCTAATTCATACCCACTAGGACAACCTTTCATAATTTAATGTTTCGGGTCCCTAGCAAACTAAAAAAAAAAAAAAAAAATTTACTTGTTTGGGTTGAATTTTTTAGAAAAATCACAGATTATCAATAGAAACAATGTGTCAAGTCAAACTTTTAGATCGTTTCGACACCGTTCCTCGAGATAAGTATTTAGGTCTCCACCATTAAATATCTTGATAGACGGTCTTTGTTAAGTGTTTAAGGACCACCTTTTCGAATGGTCTTGGACAATAGGCGCTAGCCAGATTACCGGCCAGCTTGTGTCACTTCCAAGGTGGGCCCTCGCTTGCTTCATGTTATTAATAGTGAAATTCTCTTTATCCCACTTAGCAAGGATCCCGGGACATGCGTGCCGAAATGTAGTTGAAATTTTGCCACATTATTTTTTATGTTTTTTTTTCTCAAAATTTCAGCTCAAACAAAATAGTGGAAGGCTATAAATTAAAAATGTATTTTGCATAATACAAAACATGTGCAATTTTAGGGACTTGAATTGGAAAAACTAGTAGGTCGTCTTGCAGAGTGCATATTAGTGCAAATGTGGGAATTAAGGTCCTATTTCGATTATTATATTTTGTTCAAAGCACAAAAAAGGAAAACTCTTCCCGTATCCTTTGGCATATAGTCATTTTCCATATTTCAACACACCTTCTATGAGCTCAAACTTTTTAACTTCTTTTGAGACACTGGAACATCTATGAAAACACTATGAGGGATCTACCTTCACACCATAGATCACTCCAAGACTTTGTTCTACAATTACTTCTTTTACCCATATTGAGTTCATCTCTTTCGAGGACGATTCCTTCAAGTTTGAGATGCTCCTCCAAATGCTAGAGTGACAACTAACTCTTGGATGTATGGCAAGCACTTTACACCTCATGGTAAGATTTGGCTTGTGGGTTGCTACCATAAGCATGGAAAAATGAGAGATTTAGATATTTTCATCCTTTGTAGTGTTTTCATCTTTGTTGTGTTAAATGCCCTTGCCTCATTTTACTCAAAGCTCTCAATAACCCATCTGCCACAGCCTTATGGTGAAGTCTATCCCATTATTTCAACTACCTGTTTTAGAACCCAGACACTACACTTTCTAATGATAAAGCTTCTTTTTCTATTGACAACATTGGAGTATTATACTTTACTGACCCGGGAGATATACAACTACACAACCAAAGTTCAAAGTTCAAAAGATTTTAGCTTCTGTGATCTCCATTGATGAAGTCTTGAACCAGTTTTTAGAGGCATCAAGGCATAGCATACAACATAGATAATTGACATCTAGTTAAACAAATGGTCCCCATTTGTCAATTCGTCGACTCAAATGGTATACAAGCGAAATAGAATACACCAGTCCAATCTAATCAGTCATATTATGAAAAAATGGAAAATGGGTCTTCATAAAAACACCAACGAATTCGATCACCCGGTACATTTGAACATGTAACACACCGTCCACATTGTGATAAATGAAAACCACTCAAACCCAGAACATTTCCGAATACTTCTACACTCAACTTTTTGTCAACTAACTTCTAAAATCTATCTAACAAATCAGCTAAGTGTTTCACTATTCCTAAGGAATTTGAGATAAAAGATAGCTAGTATTGAAAGTTGGGAAAAATGTTAAAGGGTTGAGATTCATTTTTTATAACAACACATTTGTAAATATAAAACATGTAGAATGCTAAATAAAATTTAAATTGGTGAAAAAAGTTGGTGGAATGTACATGTGATGGAAGGAGAAAATTTTATGTTTTTTACTCAACATTAAAATGGTCATAGAATTTATTGGTTGTCGAATTTGGTAAATTTGGTATCGTTGGAATGCATTTTGAAATCTTTCCAATGAAACCAATAATCAATGTAGACGCTAAAATTAATAATATATATATATACATAAACGCTTAATGCATTATACACCATTAGTATTTTCAATGTTTTTTAAAGAACTGAGACGAGATGATCATACAGGAAATAAAGAAGAAGAAATGAGACGGCCATCTTAAGGCGCATTGAAACAAAAACATTGAACTTCATGTTTTCACTAATTAAAAGTTCAGTGACTTAAATTTTTTTCCTCAATTGATTCAAATTTTGACTGAGTCTAACCATAAAGTTTATAGTATATATTTTTACTTTAGTATAGACAGACTTGCACTTCAATATTGATTGAAGGCGAAAGTGTGGACAGTGAAGGGCTGTGAGTACATGATATTTAGAAGAAAAAAATGTATGTGGAGTGACAATAGCACGGGAAATATCTTGAAACACTTCTTGACTCCTGTAAAGCACAATTGAATTACTTAAAAAGACCCAAAATTGAAGTAAAACACAATTGAATTACTTAAAAAGACCCAAAATTGAAGTAAAAAATTAAAATAAAATAAAAATAAAGAAACAAACAAACATTACCGTGAGATAATCCTCTAGTCTAGAATTGGTAGGAACAATAGCAGACGAAGCTTTGGACTCGGCCTCCTCTGCTGCAGCTTCGCCTTCAGCTTCCACAGCCTTTGCAGCAGTCTCTCCCTCACCTTCAACCGGATTGGACCCATCCCCACCAGATTCAGAGCAAAAGAATGCTCTTTTATAAAAACTAGGGTTCGTCGAATTCGATTGTCTTAAAGAATCAAAGAATCTGAGCAATGGGGCTCTGGGTTCTCCTCCATGAGAGCAAACTAAAGGGGATTTCGAAGCTAAGATCTGCAATCGAGAGTGTAAACAGGTCGAAGACAGTACCTTCAACATGGGGGGATTGCTGTGGATCCAAGAAACCCACGAATAAACCCTAGAAAAGATTAAATCTTTGTGAAGCTCTGTAAAAAGGGGTTTATGTTTGGCGTTCTATATGAGCTCTAATGGAGAAAGAACCGCCATTGAAGAGTGAAAAAGGAGGGATTTTTATTGAGTGTCAAAACCCTCTGGTAAACCCTTGTTGGTGTTCTTCCTCCTCAAGCCTAGAATAGGGCCCTGTTAAAATGAAATGTGTGATCTAAGCCCAATCACGATTCTCAACCCAAACCCATTCCTAACTTTGCCTGCCAGAGTATAGGTATAATGTTGCGTATGGGTACTTGGATTACAAGGACAAACGAGTGTTTTGTCACACCAAAATACCATTGTTGATTTCTATTAGGGTATGACCAGTGTACCAGCTGTGTCAATGGCACTCCCCATCATAATTTTTTTTTCCAATACCACCAAAGATAGCTAAGGCAAGTTGTGATGGGTCAAAACAAACCGACTCATCATTAGGAAGAAGAATATTCTTTACTATATTATGTGATTAGCACCCTTCAATCAAAAGCAATCTAATCTGTATTTTTTAAAAGCAAATAAGAATAAATTGATAAATAACAAAGCTTGTAGAAAATAAATGCTATGAAGAATGAGGTATTTGTTGAACACAAAACATTGGAAGTTAAAACTTTTAGCAATGACACTATTTTCCAAGACATAAGCAATGTTGAAAAGTCTAATGCTTCAAATGGAAAGCTTGTAACTACATGCTTCGTTAATAGTTTTCAATTTTAAACTAAAATCCACCAGAAACACACAGTGCCTGAAGTACATGGTCCATATCCAGACATGCAACAATTATAAATTGTCCATCATGATCAGCAACATCGCGAACAAATTAGATAGGTATTATAAGAAATGGTTAATTGTTATTTACACCCTAAATAAATAGGTAATTGAGATGTGTACCCATCATTAATCATTATTGCACTTACCCCTAATACTAGCGGTTAACATGCATTGACCGTATATTTTCAAATTAAATAACCAAAATTCCTTTAATAAATCACAAGCTGAGATTTAATGTTTTGTATCTTGAACATCTCATTTTGAGAAAAATCATAAAACCCAACTGAAATCGTAATCGTATCTCGAAGAATATCCAACAATTGATAAAACAAATTTGTATCCAAAAGCCGAGCTCTTTTTTAAATAGATCTGGGCTTTCACGTATGGTTTTAACATAGTAATTGTTACGTAGGACAGAATAGTATAATAATATAAAGAATAAAGAGTAATGGGCGCAACGGAAAACCAGCTGCTCTTTTGGTTTGAGAAAAATAATTCTTTGGGCTCGAAACAGAGACATTCTCATAAGCAGCTACGGCTCCGGAAGGGCAACCTTACTTCTTACTACGGAATACGTCGTGTCCCCAAAAGCCGGAGCAAAGCCTTATTCTCAGATCCATCTCATCACGAAGAACATCATACGCTCCAAATTTAGTCGTGCACGCAACTCGGGGAGGTTCATATGGTCCAAATTTAATCGTATATCTATCTCGAGGAAAATCCAGTATTTAAAAAAGTGCTAGGCGTACAGCGAGCGGGTGCCTAGCACTCAGGGATCTAAGTTGTTTTAGGTTTTGTATTATAACTTTAATAATTTACAAAAGTTAAGCATAATACCTTATCAATTACATCCAATTCGATGTCAAGATACATATGCAAAATTTAAAAACATGAAAAATTAACAAACATTGACAAAATTTGTTAAAACTCAAATGAACGAAGTTGGTCATATTGGGTATTGTATACAAAGTTAAATTTGTGGACAAATATCCAAACCTACTCTTTATTTTTCTTCAAATCGGATAAATGACTTCAGTCATGTTTGATAAAATCTACATTACTAAAATTGGTACGGGCAAATCATTTGATAATTTCATTAAGTAGTCATCATTTGCTTCAGACATATACTGAATAAAAAAACAATTAAATTGTTTATTTTTCAAAAAATGGGAAAAATAAAATAAGAACACAATCAGCCTTATTCAAAAAAAAAATGCTCAGACCGCCTAGACTGCTCAGACCCCGCCCAACCATTAATCTGGGCGTTTCTCTAACGCCTAACGCCTAGGTCGTTTTTTTATAACACTAGGAAAATCTAACGTTGAAATTTAATTGTGCACACATCTCTAGTAAAATTATACGATCCAAATTTCTTCGTACGCGCATCTCGGGAAAAATCTAACGTTTGACAAAAAATTTCCACTTCTTCTTCCTCCTCCTCTTTATTTTTTTGTTCCGCAGCCCCGCCCTCATCGAAACAGATGAGGAATAAGGGGAAGAGGAAGAAGAATGGGGAGGGTAGTGGCCGAGCTGCGAAACAGAGGATGAAGAAGGGGAGGAGGAGGGATGACGAGGAATAAAGAGGAAGAGGAGGGAGGAGAAAGGAAAAGGTGGCGGCGGGGCTGCGAAATAGATGATGAAGGAGGAAGAATGAGGGAGAAGGAGGAGGAAGAAGTGAAAATTTCTTTTTAACAATCGTTAGATTTTCCTCGAGATGCATGCAGAAGTAAATTTGAGACATGATTTTTCTCAAGATGCATGCACGATTAAATTTGAACAGTTAAGTTTTTTTCGAGAATCGTGCATTCAGTACGATTTTCCTCGCGATGCGTATACGATTAAATTTGGATAGTACGACTTTATTCTAGATGAGATGTTTGAGATACAAATTTTTTAATCAACTGTTGGATTTTTCTCGAGATGAGATGTTCGAGATACGAAACATTAAATCTCGGCATGTGATTTATCAAGGGCATTTTGGTCATTTAATTTGAAAATACACAGTCAATGCACATTGACCGTTAGTCTTGAGGGATAAGTGCAATAATGATTAATGATGGATGTCAATCGCAATTACCTATTTATTGTAGGGGGTAAACAACAATTAACCCTAAAAAAAAAAACTTCATCAATACCTATGACATTCACCTATAGTCACACCATAGTTAATTGAAAATGTCATGAAAGAGACATAAAGTATAGATAAATAATTAATAAAATAGTGGCATTCTTGTAAATATATAATAAATGGAGCATTCTTGAAAATAAAAAATAAAAGGGGCAAGAACTTCCAATTCCTCCTCTTCAAATTCATAATAAATTTGAAAATTTTACATAAAAGAGTATAATTAGAAAGAAGGTTATTAATTCCTTTTCTGTGGGTCCTAGTGAGTCAAATATTAGAAGCGCGTTAATTAAACATTTGAAAAGGTGAGTCTTTACGTGGCAATGTAAAAACTATAAAGTAAACAAATGAAATGGACGACGTTATCTAATAAGAATGATAAATTTACATGACTTTGAACATGATACAATTGAAATTTGCAGTTTTGACTGGGGGCATAATCAGCAGATCGCTGATGTGACATATTTGATAATATCGATTATCCAATTGTAGTTATAGTAATAGATGAGGACCTTATATACAATTTCTTTTAGAAATTGTGTGAATCAACACTTTAAATAAGGTGTTAAAGTTTTAGCTTGTTTCTCGATAAATTATTTTTAGTAGCAAGTATATTGAGGAGAGCCTGTTGAAATGGTATTATAATGAGAAATTATTAGTGTCGAAATGCATGCGACGCATGCCATTCACCTTCATTTCTTATACATCATTTATTTGAATGTGCGTCACATGTTGATAATTTTTAGAATAACTTGTAAATCTATGCCTATAAAAAGTAATGATGTTGCACTAGTTGATGCTAATTGTAAGTATTATAAAAAATGTGAAAGCAAGTGAAGAAAACCTTTTCAACAATTATAGCCAGTTTTGTTTGCTGGCATTTTTTTTGATTTTTTTACAATTTCATCCCTTCTATAAGTGGTGTTTGTGATTGTGTTTTAAAGAGGAAAAGTAAAAATATTTAAAAAAATGCTTAAAATAGACCAGCAAACAAGACTGGTAGACTTACTCAAACCTTTTTATTGATTGCAAAAATCTAATATGAAAATAAAGTTTCAAATTTCAAATGAAGTGACGAAAGTTTAATCATTGGTCAAATATTGAACCACTTGATGCAACACTAAGTTTGGTATAATGGTCTATAAGGTATTGCCCGTATTGTAAATGAAAGTTTATTGTCATAATTGTCTATAAGATGTAATGGTCTTTTAACATAGTCCGTGGAGGCTGAGTCATTTCCCTTTTTAATTTAAGCCAAACTTGGAATTTGAAATAAAGGGGAGAGCATTTTTATATGAAATGTAAATAGGGAAGAGCATTTATGGAAAGTGAAGTGTGTGACACAAATTATTCAACCCAAAATCGTTGTCAGGGTTAGATTATTATTATTATTGATGCAGTCGTTTTTTTGCTTCCTACTTTGACACAGTCCCGTTGACCTGCACAAGTAATGTACGTGAGCAACGAACCATCGTTATGGTGGTCGATGACACTCCGATGCTAAAGTCAAATAGGAATCTGAAGAATGTGTAATGTTGTAAACAGAGAATTTGTAGCGTACCTTAGCTTACCAACCTCATTTCTTATTTATAGTGCAGAAGTCTAGGTTCTATTAGGCTATCATAGGCATAGTTTAGGAATGAGATCTTTGTGGACATCCTTTTCTAATTAAGAGTCGTGCTGTAAGATGGAAGTTCCATGTTAGCTCTGTGCTCCTAGATACATGAAAAATAGTTATCAATTCAAAAGCAATCCATAGAAGGGAATTTCTCAATGTGAAATATACTCTGGTATTTGTTTCTTAGTTGGAAACAAAGAGCTGTTGTAGTTACCCGTCCGAAGCTGATCTTCGAGATACTTGTCTTAGTAGGACTTACGAGTATTGAGGATAGTTGTGAGATGTGTGGGCCTAACATGCTGTAATGTTCGGGTCTATATGGCGAACTGGATTAGGCAGGCTTGAAATCGCTTGGGCCGGATCAGTATTAGGCTGACGCTGGGGTCCGTATTTATTCGAGATCATCATGACATGTCTATGCTTAGGGATGTGGCCATTTTATTTATCATTAATTACTCCCTCCGAGTTAGTGGGTCGTCACATCGATTTCGCTATGTCACCTCTTTGAAAGGATACGCCACTCATGATGATGATTGAGTTTGAATCGCTGCTTGAGGCATGCGCTACATTAATTAAACGTGCGTCGGTTCAGCGAAAAAAGGCGGGAAACTAATCCCTATTTAGGTCATCCATAGTACAGAGTCTAATTCTTCTATTTTCCTTGCTTTTGAAATTACTGTTATGTTCATCTTGTGATTAGAAAGGATTGTTCATCTTCTTCATGGCTCAACAAAATCTTCTTGATGACATAACTTTGGCCAAGGGCTTGGAGTTTTTTGAAGACAGGTTGCTTTCTGAGCTTGGCCTTGCTGAAATCCGTACTAAGTTTTAGGTCCCTGAAGACACGTCGTTGTATGTCTTGAGGGGTGACCAAACGCCAATGTCGCCACCGACGTGGTTCATCTATTTGCATTGAGGGATGCTTCAAACTGGAGTGCGTTTTTTCTGTCTTGGACGTGATCTGGGAATTCTTGGATATTCTGGGAATTTATTTGGCCCAATTGAGGCCTAATGGATATATGATCATCCTTCTCATCCTGATCAGGCGGAAGGAGGTTGGTGACAGCGTGACTCCACGCGTAATCCAACTGTTGACTTCCCCTCAGCTGAAGGGTAACATCATTTGTAAGATGACATCACCGGCATGCCCGATTATTTCAATTTCTGGTAGAAGTATTATTTTTTAGCTCCGCAAATTCGAAGTATTTCCTGTGCAAGGGTCGTTCGCTCGAACGAGAGCAAGCCGCTTCGTAAGTTCAATTTTTTTTTTACTTCAGTATGCTTGATTGCATGCTAGCTAATCGTTGCTCGTGTTTCTTTATAGGAAAATCTCACTATTCCTCCTACCCTAAAGGAGCAAAACACTGTGGAAACGTTCTACGGCTTGTCAATGAAGAACGTGTTGGACGACATAGGCGTTCCCAACTTCATCTATAGTGGGTTGTGAGACACCTAGTGTCACGACCCGATTCACATGATATAATATTGTCCACTCTGAGCTCAACCTAACTACCCGCACGGCTTTAAAATGCGTTGTGTCATGTAGATACAAACTCGTACATATATAACACATCTACATCCCTCACCCAGACGATGTGGGACTATAACATCGAGGTAATCTGCCAGCCTCTGAGCCCGCCCATACTTGGTAGCCTGCCAGCCTCCTGAGCCCACCCACACATGGAGTTGTCAGCCTCAGAGCTTGCCCACACAAGGTAGTCCATTAGCCTCAGAGCCCGCCCACTCAGGGTATTACAATCCACCCCTTAGGGCCCAACGTGGCCCCCACTATTTATCGAGTGTCATGAGTTAAGTTGGAAGAGGGGCCTCTTCTAGGAAAAAGAAGGCTGGTGGGGCCAGAGCTCCCATTTTTGTCTGACGTGGATGAGCCGTCTGAGACGTTTGCCTCATTCATGAGTTCGAAGAGGTCGTGTCAGGATTGGGTTGCCTTCAGCACAACCAGCTCCAGTGGGAGAAGTGTACGAGTCTGATCGACCTATCAGGGCGGAGACTGATGTGTCCGGCTGGGAGAAGGATTACCTGTGGTTTATAGGGGGTGAAGACAGGTCAAATCCCAATGATGCGCAAGTCGAAGCTTTGAATGAGTGTCTAGTGCGAGTTGCAATGGCGGCCTCTGCCAGTACTAATTCACATGGGACTGTTCCAGTAGAAGGCTTCTGTGAAGATCCGCTTGAGGTTGTAGAATTTGATCGCTCCATTGGCGCCCCGTCAAAAAGTGGTCGTGGCAAAAGCCAAGTTTATTGTAGTTTGCGTTGTTCACCGTCGCGTTCCAGGCCACAGCTAGAAGTGTTGGAGGGTCCTTTGGATAGATCGTTTTCTCCTCCTCATCCAGACCTTGTCGAGTCGTCTTGCACTAAAGAGTCAGCTGCTCGTGATAAGGGAAAGGATGTTGATGAGAGCCTGGGAACAGTGGCAACTATGAAGGGTGGTGCCGGCGTGATTCTTGATCCGAAAAAGCTTCATCTGGTTGCGCGGATAAGTCTGTTTGCAATAGACTTGGTGAGGATGAGTTATCATGTCTGGCAACAAGAGGTTGATGTGGAGTATGCTTCGAGGAAACTTATAAGCAGGCATCACAGCTGGATGATGGATTGCGCTCCAAAGCCCGAGGAGGATACGCTAGAAGGGGGTATGGATAAGGGTTTAATGTACCTTATACTGGATATGTCTCACTTGATCCAGGTGGCCATTGCTGGGACGGAAGTCGAGATGGCTCATGAGAGGGTCTACACCATGGAGCGTGTCTTCTCGCACATGTAGGCATTGTACTCTGATGCTCTCTATGAAATTGAGTGGCTGCAGAAGCAGGCTGAGGAGAAGAGGCTGGATCAATCAACCATGGCCGCTGAGATTCAAAGGGCTCGTTTGAAGGCCCTTGAGCGTGATCTAGTAAAGGCGGCGTCCAAGATAGACGAACTCAAACAGGAGTTGAGCCGGATCTGCCGAGACGTAAAGGTTGTGCATGAAACTGTGGCTATGGCGTGTTCTAAATTGTGGTATCTTGCTGAAGAGACTGGGCTGCTCAGAAGCAACAACTGGAATCCAATATGGAATTTAATGCTCAAAAGGCAAGGAAGGCCGAGGACTAGCTCGAACTGGAGTGGCATGAGCTCAGTGCTGTGAATAACAGTCTAATCACGGAGCAGTCTAAGGTTGACTCGCTGACTGGCAAGTTGGAGTTGTTAGAGTGTGACCTTGCTGACTCAAAGGTGCGGAGGAAGAGCTTCTGCAAGAACAATGCAGATGCGAGTTCCATTAGGTTGTACACGGTAGGCTGAAGCTGATGGCATTAATGAAGGAGAAGCATCTGGAATGAGTCATCGACCGTTACAAGAAGATGTCATATGTAGACTTGTTTGTTGCCTTTGCGTCATCGAACGAAGAGGACAATTCGGGCCCTGATACCCAAGCCGTGGTGCGAGTGGACGCAGCTTCTGCTCCTTCCTCCAATAGGCCTAGCTTTTCTATTTTCTTACCTTCTCCTAATAAGGAGTAAACTTTGTATACTTATACTCTTTCCGTTTCGATCGTTAATGTTAATGAAAACAATTTTATCAGTTTTTTACTTGTTGTCTCTCTTGAATGTTTTTCGTTTAGTCTTGTCGTCTTGCTTTAACATAGGCTGGTCGAATCAATAGGACGCCAAGTAGTCTGTTTGTAGTAAAGCGCTTAACTAGTTTATATTGTAAATGACCCAGGATCATTGTTGCGTAGTCATGTCCGATAGTGGGCACGCTGCAGACAATTTAGTTTGGGTCGAGTAGCCCGAGCTGTGTCTTGTCCCCAAGATAAGCTGTTTGAGGCTTGCCTTGCTTGTTTGATTGGTTGGCTGCAGCTGCTGCTATGGGCGAGTTGTGATGGCTGAGAGTATATGTCAGAGCGTTTGCACCGAGTCAGGTGTCGTAAGCTTCTATGTAGCATTTACCTGAGCACTGGTAGGATGATCTATGTATCGGCTAGTGGCCTTTACTAATATTAGAATGAGCAGTCTGTTTAAGCGTGAAGATGCTGACTCAGCTAGATTCATCTTTGCGACCGATGTTTTGGCGGAGAGCGGTGATCACCTAGCAAGTTGCTTGAGGCTCTCACCTTTCGAACCATCTATATCCGAACAATATGAACTACAGGTTCGGGGAGTATTGATTTTGCCACTATGCTGAAGAGCAGTAATCTCGTGACGAGTCGTCGACATCAGTCAAGGACTGACTAGTCTCCCATCTTTTGAACAATCTACGCCTGCGTAGTGGGGGCAAAGTTCGAGGTAAAGGGGTTCGGCGACCAGGCTAAACAATAGTGGTCTCGTGGCAAGCTGTTGGAATTAGTTCGGGACTGACTAGGCTCCTACCGTCCAAATCATCTACACCTGTGCGGCGGCCACACTGAAAAGTAGTGGTCCCGTAGTGAACCATCGGAATCAGTTCGCGACAGACTAGGATCCCACCTTCTAGACTATCTGCTCCCGTGCAGTGGGGGCTACAAGTCCATGATTGATGATTCGGCGACCACGCTGAAAAACAGTTATCCCATGGCGAGCCGTCGTA
The DNA here is from genome assembly GCA_003290165.1 of Berberis thunbergii. NCBI lineage: Eukaryota > Viridiplantae > Streptophyta > Magnoliopsida > Ranunculales > Berberidaceae > Berberis > Berberis thunbergii. Next base: position 281,242 of record QNQO01000960.1, read on the forward strand.
ATCAATTCAGAGCTGACTAGGCTCTCACCTTCTAAATTATCTACACAGATGTAGTGGGGGCTACAAGTTTAGGATTGGTAATTTGGCGGCTACGCTTAAAAGTAGTGGTCCCGTGGCGAGCCGTCGAAATTAGTTCAGGACTGACTAGGCTCCCACTTTCGAAACCATCTACGCCTGCACAGTGGGGGCTACAGGTCTGGGCTTTGATAAAAAACTTTTGTTGCCAGTCATCACCAGCTAGGCTTACCTGATCGGGTTCGACGATCATTGACTACAAAGGAGGCAATGAACCCTGGCAAGTCGTCAACACAAGGCGTGATAATGCTAATTAGACTCTTACTTCCTAAACCATCGGTATCCGCACTGGGCAGACTAGGTGTCGGGACGTACCAAAATCCATCGTCATCAGCTTTGGCTGACTAAACTTGCCCGGTTGGAGAGGGTTACCGCCCATTTGAGGGCGTGCAACCCCATGTTTGCTAGTGTCGCGCACTGTGTACACAATATTACCTTAAAACAAACAACGATCTGTAGGTATGATCTGTGCGTCAAAGCTAATTTGGATTTGTGTTCATGTCAAGCCTGTAGCAGAATATTGTTTGAATGGTGGGCTAAGCCTTTGGACCTGCAGAGGAAGAGTTAGGGTTTTCTGTATGTTTGCGCTACATGTACGGCATAGATTGCACGATGACACATGTACGACGTAAGTTGCGAGGCGATTGAGTACCGGTTACTCCCCATCAATTGATGGGATTGCATGCAACGCCATTAATTGAATGAACATGGTCTCTGCAGTTTCCTCAGGAACCTCCGTCTCTTCATTTCCCATACAGTATTCAATGTTTGGCAGTTAATGTAGGAGCGCCCGTTGGTGAACCATTATGTCTATATAATGATGTTTTTCAATCATTGTAGACACTATCATTCGCAGAGCTTATCTCTTGCAATGTTCTTGTTTGAAGAAAATGCTTTGGGTTTTCAAAGGCTGAAAGTGGATTTCCATATCTGGAATCTCCGAATGGTCTAACATTTGCACTGATCAAGCACGATAATAGTTGTTGTTATGTGTTTTCACTTGTTTTGGATGGGCACATAGTTGATTTGTTGAGATCTCGTACTTACTTCTCATATTGCAGAGAAGTAGTACGGGTTTCCTACCAAGGGAGATGTCTTGTTGTTACTTCATGTCACTTGTGTCCGTGTGTGCGTGGATCCCGCTGCTAACCAATGGTTGATCAAAGTGTTAGCCGATGTATGATGCTTTCGGGTGTGGTAGCTTCAGTCACTCTTGGTAACATGGGAAAGGTGTGGCCTCGCTTGACAACACTAGGAGACCTTGACGGTGTCGTTGTTTGTGGTCATCCTTATTTGCCTTTTTCCATCCCCCTGAAGCCAAAAACCACTTAAGGAAGTCGGTAAGGGGGGTGGGATGTCTCTTGAGGAAATCAACAATCCGTTGTAAGGTCTAAAACGCAGTTGTACGAGCACTTTCCTAGGGTGATTCGACAAAGCAATCGATTGCTCAATCCTTTCAATCCCCTACAACATTTTGTCTTTATTTTGAAAAGGGGTCGAGCGAAGTCCGTTCGCATATCTTTGTCGTCACTTGCAGATTGCTCGTATCGAAGGGTCTGCACGGCCTTCTTCGGATACATTTTCGTAGTTAGATCGTCTAAGCTAGTTTTTGCTTCACGTCGCATTGATTTCAAAGGCTTGTAGTATGTAATCTTTCGTATTCTCCTGAAGGCGCTTGTTGTTACATCATTCCATTAATCAATAGAGTTTGTTTTCGTAATCCTTTATTTACTTCTTAAATGATTGCAAATCACATAAGCCTTTAATAACTAAAACTCTACATTGACTATGGAAAGGAAAATAAACAATTGAAAGTAGACTGACTGTTGAAAAAGAGAGATTGATCATGGCCTTGAAGTGAATTCGGGTTGCTCTTGTAGATCGTTCAGCGGATTGTCAAGCGTTACAGAGGTTACTGAAGAGTAAACCTTGTGGAGGGGTCAATCTTTGCACTAACAAAATGTCGTGGGGAATGTGTTCCCGTTTGCCATGGCCTCTCCGTCTCGCTAGGCGGAAGAGCTTATTGCTCCTGCACCGCTTGAATCTGATGTCTCTGTCGTTGTTTGGCCTAGTACTGGTTCAGGCTACTCTGAAGGATGTAGTTGGATCTAGGAGCATTCCATCTAATTCAGTGCGGCGTAATGACAATCTCGTGTCGTAGGTTGGTTTCCATATATTGTCCCTTTGGAGTGGTTAACAGTATACTTAACGCACTGATGAAGGGTGAAGACTATTGCTTTCATCTAGTGGATCCACGGTCTTCCCAAGATAAGGTTGTAGGTTAATGGCACATCTACTACCATGAAGTTCAGAAATAGGACATTTCTTAGATGTGGCTCCTCTGCCACTGTTGCTAACCTTATCTTTTCGAGGGGGAAATATTTCTCCCCGTTGAATCCAATCAGTGGGTGATTTGAGGGCGTTAGTTTTCCTCCTTGAGGTCCATATCGTGGAACGCACTGTAGAACAAGACGTTGAGCGAGCTTCCTGTGTCCACTAGAACTCTCTTTACCTCCAACCTTGCAATGGAGATCGAGATGATTAAGGCATCATTGTGCGGCGCTCGAACTCCTGCGAGGTCTTTGTCTGTAAAGGTCAAGGTGAGAATGGGGCTCTGAATCCTTGAGTGACAAATGCGTGTGTCCTCATCTGTGGGTTTTGTCTGCATCTCCAGTAAGGTTCGCTTGTGAGACTTGTACGACTGGTCTTCATTCGGTCCGACTCAATGAATGAATATATTATCCCCCAGAGTCTCATTCTCTATTTCTTTAACTGACTCCCCTTGTCTCTGGTTCGTTCTGGTCATTTCTCAAAGTTCATGAATTCTTTCAGCTTGCCCCTGTAGATCCAGTACTCAATTTCATATCTCATATTTTTAGAGTCATTGGTATCATGACCACCCTCCTTGTGGTAGGCGCCTTACTTGTCGTTGTCACGCTTGACAGGGTGTCCGCGCTGTTTTGGGGGCCACTTCAGATCTTCCTATTTTTTCATGGAGTTTAGTACGTCCAACAGGCTGGAATTGAAGGGTGTCACAATTCTGGATCCAACGTTGTTGGATGTTTTTTCTGGCCTGGACCGACTAGGGTCTAACATGTTGTCACTGTGCTTTCTCTTGCTCCGTTCTTCGTCATCGCGCCTCTTTCCATCCTTCTTGTCCTTATGAACGGAGGGGTTCTTCTTGCCTTCGGTTTTCCTATTCACGGTTTTCAGCTCCTCCAAGGTAGTGTGCTTCTGAGCGCTCTGTCATGTCTAGAAGGGGCTCTAAGGTGATGTTTTCATAGAGTTTTCCCTCCTTGAGTCCTGCAGTGAAGGTTGTCACAGTCGTGTCATCACTGCATTCGTCAATGAGAGTCAGCTTGTTATTGAAGCGCATGACATACTCTTTGAGAGTCTCGTGGGACCTCTGTTTTAGAGAAAGTATGCAGTGTGGGCTTTTTCAAAAACGCTGGCTCCCAACGAAACGTGTCAGGAACTTTTTTTCTAGCGTCTTGAAGGAGTCGATCGGCAAAAGGCTGTGGAACCACGTCAATGCTGACTTCTTCATGCTAGTGAGAAAAATTTTGCACATCACCGACTCAGATCCTTCTTTGAGGACCATTACATGCTGGTAATGACACAGGATGTCAAATGGATCGGTAGTTCCGTCATAAAAGTCGAGCTTCAGGGGAGTGAACTTTCTTGGAAGGGTCTCATTCATGATCCGATCTACAAATTGCGGGACGAAGAGGCAGTACAGTACGTTTGGGTCGTGCACCCCTCTACGGAGAGGGTTCTAAGGGTTGAGCCTCTCTGCCCTGGTGGCAAGCTCAGCGTTAGCTGCACAACCTTCCTTAGTACAATGGGAACTAGTAGGGGTTTGGATTTCTTGTGCTTGCTCCCTGTCATCCTTCGGAGACAGAGGCTTGTGCTGCTCCTGGTCTCCATTAGCAGGTGGCAGATTTTGTCGCGTGAAAGCCTCCACTGCCTTGGCGATCTGCTGTATTTGAGATGATAGTATATAAATTTTGGGGTCCGTCGTTGTTGTTGTCGGCGCAGGGGCATAAGTCTGTTGCTCGTGCATGATTGGAATCCCTGAAAGCTAGGGATGGCAGTGGGGCAGATTTTTACGGATATCTGCCCCACTCGCCCCGTTTGAGGCAGATTTGGTTAAGGGTGTATGAAGATTGGGGCAGACACAGATATCTAAACTGTATTTGTTTATTATTTGAGGCGGATACAGATTTGGCCATATCCGCCCCACAGATATCCGTTTAACCGGTGAAATTACTAAAATACCCTTGAACTATATAAAGGGAAATAAACCCTAGATCCAATCTCTTACTCTCATCTCGCATTCTCACTCGAAGTTGAAGCCTCTCACAGCAACATACTCAAAGCTCTCACAGTTGCCTCTCACAGTCGAAGACGAAGCCTCTCACAGTCGAAGCCTCTCATAGCTCTCATAGTCGAAGCCTCTCACAACTCTCATAGCGACAGACTCACAGTCACTCAACTCTCTTCGCTCAATCAAGAAACGATCAGATTTTGCTTCCACTTCCACTCCTCAAACCACCTTGATTTTTCTCACTCCTCCTCCTCCCACTATTGCAGGTAGATTATTTTCTTTGAGCCTCTTTTGTTCTGTTTGCCTTTGGTTAATTTTGTTGATTTTCATTTTCTTGTACTAAAATTGATGATGTTTGTGTGGTTGATGATAACTTTTTGCTTTATTTATAGTCATTCAACATGTAACTTGTATGAATTTTGATGAATTTGGGGAAAGTTTTGAACAATATTTGGGAACATTTGGTTTGAGAAGAATTATCTGGAAGATTAATGTTATTTAATGTGTGGGTGGGTGGGGGGGGGGGGGGGGGGGGGACCAGCAACCCAACAGCAGAACCGCAAACCCATAAACGGATTTGGCGAGGCGGAGCGGATATCCGCCAATCCATACGGGGTGGTTATGGTTTTTAATTAAAATTATAAACGGATTGGCGGGGCAGATTTGGGGATCCATTTTTCCCGACGGAGCGGGGATGGATTTGCTCAAATCCGCCCCACTGCCATCCCTACTGAAAGCAGCGGTGTTGCGACGGCCTGAGCATTTGACCTATCCCCTTTTTCTCTGTTGTTGTGTGACCTAGTGGTCACCATCTCTCTGGATTTTGAAGGAAGACGATGCTAGTGAAAAGTTAAAAACTTTGTCGTCTCCACGGATACCGCCAAACTGATGTTGTCATTTTCCGCTCTCTGCTTTGATCTAGTCCCGCTGACCTACTGACATGCACAAGTAATGCACGCGAGCCATGGACCACCATTGTGGTGGCCGATGACACTCCGATGCTTAAGTCAGACATGGATCTAAGGAAGTCGTAATGCTGTAAACATGAAATTTATAGCGTACCTTAGCTTACCAACATCATGTCTTATTTATCGTGTAGGAGTCTTAGTTCTACCAAGCCATCGTAGTCGTAGATTAGGAAGGATATCTTCGTGGAGATCCTTCTCTAATTAGGAGTCGTGTTGTATGAGGGAAGTTCCTTGTTAGCCCTCATAACGTGGGAGATTGTTCCCAATAATCCAAGAGCAATCTGTAGAAAGAAGTTTCCATGAGTGGAATGTACTCTGGTATTTGCTTCCTAGTTGGAAGCAAATAGTTGTTGTAATTGCCCGCCCGTAGCTGATCATCGAGATACTTGCCTTAGTAGGACTTAAGAGTATTGAGGATAGTAGTGAGATGTGTGGGCCTAGCATGATGTAAGAGTTCGGGTTCGTATACAGACTGAATTAGGCGGGCTTGAAACTGCTTGGGCTGAATCAGTATTGGGCTGACGCTGGAGCCCGTATTTCCTCGAGATTATCATGACACGTGTATGACTTAGGGATGTGACCATTTTTTATGTATCATCAATTATTATTATTATTATTATTATTATTATTATTATTATTATTATTATTATTATTATTATTATTATTATATCAAAATAAATGAAGCAAGTGTAAAATCGTCTATAAATGGGCACTACCTTTTTATTTTTTTTGGTTAAGGGCACAATTACATTAAACCAAAGAACTAGTACATAGAGTTTGTCTTACAGACTTAGCTAAATTCTGGACCTAGGTCCCTATTAATAAATGGGTACTACCTACTTGGACAAATCTCCAACCTTATTGTTTTATCATTTATGTAAAATTGAGTTTGGAGTTTCAACCCACTAGCAAAATAGGGTATTAACTTCATTTTGCTTATATTATGATATGGGCAAGCACTAGTTGAATGTGCCACATTAGGAAATACTAATTCGTCTCGCATGTTATGTAATTGTGGGGCTATTGTCCCACTCAAGATGATCTTTTGAACCAAACATGCAACATAGTTGGAGTACTTGCTATTCATATGCCCATTACTATGCCAAGATAAAATTTGAGAAATCAAAGCAAAAGTGTAGACCCTAAGTGGGCGGACTTGAGGTGAGGGTAAGGGTTGGAGCCCAACAGACCCAAGATGCCAACAGGTCCAATAGGCCGAGAGCGGTTGGACGAGCTACAAGGGGAATCATAGTCTCATATCGCCTGGGTGGGGAGGGGGATGATCCTTATATGTGCGGGGTCAGCTCCCCATTGTATTGAGGCATTTTAAAGTCGTGAGGGCCGAATGATAGCCCAAAGCGGACAATATTGGTACAGTGCGGGAGGGGGTCGTCACAGTTTGGTATCAGAGCATGACCCAGCGGGAAGTATGCCACGTGAACGTTGTGCTTGTGTGGCCATCGAGGACGTTGGGCCTTAAGGGGGGTGAATTGTGAGACCCTAAGTGGGCGGACCTGAGGTGAGAGTGAGGGTGAGGGCTGGAGCCCAACAGACCCAAGACACCTCTGGGTGGGGGAGGAGGATGATTCTTATATGTACGGGGTCAGCTCCCCATTGTATCGAAGCCTTTTAAAGTCGTGAGGGCTGGATGGTAGCCCAAAGCGGACAAAAGTGGTTGGACGAGCTACAAGGGGAATCATAGTCCCATATTGTCTGGGTGAGGGAGGAGGATGATCCTTATATGTGCGGGTTCAGCTCCCCATTGTATCGAGGCCTTTTAAAGTCGTGAGGCCGGATGATAGCCCAAAGCGGACAGTATCGATACAGTGCGGAAGGGGGTCATCACAAAAAGAGTAGTAGGAAACCTAATGATCTTCAAACAAATTCTTTGTAAATTTAACGTTCGTCATAAAATAGTAGAAACGGTACTAGTGGAAGAACATGATCTTCAACAAAATATAACCATTACATAAAAAATGTTCTTATGTCAGGTTTTGGCAATTTAATAAAAATATGAATATTGAAAGAAACAAAGATAGAAATGAGTAAAGAATAAACTTTTGCGAAATTGGATCTGGTTCCATCTAGGTATAAGATGCATGTTCATCTCCTTCATTTCTTTTACAAGGAAGATGAGTTCTTTCCTTTCTTTGTAAAGAAGAAAAGACGAAAGCAGGGGCATACATAAAGAAACACAAATAATAACACTGGTAGAAAATACAAGACATCTTACCAAACATTTGTAATCTCTAACGACAATTCGAGAATTGCCTGGTTGTATGTGCATGGTATTTGAATTGCGAAATAGCCCTCCCAATTCCAATTGCCCCTGTGCATACAAGAGAGTGAAGTGGGGATCACATCGAATTTTCAGGGAGAGAGAGTACAGTCATCAGTTGTATACGAAATTCCTAAAATGCTCCTCTCGAGCGCATGTGACATGAAGTTGCCAATAGTAGTCTGATTGAATGGTTAAGGTTGTGGTGGTTTAACCCCCATGTCTTGAATTCTATACTCACCGGCAACAAAAAAAAAAGAAAAAAAAGTGTCACATGAAGTGAAGTCACCTAGGTGACCTTTTCGTCCTCCTCTTCAAGCTAGCAACACCCATTTTCACCTTTTCTAACACCTAATTCTATAAGTTAGCTTTTTAGTAGGTCATATTTCATCTATTTTTCTTTTTAAATTTTATTTTCAAAGTCATCAAGATCAAGTCTGAAAATATCTAAAGTGCTCTTCATCATTTGATAAATCTGAAAATAGCCACTCCCAAAATAATGAAAATGCCCCTATCTCATCAAATTACGACATTGCTTTTCCCGATTTGCCAAATCTCGAAAATGCCCCTCCTTATTTACTAAATTATGAACTTGCCCCTCCCATTCACAAATTATGAGAACACTCTCTATTCGCCAAATTACAAAATCCCTTCCCCATTCTCCAAATCTTGAAAATGCCCTTCCTCATCCCTTTTAAAGCCAATTATATCAAGTTATCAAGTCCAACTACTCCACTTAGCCCAACTACTTCACTTATCAAGTTATTTCAATAATATAAACTTACATACTTGCACAAGAGAAAATTCATTTCAATTACACGAGAAAAGCTAATTTATAGTAAAGAGGATAACTGAAATTGGTTTGGCAAATGAAACCAAGCGATCCACTCATTCCCTTACCATCTAATAATCTTCTTCCTCCTCCGAATAATGATTATCAGAAAATCTAGGTTACAGAATACAATTAACATTGATTGTTAGGCTCTATGGAAATCAAATACCTTGACTAACCTTGACCGTTTAAATTATATTAAATTCAACAAATACCCTTCACTTAAATATCACATGCAAGACACATGTTCTATCTAAAATAACAACAAAATTGATCTGAGGACTGAGGAAGATTCCACAGATCACAAGGACATCCAACAATTTCCCTATTCGCTTCACCATCTTCAAACCAACCCCTGTATAGCACTCACTCTGTAGACTTCGCCAGTCTTTGTTTGATTTTTTCCATATCCATATCTCTATTTAACTCTCTCCAAACCTCTCATTGGCTTATAACATTTGTATTTAATCCTCCTCATAGTCTTTTTATTGGACCACCACCAACTTATATTTTTTTTCTCTGTTGTCAAATAAGTGTTCATAGTTCATTAAGTGCTCTCAAAGAGCTGTCTAGAGCATGGTTTGAGTCTGTGTTTGCTTTGACAACGTTTAGATGTTTAATTGCGAAGGATTTGGCTTCATCCATGGTATTTTCACCTTCTAAACAAAGACGAGAAACTTCATACAAGCTAAAGAATCTCATAACATCTTTACACATTTCTGCTCGGAAGTGATTAGTCATCAAACACATTTGACATACACAAACACTTTATTGATGATATTTATAAAAATGCAAAGTGAAACTATAAACATGCAGCTGGGAAGGTTATTTATTGTTTTTGTTGGAAATACAATTGCTGCAAATTTAAATAGGAACGAAGTTACTAAAGTTTTCTTGGGTTAAGTCTTGGACTAGGTTGTTCTCTTTAAGACGTTTTGCGACTATGCCTAAGATTGTGCAAGTAGTCTGTAAGCCCCATCTTCCGCAAGATAAAACAACTCAGTATATCTTTTCTATCTCGTTCAGTCACATGCACTTGCTGAAGAACGTAAGTCTATTCACCCAGTTTCTTTTGCTCGGAATCACGACTAGGTTGCTTTCTTTAAGACATTTTGTGGTTCTGCCCAAGATTGTGCAAGCAGTCTGTAAGCCCCTTCTTCCCCAGGATAAAACAACCCAGTATATATTTTTTGTCTCGTTCAGTCACATGCACTTGCTGAATAACATAAATCTATTCACCCAGTTTCTTTTGCTCGAAATCACGAAAACCAATTACATTAAATAAGCAAAGTATTTCAAAAAACAAAAATCGAACTTTGTTTGATGAAACAGAGTTCTGGAAAACTCTCTGAAATATTAGAAATTGTTTACAAATAAACTATCTAAAATGAAAAACTTCCTTTTCTAATAAAACCGTGTTTACTTTTGATATGTTAATATCTGAGAGAGAGAACAACTATTTATAGGCCGATAGAAAGATCCGTTTGAGAGAAAACGTGGCTAAATAAGTGGAAGAAATCATGAAAAACGTGGAGACATATCCAAATGGGTACCGGTCTTTCCCATAGAGGGATTTATGCTAGCAGGTTTCTTAACCAACCTGCTTTCTCACTAGTCATGGCTAGTGCTATCATCTCTGACTCCATCGTGGACTGTGCCAAAATATTCAGTTTCTTTGATTTTCAAGAAACAGTTCCACCAGCTATACTAAAAATATAGCCACTGGTTGCTTTGGAGTCATCTGAGAGGGTGTTCCAATCAACATCGTTATATCCTTCAAGGACAACGAAAAACTTCTGATAGTGTAATCCAAGGTTCTTAGTCCTCTTTAGGTACCTCATGACCATTTCAATAGCATGTCAATGCTTTATACTAGGTCTACTGGTAAATATGCATAGTAATCCCACAACATAAGCTATGTCAGGCCTAGTGCAATCAATAGCGTATCGTAGGCAACCGATGATGCTTACATACTCAGGTTGTCTCACACCATTACCGGTGTTCTTGAACAACTTTACACTAGGATCATTAGGAGTATAGGTAGGTTTACAGTCAAAGTAATTATATTTCTTTAGGATCTTCTCAATATAATGTGATTGATCCAAAGAAATTCTCTTTTCAGACCTAGTAATCTTAATACCAAGGATTACACTCGCCTCTCCAAGGGCTTTCATATTAAAATTCGCACACAATAAAGATTTCACATTATTCACGACATGAATATTAGAACCAAAGATAAGCAAATCATCCACATATAGACATATAATAGTGCAAATGCCATTTTCAAATTTATAATAAATACATTTGTCACTTTCGTTCACTTTAAAGTCATGTCAGATAATAAGATTATCAAATTTTTCATGTCACTGCTTTGGTGCTTGTTTCAAACTGTAACGTGATTTATCTAGTTTGCAAATTTTATTTTCTTGCCCTGGAATTACAAAACCTTCAAGTTGGTCCATGTAAATTTCTTCTTCTAAATTGCCATTAAGGAAAACAGTCTTAACATCCATTTGGTGCAATACTAGATCGTGTATTGCAGCAAGAGAAATTAGCACTCGAATAGATGTATATGTCAAAGAAGTCAATATTTTCTCTCTGTCTAAACCCTTTAGCTACAAGACGAACCTTAAATTTTTCAACATTTCCATCGAGTTTCAATTCCTTCTTAAATACCCACTTACAACCTATTGTCTTGCAATCTGGTGGCAAGTCAACTAAATGTCAGGTTCTATTAGACTCAAGAGAGTCCATTTCATCATCAATAGTTTCTTACCAAAAGTTGGCATCTATAGAAGATAAGGCTTCTTGGAAGTTAAGGGGATCCTCCTCTACTGTAAAGGCATAGAAGTCAGGGCCATAGTTTTTAGAAGTTCGGATTCGTTTACTTCTCCTAGGCTCAAATTTTGTTGCTTTATCATTTTCCTTCATCCTGATCATTGGCGCGTTACTAGAGGATGTACCCCCACTATTTCTCGAAATAAGAGGACATCTATGTTCGTAGAAATTAACATCGTTCGATTCTATGACAACATGATCATTTAGGTTATAGAATCTATAGGCTTTGCTGTTAACGACATAGCTTATGAATATACACTCATATGCCCTAATGACAAGCTTGTTCCTTTTTGGATAAGGAATTCTTACATAAGCTAAACAACTTCAAGTTTTGAAGTATGACAAGTTTGGTTGTCTATTTTTCAAAATCTCATAAGGAGAAGTTTTATTTTTCGACTTAGGGACTCTATTTAGCACATAACCAGTGTGATGCAGCACCGGAGTTAAGTAGAATGGCAACTACTGATTCAGTGCCATTCATCTCAGGAGAGTATGGTCCAGTTTTTTCATGAATAATTTCATAAGAACTATAAAACTCTATGAAATTGCTCCTGTCATATTTAGTGCTTTTATCACTTCTAAACCTCTTTATCTTTCTATTAAACTGATTTTCAACTTCCGTTAAAAATATTTTGAACATGTCAAATGTTTCACTCTTATTTTTCATCAGGTAGACAAAAGTATAATCGGAGCAATCATCAATGAACGTAATGAAGTAACGTTTTCCATTTTTAGTCAAAACACCATCAAGTTCACATATATCTGAATGTATTAAATCTAGATGTTAAGATTCTCTAACAACAGATTTATGTGGTGTTTTGGTTATTTTAGCTTGGCTACAATAGTTGCATTTTTCAAAGTCTTTTAAGAACAATTTTGGAACTAGTCCTAACTTACTCATGTTTTTAATTATTCACTTATTAAAATGACAGAGTCTAGCATGCCAGGTATTAAAAGAACACAACATGTAAGCATAATTAGAAATTTTATTACTATCAACATTCAATTTAAACATACCATCAATGACATATCCCTTCCCCACAAATACATTGTTCTTAATGATGGTTTACAAATCAACCCCTATAATTTGAGTAAACCCAGTCTTGTTTAGAAGGTAACCATAAACTAAATTCTTCCTCATCTTCGGAATATGTAGGACATCTTTCAAGATGTCGGTCTTTCCAGAGGAAAACTTCAATTCTACTTCACCAGTTCCAGCAACGATAGTGGAGTGGGAATCACCCAGCAACACTTTCTTGTCCTCAGCTTCAGAATAAGACTTGAACATTTTTCGATCATAGCAGACATGTTGAAAAACACCAGTGTCAATCCACCATCCCTCGGATCCACCAACAAAGTTGATCTCAGAGACTATGGCTATAAGTTGGTTTTCGGTTAGGTTCACCTGCGGAGCAGGGCAAGACCCATTCCGGCAGTTCCTGGCCATATGCCCTGGCATGTTACAGGTATAACATATGAACTGTATTGTTTCATTCCTTGAGGGATTTTTTGTCCATTCTGATTTCGCGGAGGATTTTGATTTTGTTGGTTGTGGTTCTAGTTGTTCCGATTCTGATTGTTTCGATTCTAATTGTTTTGGTTTCTATTGTGACTCTGATTTTTCATGGTCTTTTCACCGGGTTTCAAAACCATAGGAGTGTATTTCTTATGGTTAGAAATAATCAAAATTTCATCTTTCTGCTATTGTTTCCGAGCTTCTTCCTCAATCCGAAGTCGGGTGATCAAACTTTCTAGAGAGAACACTTTGGTTTTATGCCTAAGTGCATTCTTAAAGTCTTTCCAGCTAAGGGGGCAGTTTATCTATCACAACAACTACTTGAAATTTCTCATCTAAGGACATGCCTTCAGATATGATTTCATGAGCAATTTTTTGTAGCTCGTGAGATTGGGTTTCCACAGATTTGTTATCAGTTATTTGGTATTTTAGGTAGCGACTAACGACATATTTCTTTGTGTCAACCTTATCAATGTCATATTCCTTCCTAAGGGGGCTTCCCAAATATCCTTAGCTGATTATTTAGAACAGTAATAATCATACAAATCATAAACATACCATTCAGAATAAAGTTCTTATACAAAAAGTCATTTTCAATCTAGCAATCTAGTTCCTTAGTTTGGGTTTCATCAGGTTCAGCGGGCAATTAGGGTTTCTCGGCATTATAGATATAAGCAACTTTTTGCGGAGTTAAGAAAAATAACATATTTTGTCTCTATCTTTTAAAGTGTTCCTCAAAACGAAAGGGCCTGTTAAGGTCCTTAGTAGCAAATTTAGTAGTAGTAGACATGGTAGATATGTAACATCTTAAAATTGTTGGAAATACAATTGCTGCAAATTTAAATAGGAACAAAATTACCGAAGTTTTATTGGGTTGAGTCGTGGACCAGGTCGCTCTCTTTAAGACGTTTCGTGGCTCTGCCCAAGATTGTGCAAGTAATCTGTAAGCCCTCGTCGTCCACAGTAGGGGTGGCCAATGTCAGTTCGGTTCGATTTTGATCCACAAACCGATTTCATTCAGTTTGCCCAAAACCCAAATCGAAACCGAATTTTGTATTTGTAAACTGATGAATTCGGTTAAACCGAATTTCGGATCGGTTGGGCCGAAATTTCAGGCTCAAGCATTTGAAAGACTTTCATTAAAACATGTCCAATTTTTTTACAGACCCAATTTTTTTATAGATCCAATTTTTAGCCCAAAATTGAAAACTTTGAGAGAATGGGGTGAATCAGTGCAACAGGGTGTACTACAGTGCATTTGTTGCACTAATCAAGTATTGACACATACTTGTTATTTAGTTAGTTATAAATATCTAATTAATCGGTCGGTTCAAAACAGTAAACCGATTTTGAACCGTTTATAATCGATTCGGTTCGGTTTAAATTATTTTCTTTCTACTCATATTTCGGTTCGGTTACCGAACCAAATTTGAAAATCAGTTCGGTCGGTTAACCGAATTTAAATCGGTTTTTGCCCACCCCTAGTCCACAGGATAAAACAGTCAAAAAATATCTTTTCTGTCTCGTTCAGTCACATGCACTTGTTGAAGAACGAAAATCTATTCACCCAGTTTCTTTTGCTCAGAATCACGAAAACCAATTACAATAAATAAACAAAGTATTTCGAAAACAAAACTCGAACTCTGAATGATGAAACAGAGTTCTGAAAAACTCTCTGAAATATTAGAAATTGTTTACAAATAAACTCTCTGAAACAAAAAACTTATTTTTCTAATAAAATTGTGTTTAATTTTGATATGTTAATATCTGAGAGAGAAAACAATTATTTATAGGCCGATAGAAAGATCTGTTTGAGAGAAAACGTGGCTAAATAAGTGGAAGAAATAACGTGGAGAGAAGAGTATGTCTCCTCTGACACAGTCTTGTTCTCTAAAGCAAAAAAAATGATATTTATTATTTTATTTTTTCAAATAAAATTTCAACAAAAATAATAGGTTTCAACTCACCTAACTCAGCCGGTGGCAACGCACACGAACCAACATTAGTCTATCTCCTCTCTCCTTTACAAAAGTGGGTACCCCTTGGAGTTCAAACCTAAGTCTAAAAACTATATTTATTAACTCTTCCAAAATGAGTTATATAAAAAATGAGTAATTCTAGCTGGCCTGGGAAACCAGCGAGGTTGGTGTCTGGGAGGGGGTGAATTTACACTTTTGCCCCCTCCTTTTTAAACACTTTTTCAAAAGGTTGTTGAAGAGGGAGGGCAATAGTGTAACTTCGCCCCCCCAGGCAGTCAACCCAGGCTGAAAACCCAGGCCATTTAGAATTTCTGATAAAAAATATAGGACTAAGAGAGATTTGAGAGTTAAGAAACCATTTCCCTTTATTTTTTAAATTCACTCTAATATTTCAACAGTTTTACCAAATGAAACTTGATAATCATATTGCCTTAGGATCCTAAAGTATGAAGAGAGAGAGAGACGGGAGAGAGAGAGAGTGTGTCTAAATCATAGTCATCAATTGCACTTTTTTAAGCAAGGGATATGCAGAGCTTTCCCAATTTCTTTCTCAAAGCGGTATACAACCCCAAGCCTTTAGATGGCGTCAATCAGTTCTAGTTTAGCTAATGATCCGATCTTCTCATCAACTAGCACCTCCCTCACTTCCTCCTTGAGCTTCTCACTTCATCCAGTGCATATCTTATCCTGTAAAAATATATAGACTATTGGATGAAACTACATTTATGCATTAATTCAGAAGTTAGCACCATGTAATTGGGGAGGGAACTTTGTAAGGCATGTAACCCAATGAAGGTTCTTGACTTAAATAGGTACATGTAGTCCATTCTACTTCTATTCAGATCAAGTCGATACTTTCCATGGTGAATAATATTGCATGGCGATTATTCACCTAAAAATAGATTCCCGATACAAATTTGGGACAAAGAATATAATGCATTTTTATATTCATTTGCGATAATTGATCAATGGGATGATGAGCCGGAGGAGGGGTATTCAAATGAACTTTCTTATCGCAAGGGTTATATGATACATATTTGAATAAGCATAAATTTTGCAATAAAGAAAACATATGATTCCTAGCTAACATATATTTACCAATATTCTGTTTGGTTAAGTTTCAATTAAGTCAAACATAAATTGAATATTTATACGTCACTCCAGATGCTGAAAACTTTTTACAATGCTATCTGCTTGAAAGTATTGTATGAAAAATGTACTGTAAACTACTTGGGACAATCATATTCTAACCTTGGTTGTACCATGTATGCTTGCAATAAGGAAAGCAAAAAGTTATCGGGAAATTCATCCAACTCATGTTATCTACGAATTAGGTACTGTTACTTATGTGTTTTCTGTAGTAGATTTTGTCCTTGGTGTAGATAGCTAGACGGCCCTCTGAGAGCACATTTTTTTTTTTTTTGACGAACCAATCAATTATTGTTCAATTAGCCTTTCATTGTTTCTTCTCTAAGGACAAGATCACTAAAGCTATTCCTTTATCTAACTCCCTAAACTACCTTCCACCTATGCTTTTTTAAGCAGCACTTTCTACCTCCGAACACTTGTTGGACAACAGAGAAAAAAAATATAAGCGCGTGGTGGTTCAATAAGAAGACTATGAGGATTAAATACATATTTTATAAGCCAATGAGAGGTTTGGAGAGAGTTAACTGGCATGGGTTTGGAAAAAGTCAAACAAAAGCACCGGAGGCGGAAGTCTGCGGAGTGAGTGTCATTCAAGAGTTGGTTGAGTTGGGTTGGTTTAAGGAGGGTGAAGTGAATAGGGGAAACTGTTGGACGTTCTTATGATTTGTAGAAGTACTAGCGTATTACCTGTGCCTACGACACTCCTATTATTTTTTTCTTATATGACTATTTATGTCTCCAAATTACTATTTGTAATTTTATCTTAAAAAGAAATACAAATAATTTATCATTGAAGTACTATGCAACGCATATCCTAGAGACATAAATTAGAGACAAAAAACATAACTATGGGTTTGAAGAGAAAGTACCTAATTACAAAGATAATGGGTTGAAGTTGGAGATGGCCTAGAAGCAACCTGCAGTAATTTAGACAAATTAAAAAATTTTAAGAGACCATAAGCATCACGCTTAAAGTAAATAAAAATAAGATACCGTAAACATTATGCTGAAAGTAAAATACCCGAGTTGTGTAAGAAACAAAATAAAGAAAAGAACTTGCTCACCTGAAGGCACAAGAACATGCTGATGTATCATAGCAATTCGAAATGCCTTCACTCTTTTAGAAGGACAAATCTGCTTCGTCGCTTTCCAAAACAAAACTGTATTGAGACTCTTGCTCACCTGAAGGCAATCATAGGAATCCATTAAAACCCATCTAAATCTAAACTAAATGAAATCTCCTCAACTACCCAGGAAGAACAATAATGCCACAAAGAAACCTTTTTCAAACACCCATTAATCACAAACAATGAAACTACAGATGATCAACAAATTGGATCGCCCTCTTCCCCACCTTTCCCAGCTCTTCAATTTTCTCTAGAGCCCCACCAAACTCAACCAAGATCGCTCCAATGGTGAAGAGAAGTCGAAGATAGTGCGAGAAAGCCAACCAAGATCGCTCCAATGGTGAAGATAGAATTCTGGAAACGATTGATTTCAGTTGTCGTACCACCTTATCTACAAATTGATAAGAGAGAGAGTTTGTGAGGAAGAAGAGAAAGAGAAGAAATAAGTGTAGAGAAAAAAAAGGAAAGAATCGAGGGTTCAGCTTTTCATTTAAGTTATGCCATTAACATAACTTGTGCCACGTAGGACAAATAGACTCATTTCACTGTTCATGAACAGTAAAAAAGCAATATGAATTGTAAGATAGATTCTCATACCTTAGATCAATTTTATTATTATTTTATATAGAACACGTGTCTTGTATGTGATATTGAAGTGGATGGTTTTTGTGGAATTTAATATACTTTAACTCAAAAAAAACCAAAACAAAATTTACTTTCAAAATTTTCAAACAACTCTGTGAGAATTGAGATTAGAGGTCTATTGAATAAGTCAAGGGTCAAGGGTCAAATGTATGATGGCTTAGTGGTTGAGCAATGCCGGATGATATCACTAGATCACAGGGTCGAACCCAGCCGACGACATCTGGGGTGGGAGGGGTTAAGGGATAAAAAAAAGAATAAGTCAAGGGAAGTCAACATCAAGGTCAAAGTTTTTCCACCGTACACAAATATTATAGTATTCTTAGTTATCTAATAAACACACTTGGAATCACTTGACAATGTTTTGAAATGAGCAAGTTATGATCATTTTACTAAAGTCACACAAATATGTCTTGCAATGAAAACATGATAGTGTTTTTGACTTTCAGCCAACTTATGTGCTTGATCGAAACCGATTCTCAAGTTGATCAAACAAAAATATTGTAGTACTCTTAGTTATCTAATAAACACAACTTGAATCACTTGAAAATGTTTTGAAATGAGTAAGTTATGGTCATTTTACTAATATCGCGCAAATCCGTCTTGCAATAAAAATGGGATAGTGTTCCTAACTTTCGACCAACTTATGTGTTCGATCGAGATCGATTATTAAGTTGATCACAACATTAAAGTTGTAGTACTTTGATTTATATAATAAACACAGCTTGAATCAGTTAGAAAATATTTTGAAATGAGCAAGTTATGATAATTTTACTAAAGTCACGCAATCTGTTCGAAAAAATTTATGTTCGCAGTGCACTGTGGGGTATCTCAGATACCCCGCATTGCACAATGTGAACATGATTTTATTTTATTTTCTGTTTGCATTGCCGTAGTGCACTCTGTGAACAAATTTTATTTTGACAGATTGCGCGACTTTAGTAAAATGGCCATAACATGCCCATTTCAAAATATTTTCAAGTGATTTAAGTTGTGTTTATTAGATAACTTAGAGGAATACAAATTTTGTGTTTTGATAAACTTGAGAATCTATCTCGATCGAGCACATAAGTTGGTCGAAATTCAAGAACACTATCCATTTTTATTGCAAGACAGATTTGCGCGACTTTAGTAAAATGACCATAACTTGCTTATTTCAAAACATTGTCAAGTGATTCAAGTTGTTTTTATTAGATAACTAAGAGTACTACAATATTTATGTTTTGATCAACTTGAGAATCGGCCTCGATCAAGTACATAAGTTAGCCAAGAGTCAAGAACAATATCCCATTTTCACCGCGAGACAAATTTGCGCGACTTTAGTAAAATGACAATAACTTGCTCATTTCAAAACATTTTCAAGTGATTCACGTTGTATTTATTAGATAACTAACATTACTACAATATTTGTTTGATGAGGTTGAGAATCAGCGTGGGAGCTAAAAATAATCTTTGGCCCTACAGGATAAGGAAGCCCAAATATTTGGGTTGTTCCCGAGAAGCCCAAAAATTACCCATGAAAGTCACAAAAAGAGAAAGCCCAAGTTTGGGCCCAATGCAGCACAAGTCTGGGCTCAGTACAGCTGAGTAGAATAATCTTTTCTCAATAGAGGAGTAGTGTTCCGCGTTGACCACCATGCTCAGCTGAGTACACAAACTTGCAAGAGAGGTATCACCAAACAGGAAGTTACAATCGCCAACGAGAGGTTACAACTACCTGAGAGAAGTTACAATTACCTAAGAGAAGTTAGAACCGCCTTTAAGCAGATGACTCACTAATTTGCCACGTGTCTCATTCATCTGCCAACAGATTACTCATTCTGCCTCTATAATTAGCCAAACACAAAGCCATCTGGAGGTAATTTTTTATTCAGAATTCTCTCTTCAAATATAGAGATATAAATATTTTTCTGAAGACATTGTTCTAACTTTGGCATCGGAGTCCCCGTGGCAGGCACCACACCGGTGTCAAGAATGAACTTCTATCTTATGCAGATTGCTCCGTGTGATCAGCACGTGATCTGACGGAAATTTGCATCCACAATCAATCTCAATTGAGAGTTTAAATTGGTCGAAAGTTACCCTGTTTTGCATTTTTTTTCATTTTTAGTTTGTTTGTTTGTTTGTTTTTGTTTTTTTTGTTTTATGTTAAGTTATGTATATTTATTGAGTTTGGGTTTAAGGGTTTCAACTTTGAGGGGACTTTGAGAGTTTTCGAGGGAGATGAAGGAGATTTGCAAGATATTTGAATAAGGGTGAGCAAACGAGTTGAGGAACCGCGGATCTAAACCGAATCAGACCATTTTGCTCCAAACGGTCTGGATTTTAAACTTGTAATGTAGATAAGGTCCGGATCCGTTCTAGGACGATTCGAGTTCGGTTCAAATTATGTAAATTCAAACGGTTTGGGTCCAACCCGTTTCAATGGCACTATACATGTCTTAATATTAATCAAATGTAAACCTAATCTTCTTTCTTTCTCTATCGCCTCTCTTTTAGTCTTTCTCTTCTCTTCACTTCATGTACAGATCTACTAAATAAAAACGATTATCCAGTTCCTCCTCCCTCCCATTCCTCACATAAAAATGCCAAGTTCCTCCTCTTTCCTGCCATTATATCGTCACTCAGTTCATCGATAATAGAAGCTTCTCAGTCAGGTTCACAGTCCCATGAGAGTTGCAGTTTCTCAGTAGAAGGATCATACCACCCATTGAAGTACAAGTTCACCATAAAAGGTTACATAGCCAAAGACAAGCTCACAAACCTCGAAGGGGTGAGTTCAAAGCAGTGTTCTAAAAATCGTTAGGCGCTGGGCGGGCGGCGAACAGGTGCCTAGCGCCCAGGGGCCTAGGCGGTCTTAGGTTTTGTATTATAACTTTAATAATTTACAAAGGTTAAGCATAATACCTTATCAATTACATCCAATTTAATGCCAATATACATATGCAAAATTTAAAAACATGAAAAATTAACAATAGTGAACAAAATTTATTAAAACTCAAATGACTGAAGTTGGTCATGATGGGTACTTTATATAAATTTGAATTTGTGTACTCTTTTATTTTTCTTCAAATTGTATGAATAACCTCAGTTATGTTTGAAAAAATCTACATTAGTAAAATTGGTACCGGCGGATCCTTTGAGAATTCCATTAAGTAATCATCATTTGCTACATTTAGACATATACTGAATAAAAAATAATTAAATAGTTTATTTCTAAAAAATAGAAAAAAAATAAAATAAGAACACAATCAACCTTATTAAAAATAAAAAATAAAAAATAAAAATTGCCCAGACCGCCTAGACCCCGCCAGACCCGCCTAGACCCACCCAGACTGCCCAGAACCGCCCAGACTGCCCGCCCAGCCATTAATCTGGGCGATTTTCCACATTCTAGCGCCTAGGCCGATTTTTAGAACACTGGTTCAAAGTGCTTCCATTTTGGGTTATGAGATTATTAGAACTAATGATGAATTAAAGTTCTCTTTAGGTATTGCATCTACTAATTATCCGATCGATAACTTTGAGTCATTAGTGCAAGTGTTGGTTACATTGTGTTGATAAGAAAGAAAATGAGAAGATGGGCTTTGAGAGCTTTCGAAGAAAAGTAACCCCTATGTTTCTGATTGTGAGACGGGGTTTGGTTTAATTAGTTGTAATGTTGATTTGATGCTTATGTTGTTGTGATCCATTGTTGAGATTTTTACATGTTATGATCTTTGATTATGATTATGTGGCTCCTAATTTAGATTAGGAACATTAGAAATTTGGTTTGATTTTGATTACACCCACATAATCATAATCAAAGATCATAACAAAATATACAAATAAAGTAAAATGGATTATTTACTCATGTTCTGTCAATCCTTTTTTTCTTTTTTTTCTTTTTCAATTACTCTATGTAATGGTAGCAAAAGTAATTACAGTGGCACACAATTGGTTCTAATTAAGAATCTAGTTTGACTATTTTTATGTGTTATCGCTGATCTATTATCTATAGCTTGTATAGAGTTTTTCTTTGTATGGTTCCGTTTACAATCTGAGGCTATGAAATCTTAGAGAAACTTCCTCTATTGGATAAGACACTTCCTAACATCTGCTAGCATGTTGGGAAGAGTATCACTCCATTCATTTTTTTTTTTCACACAAAAGCGAACACAACACGATCAATTGTGTTTTTGCTCGCCAAGGAAGAGCTTTCAACTATGGCCTCATACTAATTCATGAGATCACAGTGGTCAGTACTACTTCATGAGATCACAGTGGTCACTATATTGGTGAATTTAACTTCAACGATGGAATCAACAATTAATCTTCGGAATGCCTGAAGCTTTGGTTATTTTCTTTGGGTTCCAATTTGCTATTATCATCAGCAGATCAAATTGACTCTTGTATGGTGTTTATATGTCCAAGTTTGTATGGTGTTTACAGGTCCAAGCAAAACAATATTAACCAAAATGAAAAGAATAGTCAAAATAGTAAATAATAGGAACATTTATTACATTCTGATGTTGTTTAGATACAATTATATCTTGCACAAGTACAAAAAAAAAATGAAAAATAAATTGATGTGTAATTTGTAACCGTTTGGAATCGTAGGAACTAGATCGTTTTAAACGGTTCGAGTTAGGTTCGATCCCAATGTTAAAAATAAGGAAATCCGGATTGAATCGGATCCGTTAAATTTAAACGGTTCGAGTTAGATTCCTCAAAATTTGGAACCGATCTGGATCATGCCCACCCATAGATTTGAGTGTAGGAAGAGATTTGGAATGGGGGAGGGAGGAACCATTGTCGATCAGGATGGTGATGGGAAAAAAAATGGATGATTTTTTTTCTATAGATGGTGCGAGAAAGTATGGTGGTGTAAGGAGAAGAAACGATGGTGTGGTGTAGTCGACGCCCGAAAGTGACTGCCACGAATTCTCCTTCTATCTCTGTTTCTTCCATCCACCTAACAAACAGACTCAGAGATAGACAATGGAGCTAACAGGGCAGCAGCTGAAGCAGTTCGATGGCTCCGACCCAAGCAAGCCCATCTACGTGGCGATCAAAGGGAGGGTCTTCGACGTCTCCACCGCAACAAGCTTCTACGGCCCTGGGGGATCTTACTGCATGTTTTCTGGCAAAGATGCAAGCAGAGCTCTGGCTAAGATGAGCAAGAATGAAGAAGATGTCTCTGCATCTCTCGATGGATTAACCGAGAAAGAATTGGGTGTTCTTTCTGATTGGGAGAAGAAGTTTGAAGCTAAGTACCCTGTCGTTGGCCGCGTTGTTTAAATGCTCAAACATAATAACAGGTATGATTTTTTTTATTAATAGTGTGTCTACTCTACTAGGACCTTTAATTATGAAATGGAGTTTATGGTGTTTGAATTCTTAAATGAGATGTTTGGAATAATAGGCATGTGTGAATTTAGCAACTTGTATTCGAATAAAGTGAGATTGTGTTGATATGTTTGTTGCTCTTTGTTTGTTTGATGAAATGCTTATGTGTATGGTTTTGCATCCAATTTGACGTGTTTTCCGATTCTCAGTGATAGTGTAAGCTTATTGGGTGAGTGAAAGAATTAGGTCAAGTATTAAAGAGAGAAATGGGGCAATGTGAGAGTTGTATTTGAAGTTGTTTGATGGAATGTTTGATAGAGGTTTAGAATACTGCAGTTTTCTTCTAAATCAATTACAGCTTGAGTGCGTACATTGCATCACAAATGAGGTTCAGAACATTTGAGGTTCTCGAAAACAATATAGTCATTGAGATTTCTCTTGTGCACATTAACCAGTGAACATACATTGTGTGGAGTCTTTTCTCTTGTGTCTAAAAGATTGGAGCTTCTAAAGACTCCCTTCCATTACTGAATAATGCTCTTACTTAGGCGTCAAGTAAATAAAATTTTGTAGAGTAATTTCTTTGAAGTCATAATTCCTAATACAGACTTTTGGGCTTAGGTCCCTAATACATTAAGATTGATTAGCGAAAGAACTACTATATTATTATTATTATTACTAGCTTTCAAACAGGTGCATTGCACACCCTTATCAACCTTATTATTAGTCACTGTATCTGTATTTGCCAATTGTGATCTTATTAGAGTTTAAGCTCTTGTAACCATCAATTTCTTTCCTACATTTCCTTCCCTAATAAAACCAAAGGCTGATGATGTATTGAATCATTAGCTTACAAATGCAATGTTTTCACCAATATCTATGAAAAGGAAAATGGTGCACTGTGCATGTATATGAAGCCTGTATTATATCATTGTATAAACTTCATCATAAACCTTGGAACCACCATAGCATAACATGTTAATTTGTTGCGATTTCATCATCATACCTACTGGAAATTTTTTTATTTTCAAACAAACTTGCATGCAATGCACCAAAAAAGAAAAAGACCAATGTACAAACCAAAACTTTCGATACATATATTTACAAACAGATATAGAATATAAATTGCATAAGCAGAGAAACAGTATAAAATTTCTGACAAATACTAACAATTAGGCATGAACATGATTATCCAAGTTGATCGTTCTGCATATTTATCAGTTCACATATATATTATGTAGTAATCTAATCCCGACATCCATAATAAATAGTTTGCAATGTCGACAAATAACCCATTTCTCGATGGACATCTAATTACTCATCATTTTCATACACACACATATAAATAGTTTGCAACTTTGACAAATAGCCCATTTTTTCAACACCGTCATGAAAGTGGAGAGAAGCTGATTGACTTGAAGTGACAAATAAACTAAGTGGAGAGAGTCTTTTGACATTGTGAACTTGTCTTAAATCTTGACCCATTGAGATGCAAAACAACAATAGAGAAAGCTTTGGGCAGAGGTTATAGTCAAAATCGTTATCTTCGTAGTGGTTGTAGAGCACGGAGAGGGAGAGGAGGGAAGATCCGCATTCACACTGACTGATGATTTCACTGAGATTGACGTATGTGGTTATATAAGTGATTCTTTTTTTTTTTGTCTAGAAAGTGATTTAGAGAGAATAGGAAGGAGGTTGGGACACATCTATTTGGAACGGACCGTGATAGAGATACAACTCTTTGGAAACTCATTTGTATTTATAGCAGACATTGTTTCATGTAAGAGGGACACATATACTGTTTCGGGTGAACTACAGCTCAAAAAGCTGTAATCCACCATTTTCCTTATATATTATACATTATTATTATTTATTGAAGTCTTTAAGATTAAAGAGATTCAGCTGAGTTCCTGAACTAAGACACCGGTGGTGTGGAACTAGAAATTGGAAAGATTTTTTGCTTCTTGGAATGTGGTGTGGTGGTGAATGGAATGTGGTATTTGATGGTGGAGGTGTTAGAGATTAATCTAGACTAGTTCTAGAAGAGATGTGTCTTTTGATGTTCCAGTGTGTCTTTTAGTATTACTAAGTGTCTTTTGGTTTTTCTAAGAGTCTCTTTGTATTTTTGTGGTCATGTGAGTCCTATTAAAACCCATGTAGTATTTGGTTTCAAGCAATGTGAATAAAGTGAGTTCTCTACACATCAGAGTTCTAGTTTTATCAAGAGATTACACTCTATCTTGTTTTCCTTATCTTCTTTTTCATTCACATAGTTGGTTAAATCCCAACAAATTGGTATCAGAGCCTAGTCGAGAAAATCATGGCGTTCAACAACAACAATTCCGTCCAACCTCCACTTATTTTTCTTACCAGTAAAAACTGCAATCATTGGAGAATGAAGATGATGGCCCTATTTGGTTCACAAGACCTATTGGAGATCGTAGAGATTGGTTACCAAGAGCCCGGAGATGAAACAAATGCACAAGACTTGGCCGAGTTGAAGTCTAACCGCAAGAAAGACTACAAAGCCAAGTATTTCATTATGCAAACAGTAGATGAAGCCATTCTGGACAGAATTTCAGTAGCCACAACGGCTAAACAAGCTTGGGATATTCTTTATTCTTCATACAAAGGAGATGACAAAGTCAAGATGGTGCGTCTACAAACTCTTCGAGGGGAGTTTGATACACTAAGAATGAAGGAGTCCGAGACTATTGAAGAATACTTCAATCGGGTAATTGAGATTGAATGGTGAGAATCTGGAAGACCAAATAATTGTCGAAAAGATCCTTCGGAGTTTGACTCGAAAATTTGACATACTTTCTTTTCTTAAAACCATTCTTAAAAAAATAGCCATCAATACGACTATACCATGCCCTTGGTACTTGTTTAAGCCCATATAAGGCTTTTTTTAAATGACATACTTTCTTTTCTTCTCCAATATTCACATAACCAGGTGGTTGAGTTATATAAACTTCCTCCTCAAGAAAGCCATTCAAGAATGCCGATTTGACATCCATTTGATAGACTTTCCATTCTCTTTGAGCTGCCAAAGCAAGTACTGTTCGAATTGTTTCAAAGCGAGCCACGGGTGCAAATACTTCTTGGAAATCAACACCATACTTTTGTTTGTAACCTTTCACCACCAAGCGTGCTTTGTGCTTATCAACCTCGCCTTTTGAGTTCAATTTTGTTTTGTAA
This sequence comes from Berberis thunbergii, assembly GCA_003290165.1. Lineage (NCBI taxonomy): Eukaryota > Viridiplantae > Streptophyta > Magnoliopsida > Ranunculales > Berberidaceae > Berberis > Berberis thunbergii. Next base: position 307,502 of record QNQO01000960.1, read on the forward strand.
ACCCATTTCACATCAAGGGGTTTCTTGTCATTTGGGAGATCAACAAGTTTCCAAGTCTTGTTTCTTTGAATAACATCAATTTCATTATCCATTGCAAGCTTCCACTTCTCATCTTTAGAAGCCTCTTCAAACATAATTGGATCGACATCAACAAACAAAGCAAAATTAACCAAATCATCATCCAAATTGCTACTTGTTTGTTCATAAAGATCTTGAATACTCCTTGTCTTTTTCGAAGGGGAACTTGAAGTTGAACTTGAAGAGGGTGATGAAGTAGAATTGGGAGAAGAAGGTGGAACACCAACCTCTTCATTTTCTTCAATTGGAGCTTCAATTTCTTCTTCGATTTCTATGCAACTTGAATTTTCTTTGGTTGCATTTTCTCTCCAATTCCAAGATTCTCTTTCATTGAACTTCACATCACGGCTTATAATTAGTTTCTTGGTGAGGGGATTGTACAACTTGTATGCCTTGGAACATTCACTATATCCAACAAAAATGCATTTCTCGGACTTGTCATCTAGCTTCTTTCTTCTTTCATCCGGTACATGTGAATAGGCAATGCTTTCGAAAATTCTCAAGTGATCAACACTTGATTTGTGTCCGCTCCAAGCTTCTTGTGGCATCTTGTCTTACACACTTTTAGAAGAGGAACGATTCAACAGATAAACAACACATGCTACCGCTTCCGCCCAAAAGGAATTTGGCAATCCCTTGGCCTTCAACATACTTCTAGCCAACTCCATAATTGTGCGAATTTTTCTTTCGGCTACTCCATTTTGTTGTGGGGTACCACAGACTGGAAATTGATGTCGAATACCATGATCTTTTAAGAAATCTCGAAGCCCATGATCAATATATTCTCCCCCTTGATCCGAGCGAAGAGTTTTCAATAGGAAACCACTTTGCTTTTCAACAAAAGCCTTGAAATTTTTGAAACAACCATATACGTCCGATTTTTGTTTTAGAAAGTATATCCAAGTCTTCCTACTATAGTCATCAATGAAGGTAACAAAATAACGGGACCACCAATTGAAGTAGTATGCATTGCCCCACAAAGATCGGTGTGCACAAGCTCAAGTGGCTTTGACGCTCTCCATGCCTTCCCACTAGGAAAAGAATTCCTACTATGCTTCCCCAAGACACATCCTTCACATACTTTATCTTGAAGTTTTGGCTATGGCATTATCGATATGGTCACTTGAGTTTTAAAACTCTATCTCTTATGGGCAAGAAGAATCTTGTGGAGGGCTTTCCTACAATTCAACTTCAAGATAGCATGAAGTAGCCGAAAGAAAAAATCGCACAATCATGGTATTCCTTTTGGGCGGAAGCGGTAGCATGTGTTGTTTATCTATTGAATCGTTCCTCTTCTAAAAGTGTGCAAGACAAGACGCCACAAGAAGCTTGGAGCGGACACAAATCAAGTGTTGATCACTTGAGAATTTTCGGAAGCATTGCCTATTCACATGTACCGGATGAAAGAAGAAAGAAGCTAGATGACAAATCCGAGAAATGCATTTTTATTGGATATAGTGAATGTTCCAAGGCATACAAGTTGTACAATCCCCTCACCAAGAAACTCATTATAAGCCGTGATGTGAAGTTCAATGAAGGAGAATCTTGGAATTGGAGAGAAAATGCAACCAAAGAAAATTCAAGTTGCATAGAAATCGAAGAAGAAATTGAAGCTCCAATTGAAGAAAACGAAGAGGTTGGTGTTCCACCTTCTTCTCCCAATTCTACTTCATCACCCTCTTCATCTTCAAGTTCAAGTTCAACTTCAAGTTCCCCTTCGAAAAAGACAAGGAGTATCCAAGATCTTTATGAACAAACAAGTAGCAATTTGGATGATGATTTGGTTAATTTTGCTTTGTTTGTTGATGCCGATCCAATTAAGTTTGAAGAGGCTTCTAAAGATGAGAAGTGGAAGCGTGCAATGGATGATGAAATTGATGCTATTAAAAGAAACGAGACTTGGGAACTTGTTGATCTCCCAAATGACAAGAAACCTCTTGATGTGAAGTGGGTTTACAAAACAAAATTGAACTCAAAAGGCGAGGTTGATAAGCACAAAGCACGCTTGGTGGTGAAAAGCTACAAACAAAAGTATGGTGTTGATTTCCAAGAAGTATTTGCACCCGTGGCTCGCCTTGAAACAATTCGAACAGTACTTGCATTGGCAGCTCAAAGAAAATGGAAAGTCTATCAAATGGATGTCAAATCGGCATTCTTGAATGACTTTCTTGAGGAGGTAGTTTATATAACTCAACCACCTGGTTGTGTGAATATTGGAGAAGAAAAGAAAGTATGTCATTTAAAAAAAGCCTTATATGGGCTTAAACAAGCACCAAGGGCATGGTATAGTCGTATTGATGGCTATTTTTTGAAGAATGGTTTTAAAAGATGTCCATTTGAACATACTCTATACACCAAGGAAGGATCTCATGGTGAGTTTTTGATAGTATGCTTATATGTTGATGATTTAATATTCACCGGAAGTTGTTCAAGTATGAATGAAGATTTCAAGAAAGCTATGATGAATGAGTTCGAAATGACTGACATGGGACTACTTCATTATTTCTTGGGCATTGAAGTTAAACAACAAAGAGATGGGATCATCATCACTCAACAGAAGTATGCAAAAGATTCATTAAGAAAGTTTAGAATGGAGGGCGCACTACCAATTAGCACACCTATGGAGGCTGGTTTGAAGCTAAGCAAATGTGAAGACAATAGGCATGTTGATGAAACTCTTTATAGAAGTCTTGTTGGTAGTCTTATGTACTTGACTTCCACTAGACCCGATCTTATGTTTGCGGTGAGTATGCTTATGCTTAGTAGATTCATGGAATCTCCTAGGCAAAATCATTGGGAAGCTGGAAAAAGAGTCTTAAGGTATGTGAGTGGAACAATTCATGAAGGCATTCAATTCATGAAAGTTGAAGAACCAAGTTTGGTAGGTTATTGTGATAGTGATTGGGGAGGAAGTGTTGATGATAGTAAAAGCACTTTCGGATATGTTTTAATATTGGTTCCGGCGCAATCTCATGGGCATCTAAAAAGCAAGCTATTGTGACTCTCTCTACAACCGAGTCCGAATATGTCTCACTGGCTTTTGCATCTTGTCAAGCACTTTGGTTGATTTGGGTTTTGAGTGAACTCAAGCATGGACCTGTTAGTTCTCCTACACTGTTTTGTGATAATAGTTCGGCTATTTCACTTACAAAGAATCCGCTTTTTCAAGGCAAAAACAAGCATATAAGGATCAAATATCATTTCATTCGAGACTTGGTTAAGGAGGGACATATCAGTGTGAAATTTTGCAGATCTCAAGATCAAGTTGCCGATATTTTCACTAAAGCTTTGAAGACCGACACATTAAACAAGTTGAAGAAGAAGCTTGGAATGGTGATAGTCTAGCTTAAGGAGGGATGTTAGAGATTAATCTAGACTAGTTCTAGAAGAGATGTGTCTTTTGGTGTTCCAGTGTGTTTTTTAGTATTACTAAGTGTCTTTTGGTTTCTCTAAGAGTCTCTTTGTATTTTTGTGGTCATGTGATGTGAGTCCTATTTAAACCCATGTATTATTTGGTTTCAAGCAATGTGAATAAAGTGAGTTCTCTACACATTAGAGTTCTAGTTTTATCAAGAGATTACACTCTATCTTGTTTTCCTTTATCTTCTTTTTCATTACATAGTTGGTTAAATCCCAACAAGAGGAAGGCCAAGTTCGTAATTGAAAAGTCATCATTTTCTCCTGGATGAAACTGAAAAAAAGAAAATACACTCTCTGCTCTCTAGTCTCCATCTCAAAGGATGAGCAATCATGATTATTCTGAAACAGAGATGACTAAGAAGAAGATAATACCTGAAGACGACATGATTATGGAGATATTTGTTTGTCTACCGGCAAAGTCAATCGCGAGGTTCAGTTGCTTATCAAAGCGCTGGAACGCATTCATTTCATCCGCTGATGACGTCGAGGCTTATTTTTACACTCATTACATGCAAGTTATGAAATCTTCTCCTATGATGTTAGGCTTCTTCCACCAAACTGTCTCCTGTAGGGATATTGAATGCTTTGAAAGAAGAGAAATGGGAGGTCTGAGATGACATTGAACTTGAACCCACCTGTGATGAAGGAAAGATGTTGGATGGAAGAAGGGTTCGTACATTTATAAGAAAGATGCTTGGTTTTCTTCCAGGCAGTTGTTCTGAAAGACTCCACTTTATTAGCACTTCAAAGGAGTTCATGCTATGTTTAACACACGACCTTTGGAATTATTTCATTTATAATCCCTTCACAACCAATTCCTACCTCTCCCCACACCTAAAAACTATGATGATGCTTTTTATGATGCTGGTAGGGGTTTAATCTACCAACCCTTACCAGGTTTTAATTGCCAATCCAGTTCGACCGCCCTGTGGACTGCAAAATAGTTCTGGTCATGCTTGATTATGGGAAATTTTCTTAGACATTGCGTATTGTGATATTCTATTCAGGTCAAATGCATGAATAAAGGAGTTGAACCTCACTTGTCCTAAACCTTTCTTTTCCATTTTAACATCAATCAAATTATTACTGAAGCCGGGGTTGTTTATTTCCATGTTACTACAACTAATCCAAAAGACCGTCCAAACCAAAGTAGACCAAATCCTTTTGAGTTCTGCTTCTGATTATAGAAAAGAGGGTCATTTTCAGTTAGAGGTGATTCTATTGCCACCAATACCTATCACCATCTAATCGTCGTAGAATTGAATCTGATGTTTGATCATTAAGATCACACATCGGCGGGGACAGAACATTACAAACATGTTATGTCTCCTTCGAACTAACTCAAACATCAGTGTCACTGGCAGGGAAAGACCACTCTCCAAAGTGACCCTCAAGTTTGGCATGGAACACGATGTTAAAATATTATTTGAATTAAATCTAACTGATGTGAGTATCATCAGTTTTTCTAATTGTCGAGGAAACTGGCGAGGGAATTGGTGAGGGAGCCTCCCTCGCACGTGCGTGAGTTTTGTTAAAAAAAAAAAAAAGAGAGAGAGAGAGGGGGAAATCGAATTTGGGGGAAAGTTAAGAGGGAGGGAACGGAGGGAAGTCTCCCTCTTCCCAAACCATCTAATTGTCCACCAAGTCTCCCAAACCATCTATATAGAAAACATAATTCGCGCTTTTTTTTTTTTCTTTCGAGCTGATGCACGCCTAACTAATGCATTTTATCATGATTTCGAGCTTCTCTTCTCTTCGCATTTTGGAATTCCTGCAACACAAAAGTGTTTGAGTGCCAACAGTTTCTTTTATGATACTGGTAGGGGTTTAATTTACCAACCCTTACCAGGTTTTAATTGCCAATCCAGTTCGACCGCCCTGTGGACTGCAAAATAGTTCTGGTCATGCATGATTATGGGAAATTTTCTTACACACTGCGTATTGTGATATTCTATTCAGGTCAAATGCATGAATAAAGGAGTTGAACCTCACTTGTCCTAAACCTTTCTTTTCCATTTTAACATCAATAAATTATTACTGGGGTTGTTTATTTCCATGTTACTACAACTAATCCAAAAGACTGTCCAAACCAAAGTAGACCAAATCCTTTTGAGTTCTGCTTCTGATTATAGAAAAGAAGGTCATTTTCAGTTAGAGATGATTCTATTGCCACCAATACCTAATTTCAGAGCTGCCACCCACCTTGGTCAGTTGAATGGTTATTTTTTTTATTTTTATTCTTTTTTAAATTGAATTGTTAACCCTTTTTATTTATTTATTAATCCATGCCCGAAGGCTACATGACTGAACCTATAGGGTTAACCAAACCAGGCTCAAATGCTACAATATTGTTGCCACTTAATATCCCCATCGCCTTCATCTCGCATATAGATTTGCTTTCGCTCCGGTCTAGTCCATATAAGCAGTTGCATTCAATACCCGAAGACTTATCGACAGCAAATGTGCTCCTAATAATCGAGCGAAAACTTACAAAATCATAACTGATGAGTCTCATAGAGACTTGCTTTTGCTCCGGTCTAGTCCATCTAAGCAGTTGCATTCAATACGCGAAGACTTATTAATGGCGGAGCAAATGTGCTCCTAATAATCTGGCGAAAATTCATAAAATCATAACTTGTGAGTCTCGAACCCGCGACCTCTCACAAGGAGAGTGGATGTCCGACCAACTGAGCTACAATTGGTGGACCGAATGGGCTTATCCTACTTGTTGAATATGCTCATAAATGATTGGCAAGCGACTTTGCGATGGATTATGTAATGTTTGGGTGTTGGATGGGTATAAAAAGGAATGGTCTCTCAAGTACAGAGTTAACAACCTTATTATGACTAATATTAGTTAGTGCTAAAAAGTTTTACCCATTGGATACTAGTTTCCTGCTCATAGTTGGCAAGGACAAAGAAAAGAAGCAGAAATTAGGTGGTGCAAAGGTGAAGGCAAAGACGGAGTTAATTTCTTATGTTTACCCGTGTGCCAATTAGGGATGGCAATGGGGTAGATTTGGGCAAATCCATTAAAACCGATAATTTATTTTTGTAAAAGCTATCCCCGATCCGCACACATTAGAGGATATCCGCCCCGCCCCAATAATCCATTAAAAAACCCTTGGTTTTGAAAAATTCAAGAGCTAAAATCAGAAAAATAAAATGAAACGAAGAAGAAGATGCAATACAGAGCATCACAATCAACATTTTTGTATCACAATCAAATCATTGTTGCATCAAATACTTCAGATCTGGCCTAAACTAAAACCAGATCTGTAGAGATTACCAAAGAAAATGAAATCATCAAAGAAGAAGAAAATGTAGAAAGGAAGAAAAAAAATCAAACATTACACTCAAGATCGATTTGGATAATCCTCTTTAAGAACGATTTTGGATATGTGGATTTTCATATTTTCTTGCCCCTGACTTCGATGAAGAGGATGAAGTTCAAGAGAAGGTTTTGAAGAAGAACTGAAGATCTTCTTCTTTTCTTTGAAGAGAGGTCTTACTCGACTTTGACGAAGAGGATGAACTGATGAAGTTGAACTGTTGGAGAGAAGGTTTTCGAAGAAGAAGATCTTCAGTGGGAAGAGAAGAAGATCTTCAGTTGAAGATATGGCGAGTATTTCTTTGAAGAGAGACGAAGTGAAAAGTGATAGCCTAGGGTTAGGGTTTTTTCCATTTTAAAGGCATGGGGCAGATTTGTCCAAATCCGTATCCGCCCTGATTATTTGATGGTCGTTGTTTGCATATCCGTATCCGTCCCGAAATCCGTTTAAGCATACCCAAAACCGCCCTAAAAAGCAGATATCCGTGAAAATCCGCTCCACTGCCATCCCTAGTGCCAATGTGTTCCCATATGTATGCCCAGTTTCCATGTTCTCCTGTTTTATACGGACTAAAACGTTTCATCCATGACATTAAATTTTTTGCCCGTGTTGGTTTTTTTTTTATTGATCAAAGTCGGTCGAGAACATTGAATTTTCTACCCTTGTTGGTATTTTTTTTTCATTCATTTTTTTGCCTTCAGTTATTCATGTCTGTAGAAGTTGGATTTAGTCATTTAAGTAATAAATAATCAAATTAAACAGTTCAAGATTGTATATTTAATTCTGGAAGACCTATGTAGTAGAATGTTATGTATGATTGACAACTACACGACTTGTGTTCCTAGATCTGCTGGAGGGGTTTTCCTTTCTGAGTGGTGTCCATGCAAGGAAGTTCCTTTGCCTGATTTATACTTTAGTATTTGTTTCTTAGTCAAAATCGATGTACTGCTGGCCTGCCTATCTTAGATCAGTCCCCCAAACACTTGCCTTATTAGGCTTACGAGTATTGGGCTAGACCGCGTGATGTGTGGGCTTAGTAGCTCATTGCAATTCTGGTCCAACGTTATGGAATCTGCCAATGATGGGCTTGATGTTGTCTGGGCCTTACTGGATTAAGCATGAAATCATGTTTGCTTTGTTCTGAAGATGATATTATCATGATACATGTATGGTGTTGATCAGAGGACAATTTAATGATAAAACACCAAACCAGACTCGACACAGAGAAGAGAAGCTCGAAATCACCCAGGAACAATCTCCCTCTCCCCAAACGAAACTTGACACAGAGAAGAGAAGAAAAGTTCGAAGCTCCATCGCCACCCTCTCCCCATCATCGACTCAACCGACCGAAGAAGGTGAAGAGAAGAAGCTCCCTCGTGCGAAACCGTCGTTTCCATTCGCAGAAAAGCTCTCCCCATCAAAAAAACTCAATCGAAGGTAAGTCTCTCCTTGATTTCTGGGTGATTTCTTGTGATGGGTTTCTAGATTTAGGGTTTCTATTTTCATTTCGGGTTGATTTCAGATGGCAGATTTCTAGATCTAGGGTTTCTTCTTTTATGAATAAATTGTGGGGGGTTAGGGATAATACTTAGCTCCGGTTACTCTAGATTGAACGGGTCGGTATTGTGCCCGCTCAGCTGGTGTCGAACGGGTATAGGACTATGATTGTCGTTCTGATTAGGGCTAAGGATTCTGACATCCGAGTATATTCGAGGGTGCTTCAACTGCTTACTTCTCCTCGGATAAACGAACACGCTGTGTGTGTGCTGATGTCGCTGAACTGCTTCAACAACTTGCATGATGATTTTAAATCCTAGCAGAAGTTCTATTTCATGCCTCTTGTTGACTCGTCGTACTTTGAGCTCGCTGGTCATCCGATCGAGCGTGAATTCAGGCAACTGAGTAAGTTCAACTCTCTTTTTGGTCTTGCCTATGTTAACTGCATATTAGATTGACCTTTGTGGTTTTCGCAGGGAAATTCCAACTTCACCACTTTGTACCGAGGATAAAACAACTTTGGATGCGTTGCACGACATGCCTCGTTTGCGAATAGAGGATGTTATTGTGTCTTCTAATGTTAAGCGCATTAGACTGTGAACTCCTTGGCATGTGGCTCCTTCCCTTTTTAGGGTTTCGAAGCCAAGCCCGAAGGTGTGTCATCTTCGAAGAAGATGAAACTGCCCAAGATTAAGGTTCCAAGCCTTCAAGGAAGGCAGAGATAGATGAGACATTCCCTTCTCCTGTGCATCTGAAGAGATCTCGTGCTTTGCCTAGATATGTCCGCAGGCGCTTTGCCTCGTCTGAGGGACGTGGTGCTGTCAGGCAAGTTTCTAATGAGAATGATGTTTTCGAGGGGCGTGGTGATCAGACCAAAACCCCCTATTTTCCTTCCTGACTTGAAGATGGAGTACTTGCAAATGGTGGGTCTGGAGGTTGTCACCAAATTGAGTACCAAACAGGCAGAGTTTCTAAACAAAATGCTGCTGCAAGCGAGCATGGAAGCTTCGTCTAGTCGTCCCTTTTCAATAAAGGACTTTGAGCTCTACCTTTTTGTGGATCATGAACTCGTTGAGGGGTCTCTTCACGTTGCCCGTATTGTCCTCCATCTTGTTCCGGTCCCCACATTGAATTGTCGACAGATCCAAGGAATAACTCGCTTCCTTCTTTCCCATCAACTGATACAAAATCGATGTGTGAAAAAGAGCCGATTGTTGCGGGCAAAGGGAAAGCTGTAGATGAGGGTCCTGATGCTGTGAAGACAGTCAAGGGCGATGCTGGGGTGATTCCGATTCTGAAGGATATCTATCCGAATGCATGGATCAGTCTGTTTGCTCCAGTCGTAGTAAGGATGAGCAACCAAGCTTGACATCAAAAGGTTGACATCTCTTACGCTTCGAAGAAGCATATTAGTAGGTGGAATGACTGGCTGGCAAACTGTGCTCTGGAGTTAGTGAGAGAGACGTTGGGGAGCGTATGGATAAAGGGTAGAAACATCTCGTGCTGGGGATATCATACTTGAATCAAGTGGTCGCAGCTGGAAATGAAGTTGAGGCTACTCGTGAGAGAGTGTATACTATGAAGTGAGTCTTTGCAAGCTTGCTGAAGTCATACTCTGATGCTCTTTATGAAATTGAGTCATTGAGGAAGCAATTTGAAGCTTGCTCAGATGCTGGACCGGAGTCCTGGTGTAGGAGATCGAACACTCAAAAGGTTTGCTTGGAAATGTTTGAGTCCAACCTGCAAAGGCTATGTCTGCGAGGGATCGGTTAAAAAATGAATTGAACCTTGCCCGTCGTGACTTGCAGTTTGCCCGCGAGACTGTGGCTGGAGTCTCGGCTGAACTACAGGTTCTGCATGTTGAGAGGGACAAGAAGGAATTCAAATGGATTGTCCGATGTCAGCGGTTAGAGATTGACGTTGACTTTAACATCAAGAGTGTGTGAACTGCTGAAGAGCGACTTCTTTTGGCACAAAACGAGCTAAGTACTGCCAATGATAAGCGGAGTATCGCGCAATCAAAGAATGACATGCTGTTGGGCAAACTAGAACGGCTGGGGCAGGAGCTTGTCGAATCAAAGATGTGCGAGGAGAAACTTCTCAAGACCCAAGGCATGTTTGAGTTCAACAGAGTCGTGCATGGAAGGCTGGAGTTGTTGCATCTGATAAAGGAGGATCATCCCGACTGAGATAATTCCTATTATAAAGAGATTGCATACACAGAGTTTGGAGTGGCCTCCGGTTTGTCTGAAAAAGAAGGCAACCCTGATGACGGGGATCAAGAGGCAACACATACAGATGTGTCTCCTGTCTCAACGTCTCTTCCCATACTAAGTCTGGTTCTATTGTATTTGATTCTCTTCCTGATGAGGGGTGAACCTTGTATTTTCTTGTTGGCTTGCAAATAAATAGCGCTTTGCACATGTTTGTTTTTACCTTTGATTTACTGCTAGCTTTTACCTACTTTGTCTTATTTTGGCATTAATTGTCAAACGAGAGGCTCTGCTAGGCCAGGAAGCTTAATGATTGATCTGCTGGTGAGAGTTCTGACTCATTGTGATGCGATAGTTTGTGCAATTCTGATAAGAATTTCCTTAAAGACCGAGGAGTGTAATTCATCCTTTGTTTGGCGGCTTGGTTGTATGTTGAACTTGCAGTTGCTATTGCTGTTATAAGCGAATTAGTCAGATTGTGGTCCTAGCACGTGCACTGTTGTAGATGATTGGACAGTAGTCCTCGCGAGTCATCTGGGTCGAGCTTCTAGAGCTCTGACTGGACTTTTGGCTCATCTTTACTTGTTATTCGTAGAATAGGCTTAGTTGGACTGGAGGTTGTTATCGCCAGTTATAACTGTCTAAACTGAGGTCAAGTTTTAGAGACCATGGTGGTCCTTGGCAAGTCATTTTGATCAGGCTTTGAGGGCACTGACTAGACTACCACTTTCCAAGCCATCTTGATCTATTTGTAACAGACTAGGAATTGGAGCAAACTTGAAGTTATCATTGTTAGTTGTTCTAACTAAACTTTGGCTGAGGTTCGGCGATCATTGTCTATAGTTGGCCAATGATCTCTGACAAGTCGTCTTAACCAAGCTACATGAGCATTGACTAAGCTCCCACTTTCTAGATCGTCGTCGCCCGTTCTATTCGGATTGAGCTTCGAGCAGACCAAAGCCATCATCATCAACAACCGCTGAGTAAGCTTTGGTCGGGGTTCAGTGATCACTATCTGTGTACGAGTAGTGACTTCTGGCAAGCCATCTTAATCAGACATCGAGAGCGCTGACTAGACTCCCACTTTCTAAGCCCATCGAAATCTGTTATTTGCGGGCTGGGCTTCGAGCAGACTAGAAGCCATTGTCATCGATCGTCACCGACTAAGCTTTGGCCGGGTTTGGTCACTATTGCCCATGTTTGGACAATGATCTCTGGCAAGCCATCTTGATCAGGCATCATAGCACCGACTGAGCTTCCACTTTCTAAACCATTGACACCCGTTTAGTTTAATGGACTGGGCGTTAGAGCATACTAGAAGTTATCATCATAGGTCGAAATCGACTATGCTTTGGTTAGGTTCATCGACCATTATCTATAGTTGGACATTGGTCCTTGGCAAGCCATCCCGGTCAGGTATTAAAAATGTTGATTAAGCTCCCACTTTTTAACCCATCGTTATCCGCTTCAAGCGAGCTAGGTGTTAGAGAGTACCAGAAGCTATTTTTATCAGTCGGAGTCGACAGAGCTTTGGTCATAATAAGATTTTGGGCGTGTAAGTCTTAGTTGGGTCTCTTGGCTTACTTAGTTCGCCTAGCGGTTTGGTTCCAGAGTCGGATAGATTGATCGGGCTGACAATAGATTAACCAACTTTAACGAGCGGCAACAGAATAATAATAATAATAATAATAATAATAATAATAATAATAATAATAATAATAATAATAATAATAATAATAATAACAATAGAGCTGATGCCTTGGATTTAATGATAATACTCTGTGGGTGCACTCCTTATTCCATGGGTGCTCAGGGCCTTTGTTTTTTATTCATTTGCATGTGCTGGGTCGGATCTGGCAAGGCATATACATGGAACCATTAGTGGAGGGGCCCAATTAGAATTTTTTTGTAGATCAGCGTGCCAGGGATACAACACATATTGCAAGACGGTTCCGTATCAATTACTCCCCCTAGTTAATGGGCTGTTTGCAAGGTCATTAATTTGAAATATGTGGATTCGTGCAGTTGTAATTAGAACCGTCGTTTCCCGATTTCTCGTACGACATTTAATGTTGAAGTAACTGTTGGTTGATGCTGCTTCATACACCATTATGCCTATCTATAGGTTGGTCATTTTGCGTTCAAGCACTACGATAAGAATAGTAGAACATGTTAATCAACTGCATCTTACCAGATAGTGTGCTTTGGATTTTCCAAAGGCTGAAGGAAGATCTCTTTCATTGGAGTTTTTAATGTTTTGACATTTGCGCCGATGAGTCTTAGTAAGACTTGTTATCTGGTGTCACCTGATCTGGGTGGGCAGCTGATTAATCTCATGAGATCTTGTGATGTCTTTTTGCATTGCAAAGAAGAGTTATGGACTTCTTCTCGGAGGTCATGTTTGTCTTCCATCTTTCGGTGCTCAAGCACTCTCTCATCGGTTATTGTTGTCGAGGGATGGTTATCGCAACTAGTTTATGGTTGATGGGAGCATTGGAGGTCATGACCCTCATTCCTGGGGTGGTATCTTTGTGTCATCCCAGACACTTCCGTCTTAAAGGACATCCTCCTGTTGCTGACTTCAAATCATCCTGCGCGGTGATTTGACGGAGCAATGAATTGAGCACGCTCTTTCGTCTTCTTTATTAGACACTCTACATCTACCACATTCTCTTCTGAAGACGGATCGACAAAGCAGAAGCTTTACTCTCGTTTCAGCTGATAGATACTTGCGTCGGACTTAATTACTTGTAGTGTACAAACTGATGTACTAGTTGACTGACAAACTTTGTAATAACTCTCATTGGAATCAATCAAATTTATTTTATTTCTGAAATGTGTCTGGTACGAACAATTCTCCTAAACTGAAATGAAAAAAAAAATCAAATTAACAAAATAATTTAACTCCGATCAAGGACTAAACTAATTCGACCCTGGAGGAGGCTCATATGGTCTTGGCTCAGATTGCATAGTCCCTCTAGTGAAGTGTCTTGTTTTGCCAAAGCTAGCAAAATTACTGAATAGTGGACTTCGTGTTGGCTAGCAGTTCTTTGCTAATTGACAACTCTTGGAGTAGTTGCCCATTTGCTGAAGTCATGTTACTTGCACTTTATTAGTTTGGATTGCACTACTAGCTCTGAATTCTGGCTCTCTACATAGCTGTACTTTGGTTATCGGGGCTCCTTCACCCTCATAGAGTGATTTTCCTATTATTTCTAGGCCTGGTGTCTGACATGTTAGTTCTGTGGGCCTGAGCTGCAATTGACAACAATTCAACTATTTCATGGCAGCATAATGACAGTCTCTTGTTGCAAGTTGATCTCCTTGGATAATTCCTTATGCCTAATTAGCTGTATATTTTTACATTGGTGCAGTGTGGAAACCATTGCCTCCATATGATGCAGCTACAATTTTCCTAGAATAATGTTGTAAGTAGATAGAGCGTCGACTACCATAAATTCTTGGACAAGGTACTTTCAAAATTGGGGCTCTCCCACCTCCACCGTTAGATTGATCTTCCCAATGGGAAATCACTTCTCTCCATTGAATCCGATCATGGGGTGGTTGGCGGGGGTCAAGTCTTTCTCCTATAGCTGCATGTTGTGAAATGCACTGAGAAACTGGACATTGAGTAAGCTTCTTGTATCCACTAAGGCCCTTTTTACTTTTCACTGAGCAATGAGGACATAGATGACCATGGAGCCATTGTGAGGAGATTGTACCCCTGGAAATCTTTGTCATTTTTCACACTAAGACGGTGTCTGCATCTCGGTCAGTGTCTTCTTGCGAGACCTATTAGATTGCTCCCCTTCGAGACCGACCCCATGAGGTCATAAATGATGCAAGGATCTTTATTTTCAATCTCCTTGACAGCGTCTGCTCTTTCCCTTGCTCGACCCTGCTTCTTGTCCGAGCCTAAAAACCCCTTCAACTTTCATTTTCTGATTTAGTACTTGACTTCTCCCCTGAGGTTTCTGCAATCCTCAGGACCATGTCCGCCTTCTTTGTGGTAGGTGCACCGAGCGGGGTCTCCTTGCTACTTAGGCGGCTATTTCAGCTCTTCCCAATCCTTGATAGAATCAAGGATGTCGGATAGACTGGTGTTGAAAAGGGTGACTGATCTGGACCCAACATAATTTGAGACATTGTCTTGCCTTGTGCGGCCCAAATCGATCTTACCGTCAATGCCTTCCTCTTGTTCCCGTCGACGTCCTCTTGGCGAATAGACGGTTTCTTATCTGATTCCACTTCCCTCTTGGGAGCTAGAATTTCGTCTAGAGTGATATATCTCTGGGCATCCCTAAGCAAGTCTGTCATATTGGTCGGGGTCCAGAATGAGGAAGTCGTAGAACTTTCCTCTTCTTAGGCCCGAAGTGAAAGCGGAGACGACAATGTCATAACTACAACCATCGATGAGGGTTAACTTATCGTTGAAACGAGTGACATACTTCTTCAACGTCTCGTTCTATTTTTTCTTTTTAATCAACAGGTAATGCATGCCCTTCTTGAGTCGTTGGCTGCCCACAAAGCGTGTGATGAAAGCCATTGCCAATGTTTGGAATAAATCGATAGATTTTGGAGGGAGGCTGTGGAACTAGGTCAGTGTTGACATCTTCAGGCTGGCAGAGAATGATTGACACATTATCGCATCAGACCCTTTCTTGAGTGCCATAACATGCTGGAAGTGTCGCAAGTGATCGGACGAGTGTCTTGTCCTGTCATAAAACTCCAGCTTTGGTGGTGTGTATTTCTTTGGCAGCGGTTCATCCATGATATGATCATGAATGGAGGGACCGTGAGATTAAACAACACGTTCGGGTTTGTGGCCCTATTTTGAATGGGGTTGTGTGAGACGTGTTTGTCGGCTCTAGACGTTGAGTCTCTGTTAGCTGCTTCTCCACCTCTGGTCCATTGGGAAGTTGATGGGAAACGTGACTTGCCTGAAGGTGTTTTCTGGAGCTCATTGGGGGCTGGGCTCTTCCTACTCGTGGTCTATTTCTGTAGGTGAAGGGTTTTGCTGCTTGAGTGTCTCCAGTGCTTCTGCGATTTGACCCTTGGGTCCGTCGTGGCTGCCACCGATGCGGGGTCTGAGAGGGTTTCTCTCGTAATGGTGGTGGTGCCGAAGCGGGTGGCGCTCTGCTAGTTCGAACGTTCGAATGTTCTGCAACATCTACATTGTTGTAAGACCTTGTTGTCACCATCTGTCTGGTTCTCTGGGGAATGTGGTACTACTGCTTGTTCTGAGGAACTTTGTCGTTCCCCACAGACGACGCCAAACTGATGTAGTCGATTTATGCTTCTTTTCCGCGCTACTTACCTAGACTTGCACAAGTAGCACATGTGAGCCAAGGACCACCGTGTGGCGGCCGATGACACTCCGATGCTTAAGTTAGATAAGGCTTAAGAGTGACTTATAGTTGTAAATTGGGTTTTTGTAGCGTACCTTAATTTTATCGACATTATCTCCTTTTTATAGTATAGGAGTCCTTAATCGGCTAGGCCTTTGATGACGTAGTTTATGGAAAAGATCTTGCTGGAGATCTTTTCCTGTTTGGGAGCTGTCTATGTGGCATAGTTTCCCTACACGACTTATGCTTCTAGATCCTCGGGAGAGGTTTCCCTTTCTGAGTATTGTCTATGCAAGGAAGTTTCCTTCTCCGACTTATACTCTAGTATTTGTTTCCTTGACCGCATGACGTGTGGGCTTAGTGGCTCATTGCAATTCAGGTCCAACGTTCTAGAATCTGCCAATAGTGGGCTTAATATTGTCTGGGCCTTATTGAATTTAGCATGCAATCGGGTCTACTTTGTTCTGTTGAAGATATTACCATGACACGTGTACGGTGCTGTTCAGATGACGGTTTGATGTATCATCAGTAACAATGTTGAAATAAAAAAGATGGATTACTTCTTCCTTACTATAAATTGAAAGGGAGAAAAGCAAAAAAGATGTCGATGGGGGATTGCAGGGATTGTTTACTGGGGAAGACGAAGAAGATCTCACCTTTATGATTGTCCTCGTGCAATCAAATCACCATGATGAGTTCTAATTTTGTGTATTGGAATTAGTTTGGATGTGTGATTTGTACATGAGGGTATTTGAGTCACTTTAAAGAGCTCTAATAGCTTCGATATATTTTTTTTGCATGTTTAGGGTGGTAAGTCGAATTTCAGTCAGTTTGAGGGAGTACCTCAAATTTGGAATCAGTGGATACATGGCTATTTCTCCAAACCACATAATAGGGGTTTTCACCTACAAAAGGATTCCTTTTGTGAAGTCCATAAAATAGGCAACTCTCATTGAATCTAGACTTTCAGGACCTGTTAACTTTCTTCTCTTGTCTGGATTCCTTATTGATTATGCTTCTGCGTTGAAGAAACAACAAGCTAGGTATTTAGTTTTTATAACCATAGAGAAAGAAAACATGTACGGAGATACTTGTTCGTCTACCAACAAATTCAATCACCAAATTGAAGTGCCTATCAAAGAAATGGAATTATTGGGTTTCATCTGTTTCATCTGCCAATCCACTGAATAGTCATATCGCCTTGGTGTCATTCAGTGTCCACACACATTATACATATTATCCTCAACTTAAACATCATCATATTGACCCCCATGGGCTTATGTGGTGTGGGGTTTTATCCAAAAGGCTTCGTTGCTATCAACTTACACATTTGATGCGAATTGTCACATGTCCTACAATTCATCCATCCGGTCCGTAACATCTCAAAATACACATCCTCCTCGAGTGTCTTGTGTAACCACGATCCCTAGAGTAGTACTCGATGTACAGGATCGACCATTTTCGGTGTTGTTGGCTCCACCTAGTCGTAAGCACCACACTAACTCCCCCTCATTGGACTTGTAGGACATCCACTTGGCAAGTGTATCAGAGCTGACGGTTCGGTAGGGACTTGGGGGTGGAGGTGCATGCAACACATCGTTCAAGGAGAGTAGGTGCAGAGCAGTGAACCAGGTAAAGTTCTAGTGCAGGTCCTTCAGGTGAACGATCCAGGGTGAGGCTCCAGATCTATGCCAAGAGAGTGTCCTACAAGTCCGCACGATGCCCTAACAAGTGGTATCAGAGTCGGCGGGTTGGCAAAGACTTAGCAAGGTGGAGGTATAGACAACACATCGTTCAAGGAAAGTAAACGCATGGCAGCGAGCCAGATCAAGGTGGAACGCATGTCTTCTAGGTGAACGATCCAAGGTTAGGCTCCAGATCCACGCCAAGAGAAAATGTCCGGACAAGGTGGAGTGAGTGCAGTAGTTGCGATTAGGTAAAACCAACAACGCCAAAAATAGTCGAGCCGTACACCAAGTACTACTCTCAGGATCGTGGTTGCACAAAACAACACTCGAAAATGAGGTATACTTCGAGATGTTGCGGACCGAGTGGATGGATTGTAGGATGTGTGTCGATTCGCGCAAGACACTCGAGAAGCAAGTGTACTTTGAGATGTTGCGGACCTGGTGGATGGATCGTAGAATGTGTGATGATTCGCGCCAAAGGTGGAGATTGTTGGATAGTATTTGCTTGAATAGTCCTGCATCAAGTAAAAAGGAGTTGTGACGAATATTTATAAGAAATTATCCACTCGCTAATAGAAACAAAGCCTTTTGGGGAAAATCTCACACCGCCAAGGCTCAAGATGGGAGCCAATATATGATGGTATTTAAGTTGGGGACAATATCTTTTCTATAGTGGGTATAGTGGACAAAAGAGTACGCACAGGTGTGCGGCGCCCTAAAACTAACAACTATTATGGTTGTGGTGGTATTCAAAACGACTTTATCTGCCAAACCAATTTCAATCTTCACCTCAAAGTAGTTCTAGTTTCACTGGTCTCAAGTAAGGAACATGATCGAAATACGCGTTCTTATGACCAAATATGTATTGATGTATTATTTTCATATCAAATGCACAAGTGGGAGCAGTTCAATGTAAAATGTTCTGCACCTTTCTTTTTTTATATTATGACGATGATCGGTTATTAACGAAGTCGGGGTAATTTATTTTAAAATTTTCAGAAGTAACCATCCCTATGTCAAATGAATTTTCTTATGATTATAGAGAAGAAGACAATTCACAGTTGAATGTCATGATTGAGTTTCCAGTGGATGCCAAGCGGGAATACAATCACCTAGGTCAGAGTAATGGGCTTATTCTTTACGAATTAAATTTAAATATTAACGACCATACCAATGTTTGGATGCAAGATGAACATAAAAATGAATGGTCTTTGAAATATAGAGTCGACAACCTACAACTTCAATCAGTCTGTCATTTTCATCCACTCGATCCTAATGTCGTGCTCATTACAGCAAGGGACAAAGATCATAAAATGAATTGGCATGGTACAATTTTGAAATCAAAACGTTGGAGTTCATTCCTGAAGTTTGTATACATTGGAAGGTGTTCATATTTTTGCCCAGTTTCCATCTTCATTTAGTTCTACAGGGTAGAAAAAAATAGGTTTGATGGATCCAAGCGGGTGCAAAATTTTTTAAATTTATCTCATGTTTTATTTTTTGGCTTTTGTAATCATTTATTTTAGTACTAAGCAACCAAACTAAAATATCCAAGTTTGTATAGATTGTTATACATGAATTGGTGTTGTGGTTTTTTTATGGATTCATGTTAAGATCACGTTATGTTTCAAACTTAATAGTCATTTTGGAGAGGACATGTTTTGTTGTGGTATTAGGTTCCACAACAAGTAGATGGTGAACTTAATGATCACATAAAATAGAGTTCGCTTTGGTAGGGGAGGCCTTATCTTTTTCTTTATTGTTGAGTATGTTCGATGTAGTTCTTGTTCCCTTACATCTAATGGATTTATCTTTCTTTTTTTTTGTTGCGTGTGTGTGGAATATGCTTCATGTATTTCTAATTCCCTTTCCTACATCTAATAGATCTTCGAGGACTTGGTCTGTAATCTTCATAAGCTTTTGAAACTAAAGCCCATATTGACTCGTATTCTTCTTCAAAAAAAAGGTCATCATTCTCATGTTCTGCTATAGTCTTCTTGGAGCTCTAGTTCTTCAATTTCAGAGCCATCATACTCTCGATGCTCCACTATATCAGCATCACATGCATTGATAGCTTCGTTATGCTTTTAGTCTCATGCTGATGGTTTAGTAATTTTTTATCATTCCAAAGGCATTTTGTTTGGGCTGTTTGGTAGGTTTTCTATTACCTCCCCCATTCATTTTCTCTCTACCCATGATCTCAGGCAAGGTACTGGGTTCAATTGTGTGTGCTTCTTCAAACCTGTTTTCCTGACTATACAATTCATTTGTGCCCTCCACTTTGTCAGATGTACAAGGATTTGTGTCTCCCTCATCATGGCCTTCTTTGTCTTCTTGTGAGTCCTACACCAGAACTAGTAACTTTTCAGATGATGTGTTTGCTTGTCTATTCTTCACCTTAGGATCCTTTGTGTTTTTAACAGCTTGATAAACCTTAACTAGTTTTTTTGTTTTTTGTTTTTTTGCGTTATTCTTACTGCAACTTTCATTATTGTGTCCAAACACGTTGCAAACGCCACATTTTATGGGTTTCCACATATACTCCACTCCAACTATATGTTTTTTCTCCATCCACAATCACTGGGATTTGGTTAGGAAAGGTGCTATTGGCATTGATCTCAACACAAACTCTTGCAAAGTTCATCCTTGACTTGTCCTCAATGGCTTTGTCAAGTAATAAGGGCGATCCAACAACGCTTGCAATGTCTGCCAGTCCTTTGGTATTCCAGAACATGAGAGGGACATTGTTCAAGCATATTTACACTATATTAATTGAGCATAACATGATCTTGTTCAAGAAAAGGTCTCCATGACTTTATTAAGAACAATCTACTGGTTATATGCAGTGGCCCAATTTCCAGGACTTTGTTCCTGTCTTCTGATGATACATCAAATAAGATTCGAATCATGACCATACACGTGGCAAACGTCATCTATCACAAGGACCAAGTGTTTCGATTTAGATCCGACCGCGAAACTCGAAAAGGCAGGTCCAGCCATTAAAGTCCAAAAGGGCCCTCAGGACAGATCACCATCAAAGGCCTAAATCCAAGCCCAACGGATCTCTCCATTAAACAAGAGAGACGTTACGAAAGAGAAGATTCATGGTAGGAATCACTCCCTTAAGGACGTATCTCAGTGAAGGGGAAGACTGTTACAAAGAACATCTCCCCTCATCACGCCTCACATGCTTAAGTCATGCAAAGAATTAACAGCGAGCATTATATAAGGTAAAGGGAACATTCGACAAATGTATGCAATTTTAAATGAACTTTGTACAGATTAATCTCTCTCCTACAAATTTACTGACTTAAGCATCGGAGTGCCTTCGACCACAAAAAAGTGGTCTTTGGCAATCTAACCTTATTTAACAGATCAGATCTCTAGGAGACCAGATTTGGACACATCATCTTTCTCCAATGAGATCTTGAATACGAACATATAATCGCTATTGGTTTTCATCTCAAAATCATCTCTGAATTTCCAAGTTCTCATTAGTACATCTCTGACATAGCCAAAGGCTAGTCGTTTCCCAACAAAGTTACCAATCAATAACTTTTCACACTAGTTTTTTTCTCCTCTTCAATCTGAAGTTTTCAATTGCAAAACTGTTTACCTTCGATTAAAGATGGGGGAGTGAAATCGAGTGTTACAGTTCCAATACCCTTATTATTTGAAATAATGTCCGCCCAGCTACGCTTGTGAGGATTCATAGTTGATCCTTCTTTAGAACTGTTCGTTGAACCTCCCCTCAAATTAGCATTGATGCTAGGGTTCACTACATGCAAAATCGCTCCCTCAATAAGAACATTCACTTGCATAAAGTCCTATTTCTTCTCAACTTTAGTTGTCTTTTTGAGTGATGGGGAATGAGTGCTTTAGTACTTCTCCACTACGCCAGTTCCATACTTTGCTTCCATCTCCTTGATCCTCTTCTCAATCTCAGGATCCAACGCAAACTTGGACAGACAGTGTTGGCGTTCTTGTTGATCATGGCGCGTAGGCTCTTTTTTCTGTTGTAGGCGCGTTTTGTGTTGTTTGGTCGTGTCCACCCTGTACGGGTATGTTTTGATTCCTCTGTGTTATCAGGTGTACTATATTGTTATACTAGATGCTTGTATATTGGTTTTGTCGCTATGACTCTGGCGGGGCAAATCAAATATACTTATTTTGTTCAAATTTTTTATCGTAGTTTTTATTTCCGTTTCATTCTCGTATCAAGAATGTGTTATATTGTGATGTTGTGGCCGGTTACGATCCGCCTGTATTACGGGTTAGTTCACACATCGACACTCTGCATTTTCAGTGGCAGGTCGGGGCGTGACAGTATTAGTTTCTATAGCGTTTCTCAAGGCCCTTTTTTCTATAACACTCATCAAGTGCTATCATATGACTTTTTATAACATTGATTTCTTTAACCATAGAAAATAATATTATGTAAAACATCCATCTGATCCAAAAATAGATATTAATCATTTCATAAACATATGAACTACTATCACGATTTGAATACAATACAATAAAACTATTATCTCAAAAGTACTACACTATATCTCAATGAAAATTGATCTCTTCATCACTCCCACCATTACATGAATTTGACATTGTAACTTCTCAATAAGAAGACGGCGTTTAACTTTAAGTGCATGGCATGTGTTCTTTGCATCAACTCCTTTTAGAGCCAAAGCAATTGGATTCATTAGAATTTTTGCAGCAAGATGAATCTCAACATGAAAAGATTTTACTTGATTGCACACTTTGCCCTCTTGCGGTCACCCTCATTTGGGCTCCCAATCAATCCAGGGCTACTAGTACTGCAAACATAAAAATCACAAGAGAAAGTATGTATATTCTGTAATGATAACTACATAATAAAATAGCAACACAAATGCGAAAACAAAGACCAACTGCTTCACAGTAGATTCATCCAAGATGACAGTTAATTCAAACTTATTCTGTGGAAGTGGCTTAATTGTGTACAACCTTTTCTCCCCATCATAGGCAAAATGTTTGCCCTACAACTCAGAAGAATAAGTTTGATGGAGTTTATGCCTTTCTCTTCAACAACTCGCTGGTCTACTGAAGTTATAGAAACCTAGACAAATCATAGTAAACTTGCAATTAATAGGAAAAAAACTACAACAACATCAGAAGAATAAAAGGGGCTAGTTACGATTGATCCACTCCAATTCACACTTGATGAAAGGGGCTAGTTAGATTTATCTTTGGCACCTTGTTGAAAACAATTTTATGCAAAAATCACAAAAAAATCAAACGTAATTTGAGAGAGATTCATCAAGAAATGTAGAAAGTTGATGAATCAAAGAACCTGTTTTTTACCTTCACCGCGTGATGAAGCTATAGTACCCATTGATCTGAATTGAACAATCTTCAAGTATTGTAGGCCCTCATATTTCTAGATTTCTAGTGTAGTGAACAACCACTCATTTGTACAACAATTCATATACAAAACTTGCCATGCCACCAATCTAACCTTTCAACTCCTTTATTTATGTTTATAACTTTTGGGTGAGATTCACTCTCACCATAAATTAGATTAAAAAAACAACAACAACAACTTAACTATAAAAAGTAAGAGTTGAGATTCCTTCTACTTTAAATCAGATAAAAAAGAGGCAAGGTGATCATAGCTCAACGAAAGCACTTACCAGGATGAATGCATACTCTTTGCTTTCTCCTCGCGCTTGATGTTTTGATACTTCAACTGCAAATCGGGTCAACATATCTCGTTATCTCAAGCAAAATATAGAAGTCTGACACATATATAAAAAACAAGTAAACTTGATTAAAAGAAGTGTTGGAAGTTAAACAAATCACAAAAATATGACGCAAACACACAAATACAAGTATAATGCATGATTCATTAACATAAGTTTCTAGTTAAAGTTTCTCACCTGAAATTGGGTACTCTTGGTGACAGTGCTTGTGAGTTGAGTTGGAATAACAGGGCAAGGATAATTCATGATTCATATGCTCTAATCCCAAACCTTTAAATGACTTCTTCCTATTTTGAGCACCTATATATTCTCCAATTAGTGATTTACTAACCTGACTCAAAACATTCAGATCACAAATCAAGCTACTTCAGACGATTTGTTAACATACAAAAGAGCAACATTATTTCCGGATCTGTGCAATCTTAGCACTTGAACATGTCGATTGGATGTCAGAGAAAATTTATGACACCTAGGGTAACAACAGCTAAAGACATGAAAGTCGATAACCACATGTTTAAAAAGACACTTCTCTCAAGGAGAAATTCCCATCATTGATGAATTAATAAAAAACATTTCAAAATGGCATGGGTACAAAGATATTGGACACAGGTGACTAAAAGACTCACCAATACAAGTTCTCTTGAGGGATTTAGATATTATCAAACCTTACATAAAAGCAGCACCATGATGAATTCAGAAGCATATATAAGCAGTTAAAATGAGAATGGGCTGGGAAATGAAAGAAATAAATACGGCTATTATCAACACCATTCAGTCCAGTTTTATGACCGCAGTCTGCAATATACGAATGTTTGGGCATTCATTCTCTTATTAATCTCTAATTTGAGCTATGGATGCATGGACCCCCCTAATTCTTCCCTTGAATATTGAGTTGGGAAAAGACTATTGTATGTGTTGCATGCTGTGGGAAAAAGGGAAGAAACATATAACCAATTATTAAAAATAAAAATAAAAATAGAGCATAAATTTGCTACTGTCGCTTATAATGTCTTGATTGTCTCAACTCTCTTCAGATTGTAACAACTAGGGAGGACAAATGTTTCAACATTGTTCACTAGAACAAATAGACATTTAGATTGGCTCTGAATTTAAACATGGGGGTTTTATAAAACAATCACCATAAAAGACAATATTGAATAATTGAATGGGGTTTTGTAAAACAATCACCATAGAGATAGTATTGAATAATAGAATGAATAAAAAATAAAAATAAAAGGCATAATAAATTACTTGTCAAGATCGATGTGCTATTGGATATCGAAACCAAAGCATCTAGTCTTACTGAAGTTCCTCCTCAGCAGCTCGCACTCTTTCACCTTCAATCCACTCTCAAGAAGTTGCATCGCCTTGTCACCTCGGTGGTGACATAACAAGAAATCTTCTCATTACACCCGATTCTGAAAGATTTTTGTTAACACAAAAATCAAAGGGTCAAAAATCCCATCAACCAAATCAATGTAAAATCAAAATGAACAAAAAACATAAAAGAGATAAACCTTTTTTGTTTGTTTGATACGTACCTTTGGAGAAAATTGGGTTTGTCCACTCAACTACTCCAACACCTACAAATAAAAATAAAATAAAAATCAATGAAAAACGATGGGGGTTTAGGAAAAAAAGATGTGCAATGGGGTTTAGGGGGTAAGAGAGAGATGGGCTTAGTATACATACCTTGGAGGCCTTGGTGAGACGATCTCCGCTCTTGCCGACGGAGATGTTGAGGACGAGCTTCTGGACCTTGATCTCCTTCATTGGTTTTGATAGCTTCTTCTTGGCGGTCTGCAAAAATCACATCAGATCCGATCTTTGTCTTTCTCTATATCTCTCGATCTCCCTGGATCTAGATCTCTATTTCTAGATCTCTCGATTTCTCTCTCCCTCACTCTTTCCCTCTCCCTGAATCTCTCTCACTCTCACTTGTAGAGCGGCGTGCCTTTGGTTTGAAGCTGCTGTGGGGAAATGGGGAGAAAGGCGAAGAGGATGAGAGGTCAGCGGAAAAGAAAAATGCCTCTCCGATCTGCTGCGATTGAAGGGGAAGGAGAGCGAAACTGAGAGGGAGAAAGACATAGAAAGATGCAAAAAGAGGTTTTCTAAAAGTTGAAGTGGAATCGAGCGAACTCATGTTTTTTTATTTCCCGTTTCCTCTTTCATAGCGTTTTATTATTGTAACGCTATTAAAATTTTGGATTTTAATAAGCAATTGTGGCATAGCGCGCCTTTCTTTTTTAAGTTTCCGCAATGCACCTTTGGTTTATAGCATTTTTCAATTTTAATTGTCCATGAATTCAGTCAATCATAGCACTTTGGACAATTACGCTATAAACATATGCTATAAATGAGGACTTTTCTTGTAGTGCGAATTCGTTTAAGAACACCCAAATCCGCGGATCGGACGGGGTGGATATCAATGAAAATTTGCCCTACTGCCAACCCTAATAGTACTTGTTGATTCCACAATGGAAGAAAACATGATTATGGAGGTACTTGTTCAGTTACTTCTGAAATAAATTGCAATATTCAATTGCTTGTCATAGAAGTAGAACAATTTCATCTCCCGTAACTCTAATTTCATACTCGTTACAAACAAGTTTGCTGAAAAATCTTCTACATTGTTTTGTTTCATTCACCAATACCAATATTGGGAAAGAATCATCCCTACCTTCACGGGCATTTGATTTCAACACGCTTCACATGAAGGAAAGAAGGTTCAAAATATGCTTTAAGGAAAGAAGGATGATTTTGTAACATAGATTATTAGTTATGTTCCTGGTACAAGTTCTACAAATCTCCTCCTTGTCAATACTTTAAATGGGTACTACTTTGTAGAACAACCAACCCTTGGAATTATTTCATCAGATAACCATTCACCAACCAATGCCTTCATATTCACCTACCTAAAAACTTTGATTAGTATGCCGTGTTTTAGATGGTTTCTTCTGCCCAAAGCAAGTGCAATCTTCACTACAAAGAGTAAGTCTAGTCAACCATGTTTGTCAGCAATTTTTTGGTGTTTTTACACTTTTTACCTATTCTCTTTAAAACACAATCACAAACACTATCTATAAAAGGGGGAGAAGTGTAAAAAAAACAAAAAAATGCTAGCAAACATGACTGGCTAGAATTGTTGCAGTACAAATTGGTTCTAGTTGCAGCTAATGATGGTGAGGAAGTACGTGTTGATGGATAAATTGCATTGAGTGTAAGGAGTTTAGTGTAACTTGTTCTAAGCCTTTAGTTTTAGGCACACTCCAATTATTAGTGAAGCCGGATTAATTTATTTTGAAGTTGTTACACGTGTGCATGATTTGGTCATAAAAATAGCCACATTTGATTATACAAAAGAAGGTCGTCGACAACAGTTGGAGGTCATGATTTAATTTCCACAAATGCTCCATCCTATATACTCTGATTTTGATCAGTCTAATGGGGTTATCCTCTACTAAAAAATATTGGACATATAAATGAGGTTTGGATACTAGATGAGCATAGAAAGAAGTGGTCTCTGAACTATCGAATGGACAACTCATTTGCTATTTATGGTGGTATTACTTAAAATGAGGGACGTGGTGGTGCTCGAAAGTGGAATTGGTAGGC
This sequence comes from Berberis thunbergii, assembly GCA_003290165.1. Lineage (NCBI taxonomy): Eukaryota > Viridiplantae > Streptophyta > Magnoliopsida > Ranunculales > Berberidaceae > Berberis > Berberis thunbergii. The sequence goes on from QNQO01000960.1 coordinate 334,431, forward strand.
TCGCATAGCAATGGTTAAATTCACCAAGAAAGATATTATTGGATCCATGGAGTTAACCATACCCATTGAGTCCACTGTGCCCCTAGTGCCTAAAAGGTTTTTTTTTTTTTTTTTTTTTTTTTTTAAATTTGGGATTGTTACCCATTTTATTCAAATAAAAAACCACGCCCGAAGGCTACATGACTGACCCAATAGGGTGAACAAAAAAGCCGAAACAAAACCTCACAAAAGATAAGGTGCACCAATACAAGCCTAGACAAAATCAGTCTATGTACCTTCTGTTTTCTGTCCTAGTTCTATTGGATTTTCGGGGACAAATACATATATCTTTGGTGTGGCGCCTCTTATTCATCTTTCCGTCTGACATATCCCCTAAATCCAATTCAATGTTCGCTACCTGTGGATCAAGCTCAGATTCTGAGTTGACGTCATCACTAGAAATCTCGAGTGTACTGAGGTCAAATATCGGCGGTCGAAGTAGCCTATTTGCTCTGAACGAAGATATAGCCTGAGTCAAGATTTCTCCGTTTCTTTTATAATTCGGTGAAGTTTTGATAGCATATTTGTCATAATGTCTCTTTAACCTGAGCAGAGACTGCAAATCATCATCTGAGAATTTCTGCACTTGTTGACCCTGTGTAGCATCCCCTAGCTCTGTGCTAGTAGCACCGAAAAATGTGTTGCAGGGCGCTGGCTGAGGCGAAGCCACAACCCCTGTCTTGGTGCAGGGCGCAGGCTGGGACGAGGCCACTTCCGCTGCCTTGGTGCAGGGCGCTGGCTGAGGCGAGACTTTGTTATCTGGTGTGGTGCATGGCGTGGCATTGTCGCAGGCCACGTCCACTGCCTTGGTGTCGGGCGCTGGCTTGGGCGAGGCCATGGCCTCTGGCTTGGGGCAGATCGCGGGCTGGGGAGTAGTCACGGCCCCTCGTGAAGGGTAGAGCACTGGCTGCTGCGAGACCGGTTCTGGCTGAATATCAGGCTGGCTCAACTCCCCCGCTGTGAAGATTGCATCGCTCGGCCTCCCTGAATCAGCATGCAGCATTGTAGCGCTGGCCGCGTCTCGCGACACTGCCACAAGGATATTCTTAGAAAGGCTATTACTGGTGTCCCCCGAGTCGACAACATCCTCCTGTAGCAACGACTGTGCTTGTGGACCAATGACATTCTCAATCTCCGAAACTGTATACCCCGCCTCCAAGAGGCAATCCTCCGTAGATTCTGGTACAACCGCGACACTGTCAAGAGCCATTGCCGTGCCCACAAGCGGCTTATCCTCTTGAGCACCCTCATTTTCCTCGATATTCTCTATAAGTGACTCGAATTTGTTTGACAACACCACTATTGCCGGAGCGGTGGCCATTGGCTTCTTATCCCCAATTTTCTCGTTAATCTCCGCACCCGTGTCATTTTTTACACCACTCGTACCCACCTCTTGGATGGGTAATTTTTCGTTTTTGGTGACTGGTATGAATTGTTGCTTGACAGTATTGGTTTCGACTTTGGGTTGACTGCCTTCGCTACTTGACCTAGGTCAGAAGCTCTTTCATCGCTCTTTAGGCCCAACTTTTTTCTACAAAAATCTTCCTGATGCCCTATCAAGGAGCAAAATCACAGTATTTGAAGCCTGGATATTCTATCTTCTGCCAGAAGCCTCTATTATTAGCCCTGTCAATCCAAACTCTAGTTGGTAATTTCTCCGCCAAAGTCATCTCCGCGCAAACACGGGCAAAACCCGGGCGCGATAGGCATCGAGTATGATCATCCATCCGCAAGAAACCACCAAAAGAATTCACAATTGCTTTTAAAATAGGGGGATGAAATAAATGCAAAGGTAAGTTAGGAAGCTCTTACCCACAATGGCACCGATATCGGGTCCTCCTTCAAACTGAAACCATCATGCCAACGGAAGGCTTTGAACCGAACTCCACGAATAAAAAAGGAGTCTCTCGATAGAACTTTCTTGGCTTCCACCTCGGATTGAAGTCGAACTAACACGTGCCGTTGATTCAGTAAACCAAGCGAAAATCTCCTAGAATTCCCCAAGTTCTGTGAATCGAATCTCGGATATCTTCCAGTGTTGGTCGATAACTAGAGAACTTTAGAACAATCACATGTTTTCCATGAAGGCTTCGCCACGTACTTCGTCCGTGGCCGTAAGCCCAATTGCTGGCGCTCCCTTTTTGCGGAAACGAGTTCCTTCTACCTGATCCTCCGCAACTTCGTCCACCAAGATTTTACCCAAATCTGGGCGAAAGAGGTTTACCCGTTCCCCATTACCAGATCCCCCCGCTATGGGGGAGGGGTGTTGGCCGCGGCGCCGCCATAGCATTCAAAGGACGGCGAATCTAGCACTGCATCCAGCGTCAACCAAAAAAAAAAAAAAATTGACGCGTATCGGCTGTGGCCTGAGAGAGCCCGCCTGAGACAGAGATCTCGCCTGAGAGATCCCTCGCCTGAATACAGATCGCGCCGGAAAGAGAGCTCGCCTGAGAGAGAGCTTGACAGAGAGTTCGCCTGATAGGTCCCAGATCTCGACGAAACCTGCTCGAAAATCGACAGATCTGCCGCTCGACAGATCGCTGCTCGACAGATCTCTGCTCGCGAAATGCTCGACAGATCGCTACTGCGCGACAGATCTTGACGGCCTACTGTTGCTGCCACGGTGAAGAGGCGCTGGCCGCTCTCGCCTGCGCTATCTCTCGCTATCTATCCGCTCTCGCCTAGTGCCTAAAAGGTTGAAGTGTTCAACCATAGTCTTATGAGGAAATTTTTGCTCATTACGACTTTTGCTCCTTGCGTCACTGCTCAATGAGAGAACGAAATGTGGTTTCGAATGCATACATGGGTGGGTGCTGATTGTAAATAAAAAGAAAATTCAAGTAAAAAATAGCATAACTACCTAGTAGTTATGTCATGTTTTATGATCTTATTGAATCTTATCGGTACTTGTTAAAATTAACTTCTGTTATGTAGTGAATATCATTCATGGTCTTATTGGGTTTCTTTTCATCACTGATCTAACACATCAAATTTCTAGTGACTTAAACATTATATGTTGGGGTGTTAACATCACTAGTGTACTAGTCGTGCCGCGGGTACATGGGCATTCCTCAAATAAGTCACTAAATTACCATTTATGAAAACAAATTATTGTTTAACAAAACATTGATTAATTATACTGTTTTCATTCTTATTGATATACTATTATAATTTATTTAAACGCATCATCATTATAATATACTACTTTCATCATTATAAGGCTTTTGTCAATTTGATTGTCCTAACTACCATAGGTCAATAAAACACGTTATTTCTAGATGATAAAAAAAAATGTTTACTTTGATTGAATAAGATGATCAACTCAAAATTTTGATTGCTACTGTATCTCTGTCTTCATTGGGCCTAATTTATAAGTTAGTAGGCCCAGAATTTTGTCCATATGTAAGATTATGTTGAACTGACCTTATAAGAGAAAAAATGATCATTCTTGAAAAACCAAAGTCTTGAGGATGGGCATTTCGCAATTTGGCGAACGGGAATGAGAGGATTTTGGGATTTGGTGAATGGGGGGATGGACAATTTTGAAAATTTGTAAATGGGTAGAGGCCATATCATAATTTGTTAAAGAATGGGCATTTTTGTAATTTGACAAATGAGATGGAGGGCTTTTTGGGATTTGGTGAATAGGAAAGGGTAAGTCGTGATTTTGCGAATGGATAGGGACAACGTCATAATTTGGAAAGAAGGACATTGTTGTAAATTAGCGAATGAGAGTGGGAGGGGCATTGTCGAAATTTATTGGATCGGAAGGGCAATTTTGAATGCACAAACACACGCACACATAATTCAATTGTAGTTATTGTTTATAGATGAGTGTCTATGAAGAAGACAAGTTTGCTAAATAAATAAAAATTAATTTGTTTAAAAAAAATCCCAAATAAAGGATAAGATTTTTATAAAATAACCTCAGTTAGTGAAGCGAGTTGGTTGTTGGGGTGCCCAATTTTTATTGCGAGGAGCAGAGGAGTTGATCCCTGCTCATGGAGCAAGTGATTTGAACAGAATGATTGCAATTGCTTGATCTCTATATCGCACATCAGCACACTTTCATGCTCCCCATATTATGTGGCTGTTTCTAAAAGTTTCTCGGTGCTTCTTCCTGTCCTGACACAACTGATGAAGATTTGCATGTGCGTGAGATGGGGCCACCTTACTACTATTGCAAGGAAACCAACAAGAAGCAATGATTTTTACCTGGAAGAAAGATGAAAAATGAGCCCTTCTAACTTGAAAGAAAGAAAGATGCAAAGTTTAGGTAGTTGGACCTTCAGTAGCAACCTTGTGAGCCATCATCCCTTGGTTAATTAAACTTTTAGGCACATGTTTGTAGCATTTTATTGTTACATTTGAAAGTTTTGCATCATTTGCCACAATGCTCCTTTGGCAAATTAGAGGGAATTCAAAGTACAAACATAATCACATAACATGCAAGCTCTAGCTATTGTCTAGATGTTGAAAGAGTAATACTAAAGTGTAGTGGTATGGTGCTACCAGACACTGTAGAATTGCATTGAGATAAGTGATGTCTTTACCAGTGCACTTCAGAAAAACTGATGTTCAAAATTTTCATCATCATCAAAACACTATGAAGCTTGATAACTGAAGTTTAACATGTAAAATTATTGATTCAGCCACCTAGTCCAGTACTCACATTGTTCCAACCTTCCCTACGTTCTCAACAAATCTCAGCAACCCTTGTTCGGAGCTCCCACCAGCTCCCACAGCTTTTCTAGCCTCATATCTAACGTTGGCTGCATGCGCCCTCAACCCCTCATCTGCCATTATCTCCTTCACCCTCTTTGCAATCTCCTCGGCCCCCACCACTGCTTCGCCAAACCAACCCCAACTCTTCACCCACCTCCCCAACCCACTCTTCTCCACCACCTCCGCATTAATCCTCTGATCCCCACCTTGTGGCCATGCTAGCATGCGCACACCGTTCCATGCAGCCTCAGTCACAGAGTTCCACCCACAATGACTCAAAAAAACCACCCACCGCAGAGTGACTTAGTATCGCCATCTGGTCAACCCAGCTCTTCACCACCAACCCCTTTTCCTTCAATTGCTCCATCAACTCGGACCCCAATACCTCTTCCACCCCTTCTTCATCCTCTCTATCGACTTTCTTATCCTTCACCACCCACATGAACCTGCAACCACTACTCACCAACCCAACACCCACTTCTTTAATTTGTTCTCTTGGCATTGCTGTCCTACTCCCGAAGCTTACGTACACCACTGACCCATTTGCTTGATCATCCAACCATTTCAGCGGCGAGGCCTACTCTCTCAAAATCACAAGGCACTAATGGGCCTATTGTGATCACTGGAGGTAGCCCATTGACAACCTTTCCTTGATTGAGTGATACTAGTGACTCCGGTTCTAGACTATTAAATGTGTTTACCAAAATTCCACTTGATTCAATGATTTTCTTTCCGTTTTCTATGAACTGGGTACTGAAAAGATTGGTCGGGTCATTCAATGGTTGTGGAATCCAAGACTTAGGAATTGGCCAAGATGATGAACCTGGGATCTGAATTTCTTGCATGGAAGAGATGTCATCAATGAAGGGAAAATGCGCAAGAAAAGACAACATTCTGGCCGAGGAAGTGAAGAGGAGGTAGTTTGGGATGCTCAGAATGGTTGTGATTGGTAGGAAAGCTGAGGCTAAAGTAATGTCAGTGATGACAGCGGCGAAAGGGGGAGATGAAGATGAGAGGAGAGGAGAAAGGAGGTGAGCTGATCTGCGAATGGATTCAAATTGGAGGAAGAAAGGGTCTTGGGAGTTGGCGGTAGAAGTATCAAAAGGGAGGAGGTGGAATTGTTTGTAGGATACTTGTGGGAATGAAGAGAGGAACTGCGAAATGAGCTGTGACTCTGCGAGTGAAACAGTTGGATGCATGGTGATGAGAGTTAGTTGGCATTTTTTGTTGGTGGTGAGGGTAGCAACGAGGCGAAGGAAGGGTGTCAAGTGCCCCATACCGGAGCTGGGGATCAGAGCGATGTGAGGAGTGGTAGTGATGGAATCTAACATTTTGAACAACTAGTATACCGTGTGATAGTGAAATCAATCGAGATGAAGAAAAGTAATATCTATCTTCTTCTAAAAACCTTGCCGCGAGTGGTGGTCGTGGCAGCAGGAACTGAATTGAACTATACATCTAACTAAGTGGGTTGAAGTTCAGAGAATTAATGAGAGGTTAGTTGTTGGTGGCGGTGAGTGGAGGGTAATCTTCCAACTCTCAAATCTCTGAGGTCCAATGCTTTTCCTACCTTGATAGGAGGGTAGGTAGAGAAGGCTTGGTAAGGCCCACGTGTCTTCATTACCTAATTTTTAAATATACTTTTTAATTAATTAAGAACCAAAAAATAATAATTAGACTCTGATATCTTCTAGGGGTGGGCACGGGACGGGATGGGACGAGATATACCCATTCCTATCCCATCCCGTTCATACGGGATCGGGACGGGACGAGATGGAAAAACCTCATCCGACCTCGTCCCATCCCAAACGGGTTCGGGACGAGACATGATCAGCGTGCTAATCTGGACATATCAAATTGAAGCCTGGACTGCTAGAAGCATGTTGCTGCTGCTGGAAGCCTGGTGCTGCTGCTACAGCGTTACGTGAACGCAGGCACGGTAGATAACACCAATTAATCTAATGTTCATTTAGCAGGAGATGAACATCATCATTATAGATCCGGTTTTCCCTCACTGCACATGACATGCACCACTGTTCTCTGCAAGTCATCAAGGGAGCAATAATAAGATCAAACTGACAATAATTGCAATGTAATTAGGTCCACATTATTATTTGATTACAGCCAAAGCTTCAGCAACTCATCGAACCAAGTTTTCATCAAAATAACACTCACCATCTATACTGCTATACTAGCTACAAATTCGAATATAATATACAGATTCGAGTTATTGGGAAAATTGCATTTTTGTTGCATGAATTTATTGACGACATTTTATTTTTTTCTTAGAAGGGGCCGGCTGGGAATGGGAAAATGGGCAGAATTTGGTCCCTCCCTCCCTCTCACCCCAAATCATTCAATTCCAAACATGCTTCCTGTGAGAATTCAAGTCACCATATAAATAACAATGCACCAGGTATTCAACTCAGCTATCATAATTCAATTCTCTATGCCAAAACAGAACAACGCCATGCAACACATATCTCCTTTGTACAACACTCATGAAAACTTAAGAAGACAAGGATGTTGGATTCTTCAAAGCTAAAGCCATCATGATATCCAGGTAGTCTTCAGGCCCAAAGCAGCTAACAACCGCATTTGTGTATGAAATATGCACTTTGGTGGAAGTACTACACCTATAGAGGAGGCATACACTCATCACATTCTAAGTAAGTCTGATTGGTTGGCTGGTGCTGAAGCCTGCTGCTGCTGGAAGTTTGGAAGCCTGAACATTTTATGCAAATGTTCATAAAATAAATAAATAAGTAAATAAAAATATTAATAATTAATATTAAAAAATTAGTTCGGGACGGGACGGGATTGGCGGGATTGAAAATATTCATCCCATCCTATCCCCATTCTGATCGGTACGGGACGGGATCGGGATGAAATTATTCAATCTCATTAAGACCCGGAAAAATTGGGACGGGATGAGATCGGGACGGGAACGGGATTGCGGGATGGGATGCCCACCCCTAATATCTTCTCATTTGAGGTTTTTTTTTTTTTTTTTGTTAAAAGCCTAAGTCAATATATTAATAACTAAGAATTATTACATTCAAGTCCGTCGGCAACCAATGCCAAGTGATGAGTCTAACTATTAAGGTCTTTACGTATATATTTACATTGCCAAAAAGGAAGCATAAAGAACAGGCGTTAAATATTACAAATAAGAGGGTGTCAGATCCAATGCATAGGAGAGAGTTGTTGAGAAGTGTCATCTTGAATGAGGTCAATAATGGTCGCCGAGTCTCCAAAAAGAAGTCCAGTTCTCTATCATTGGGCCTGGATGAACAACAATGCCGCTTCACCTGTGTATCCTTCAGCCATCATGCTGTATGAAACTTTGCCGCCTATCTGACAGGTTTGCAGAAGCTAGAACATTTCCTACCAAATCAGTCGCTGAAAGTCCTATGCCCCCTACTTGATAGACTCAAAGAAGCAAGCGCCAAAGGTGACAATGATTGTATCTCTATCAAGGCTGAGAGGAAGAGGATGATGCAGTTTGCTTTGAGATAAAGCCTATGGGTGCGAACTGAGTGGATCTAGTCCTGGATCAACTGTGGAGGAAAAGACCCAGACCTAGGAGAAGGAACCGTTAAGACAAGGTTCAGTGCTACAGAGAAGCGAGAAATAATTTGTCTGTCTGTGATGGTTGTGTCCAAAATTTAGGGGATCGATGGAAATGGGGATTGGTTGATGAGGTAAGGACCCATTACTTTGACCAAGACTTCCAAAGATTATTAGAATGGGAAATAAAGGTTAACGGGATACTTTGGTATGTGAAAAATGGTTTGATTACGCAAATACCAGATTGTCATAAGAATGACAGTAAACTGAGAAAACATCTCATCAGAGTTCATTCATGGGCTTTGGTAGAATCCCGCATGACTTCAAAAACTCTTAGAATAAAGTGGAAGTTCAGATTTGGGGCAGCCCAATTAATAGGGAGATGAGAAAAAAAGCTAGAATCAGGATATAACAGGGCAAAGGAAGAAAAGATGTAGCACATCTTCCTTTTGGGCCTAACAAAATGTGCAGCTGTCCTCAATGGGTATATGGATCCTAACTAGATTGGCTATTGTGGAAAACAGATTCTGGCTAATCTTCCAGAGGAGAAACTGAGCACTGAAAGGGGCTTTGATTCTCCAGATGGATCACAAAGTTTAGGTCCAAAAGTGGGGGGTGATTGGAAGTATAGTTTTCACAATGGTTCATTGTGAAAGCTCGTGTTGCATTTTTGACCGAAAAACCCTTTTTTGTCAAAAAGTCCAAAGAAGTTTATCCGGATTGCTATTGGGTGGATTAAATGTCTTGGATATCACTGGCTCCCGGACTCGGGAGAAGAGAGTTGATAAGATCTGAAATTCCAGTGGAGTGAATCTTCAGGAGTAGTGGTCCAAAGATCCCGGAAAGAATAAGGAAGACTAGGATCGATAGAGTTAGGGACACAATCCGCAAAAACGAAATCTGGTTTGACCTAGCTATCCAGCCAAATGTTGATTTGATTTTCAGACATAATTTGCCATAAAAGAAATCGTTTCATTTTGAGCAGGGGCCGTTAGGTTCCCTCTCAAACGAAGGAAGCCAAGGAGTGGAGTTTTCCTAACTGGAAAATACTCTTGTCTCGAAAATAAAACGCCTTTGAATTGGCAGGTTCGGTGGTGCTGAGGACATGAGAGGGAATTCCAAATGTTCCTAGCCCAGTAAGGCAAGATTTCTATTCCTACAAAAAGGATATTGAGACCCCCGAGAGAACGGGGCAGACAAATCTGATCCCAGGTACAAAGATGTTTGGCCTTACTATCATTCACCACATTCCACCAGTAGTCCCTAGTTAGGTGGTCCAAGTTTGTTGTGACGGATCAAGGCATCAGAAAAGTTTGCGCAGTGTAGATGGAAATCGAGTTGATAATCAATTTTATCATCACAGTTCGTCCTGCTTGAGAAAGGATTTTGGCTCTCCAATAAGAAGTTTAGCATTAACTTTTTCAATAATAAATTGGAAATCTGAAGCTTTCTTCTTGGAAAATAAAAGGGGGATCCAAGATATTATATTTAGGATTATAGCTCCTAGTGCCCAAGATCCGATTAATCATTTTAGCATGTTTGGGTGCACGTTGGAACTATAGTTTACAGAAGATTTTCATAATTAACTTTTTGACCTGACGCTAGACAATACTGCTATAAAATATCTTTAACTAAATGGGCTTTAGCTAAAAAGGCTCTGCAAAATAGCATCAAATCATCTACATAGAGCAAATGACTGATCAAAGGATAATGTCTCGAATTTTGATACCTTTAATTTTTCCCTCATTTACAACCTTATTAAGAAGGCGTGAGAGCACTTTGGCTATCAATAGGAAAAGGTACAGAGATAGGGGTGGTAAATGCCATTGGATGGCTTAATGGGAGGTAGAAGGGAGCCATTGAGAATGACTTGGAGAGAAGTAGTTGAAACACATTGATTAATTATTTCAATCCACCATTCTGCAAAACCTAGTTGCTTGAACACTTGGGTTAGAAAAAACTATTCGACCCTATCATAAGCCTTTGCCATATCAATTTTGATCGCCATCCAACCTTGTTTTTTCCTGCGAAAATGCTTCATTTGATAAAAATTTCATGAGCAAGACTAACATTATCAGCTATCGATTGACCTCGGAGAAAGGCTCCCTGGTTAGGATAGATAATGTTATCGAGCAAAGGTTTAAGACGATTGGCAAGAATTTTGGAGATCACTTTATAAATAACATTGCAGAGGTCAATAGAGCGAAATTTATCCAGAGTGATCGGATTGCCCATTTTAGGGATCAAAACAGTGAAGGTTTCATTCAGCTTAGGATCTAACTGTTTGTAAGTGAAGAAATAAGTAACAGCCTCTGTGACATCCATTTTCACAATATCCCAATCATATTGAAAGAAGAAAGCGTGAAAACCATCTGGGCCAGAAGCTTTGTGGCTGCCCATATTGAAAAAAATTGTTGGATGTCTGCAGCAGTGGGAATAGCCAGCACAGTTGCATTATATCCTCCTCTGAGATGATCAGGTTAAATAAAGTGTGTATCTTCGGATCAGGGGTCAGATTGGAAGATTGAATTTTTTGGAGAAATAGTCATTAATAGTACTTCCAACAGTTTCCAGTGTGGAATGCCACACATTATTGTAATCTTTAATACGCTGGATCAAATTACGTTTCCTCTAAAGCAGAGATGTAATGTGAAAGAATTTGGTATTCTTGTCAACATCTCTGAGCCAGGAGGAACCATATTTGTTACGCCAGAACATCTCTTTTCGAAGTTGAAGCTTAGTGAGATGTTTTCCAGCAAGGAGATGGCTTTGGCAATGTCCTGCGAAGGGAGTTCGTTTTGGAGTTTGTCTAAGGAAGAGAAAGTGTCGGAGATGCACAATTTAATATTCTTAAAATCTCTCTTTTTCCACTTAGAAAGGCTATAACTAAGTTTCTTGGTTTTGAGATGAAAAATGTGCGGTGGAAATGGGTGTCGTCTAGGGTCCCAGTTAGTTTGAACCACTCGATGACAAGAAGGGTCTCTAATCCACATATGGAAGAATCTGAATGGGTTTGGATTGGTGTTGAAGTTAGAGACTAACTGAAAGGAAATGGCCCTGTGGTTCGAAGAGGAAATGTGAATTATACGAGCAGAAGCAGAAGGGAACAAGTCTAACCACTCAGTCGAGGCAATGATATGATCCAGCTTTGCTTTAACCTCATTCTTGTCTTTTCTCATGTTGTTCCAGGTGAATTGAGAGCCATTAAGGGGGAGATCTAACAACTGATGAGTATCGAGAAAATTTCTAAGGTAATAGAGACTAGAAAATGAAGGTCGGTTACCACCCATTTTTTCCCAGGTTGACAGATAACATTCAAATCTCCGATGATAATCCTTGGTAAAGTTTGGATAGAGTAAAGATTGGTCATGAAATTCCAAAAAATTTCTCGAGAGGCGGGATTCGGTTCACCATAAACAAAAATTACAAACCATGCAGAATTAGCACAAAAATCATTGAGAATGTAGTTAAAATATTTTTACAGAAATAAAGTATGGTAAGATGAATACATGCTTTCCAAAATAGTGCCAGTGTTGACACTAATGCTCCATATGCGAAGCCCAGTCTCTGACGTAAGCAGTCCATATTGGAAGAACTAGATTTGGTTTCGAACAAAAAAATAATATTGACTTTGGACTATTGGATAAGGATCTTCAGGTTTCGAAACGCTTTGGCAAACCCATGCCTCGATCATTCCATGAGGGCATCGTGGATATAGAGGCGACCGCGATAACCTTGTAAAATTGGATTGAAGTAGAGCTAGGTACGTAGGTGGGAACATGAGTGTCAATAGCATTAGTGAGCAGAGTGGTAACTGTTGAAACTGCTTTGAGAATATTGAGGGATGCATATGTGTTTACATTCCAAGCATGGGGACCATTTGCCGTCAAACTGACTTTGCTTATTTGCCTTTGGAGGAAACGACATATTACCAGTCTTTAAAGCTGGTAGAGAATACCAATGGAAATTAGTTGAACTCATGACCGTGATCATTGCCTTCCCCATTACCATCAGAACAAATGTCACCGCTTTCTACGTAACAGCCCTCAAATCGGCCTTAAACACTGTTTTAATTTTTGTTGTTACCGTTGACTTTCTAAGAGCCTTGAAAACTGCCAAAAGCCCAATACTTGAAGTTGAGCCATTAATTGCCACTATTACTACTGAAACCTTGACTACCTAGCATCCATTAAGAATTTAACGTCTGTCGTGACGGTCATTAAGACAACCGTTACGATTTTAACATCCGTTTTCAAGGTCGTTAGCTTGGTTGTTGAAGTCTCTTTAGGGTGTGTTTGCTTGCATGGAATCTTATGCCATGGGAATCCATGAGGGGATTCCTGCATTTTAGGCTAAATTGATGTATCACTCCACATCTACCATTTGACAACAATTTGATTTTGTGATCAATGATGGGAATGAAAGTCCCATGAACATGGAAATCTCACTCCTTGGTCCCCCAAGGCAAGTGATTCTCATGTTTATGGGACTTCCATTCCCACCATTGATCACAAAATCAAATAGTGGATGTGAAATGATACATCAATTTGGCCTAAATGTAGGGGTCCACTCATGGATTCCCATGGCATAGGATTCAATCCAACCAAACACACCCTTAATGTTGATGGAGAGTAGAAGGAGTAAAAACTTCTTAAATGGAGATTCTCTGAATTGTTGGTACGAGATCTCAAAAATTTATGTAACAAATCTTGTAGAGATAATGTTGGGAGTCATGAATGTGGTATATGATATCTTTGCCAAATTTATTTTAGTGTGGGGAGGGGAACCAAGGTCGTCGTTTGCCGATACCTGGTCTCCGACACAAAAGTAATATGAGACCCATCTAGTGTCTGCACACGCCGTTGATTGAGCTTTTCAAAACCCAACTCCTTCGATTTATCATGTAGTGCATAAGGTTCCTGGAAAAGAACTAGCCACATTATTCAACTTCAGTGACTTCTATGTGTCAACCAAGAACAGATCTGGAGTCTGACCATTAATCAATAGTGAAGGAACAAGTAGAAATGATCAGTTGGTTGCCTTTGAAGCATCCAGCATTTCTGCATTGTAACCTGTAACCACTCTGATAGAGTTTTGTTGATCGGGTCTGCGGTGAAAAAGGAGTGATGTTCAAGATATGGTGTTGATCTGGCCGTGCAGGAGTTGTTGTTAACCCAAGATGGAGAAAAAGGGACCAAGCTAGAGATTTCCCTGAAATATCCATCAGGATAGCATGGAAATAGAAATGGGTTTGGATGGTAGGAATCCAAGGGCATAGTGGAGGTTTGATAGAAACTGATAATGGTTTAACTGTTGGGATGGGTTAAGAAGAGCTGAGCGTAAACAATGCTTGGGGTTTCATGGTGGTAAGAAGAAATGGTCTGCTAGTGATAGATTGTGAAGATGGATATTTCATCTGTATAAAAACCAGAGAAATCAGAAAACCAATAACAGAAACAAGGTGGAGAAAATCATTGCGGAAACAGGAAGAAAAAGGGAGGGACAAATTTATTTTTCTAGACAGATGATCGACAAGGAATAACCAAAGGTAAAACTGAAGGATAGAACCGGATGAACTGATAGATCAATGGAAAGAGTTTGGAGAACCGAATGAAGTGGATTAGGAAGTTGATTAAGAGATAGACAGATAGATATTCTATTCGAGTTTGTAAATAATTGGAAAACCCAGATACCAAATATAACTCTAATCGAAAGGACTCCCATAAAAAACAAACTCTAATCGGAAACTCTCAAGAATATAGAACCACTGGTTGTTTATTCTCATTCTAGGTTCATTCTCATGTTTATTTTTTTCTTATTGTTTTAAGTTGAAGTCATTTTTTCATATGTAATTGGATTTATTTTAGCAATAATAATGATTAATAACAATATTATAATTCAAAATGGTGTTTCATTATTGGGGAGATAAAAGACGGTTGGGGGTTATCCAAATATGAATATCTAATGGTTGAGACTTAAATTTATCTTTTATGTCTTACCTTAAGTCACATCCCAAAATAGAGTGCATGGGTATCGATTTCCATACCCAACATAGTAAAAAAATAAGCCGAGAGATTTTCAACACAGTAAAAGCCTTGAGGCACTGTGAAAGAAAGCCGCGATGAAAATATTTAACATCGTACAATAGGCCAACGACACAAAGGAATACCCTAGCCTATAATCTATATTACAAATCAATGGTATTTGAGGTTGGAGATAAAAGACGGCTGAGATTTTCCAAATATATCAATCTAAGGATTGTAATTGAACTTAAAGCACCGAAAGTACATGAATTCGATTCTCATACCCACATTTATATATATATATATATATATATATATATATATATATATATATTTTCCATTGTTTGATGGTGGTGATTACGCATGTAAGTACGAAGGTGAAAACTTAAGGATGATCATGTTTTGACAAGTTTTAAACTTTTATCGTGCTAACGACACGGTGAATACCCAGTTAAATATACAAAATAGGATGGTTGTTTGGGTGGGAGATAAAGACGACCGAGATTTAACCAAATATATGAATCTATGAATCACATAGAATTAAAAGCACCAAGAGTGCATGGATTCGATTCTCATACGCAACAATTATTTATATTTATTTTTTTCTTCAATTGTTGATGATGTTGAAAACTCAAGAGTGATCATACTTTGACAAAATTTTAAACTTTTATCGTTCCAACGACACAGGGAATACCCTAGTATATCTTACAAATCAGAATGGTGTCTTAAGAAATTGGAAATAAAATATGGCTAGGATTTAAGGTTAGAAAATATGTTGAAGGGTGAGATTCATTTTCTACAGTGGCATGTTAGTGAATATAACACAACTTTAAGGACAAATAAAATGAAAAATGATGAAAAAACTTAGTGGAATATACATGTGGAGGGGATAAATATTTTCTTCTATTTTTTAAAATTAAATTGTCATAACTATTTAATTGGTTGTCGAATTTTGGTAAATTTGGTAATGTTAGAATGCATTTTAAAGATCTTTCCAATGAAACCAGTGATCAATACAAACGCTAAAATTTTAAAAATATATAATGCATTTCATGTCGTTAGTATTTTCAAATAAATGAGATGGATCAATCATCCCATGAAAAAAAAAAGATAAGACAGACATCTAATGCACATTTGAACAAAAATCATGAATTTCATGTGGTTAGCGAATTCAAGGTTTAAGAGAGAACACACTCTCAGCATTTGAAATTTTTTCCCAACTGAATCAAAATTTTCGCCGAGTCTAACCATAAAGTATACATTATATTATTTTTACTTATAATAGGTTTGCACTTAAAAACGATCTGAGGATTGGTGGCGAGGGTGTTAAGTACATGATATTTAGCAAAAATAATTATGTGGAGTGCCAATGACATGGGAAATACCCCTAGTCTATATTACAAATCAAAATGATGTTTCATTGTTTGAAAGATAAAAAAATACGCGGTCGGGACTGAAAATCTGGGAAGATATTGATGGTGGAGATTCATTATCAATAATGACAGGTTTGTAAATAACTTGCAAGTAGAACGAGACGGCAAATAAATTACACAAAAAGTTTGTGGAATGCACATGTGGCGGAAGAGATAAAATTGTGTTATTTTTTTAAATGCAAATTGTCATAACTAATCTACTTAGTTATCTGATTTTAGTAAACTTGGTACGGTTGATATACATATTTGAAGATATTTGTAATGAAACCAATCATTAATATTGATGATACATAAAAACTGTCATACCTTAAGCCACACACGTGTCATGTAGATCACGAGGAATACGGGCTCCAGCATCAGCCCAACACTGAACAAGCCCTAAGCAATTCCAAGCCTGCCCAATTCAGTTCGTCAAGGCGGACTCGAACTCTCATAGCACGCTAGACCCACACGTCTCACAGTTGTCCTCAATACCCGTAAGTCCTACAATGGAAAGTATCTCGAGGATCGCCTTTCGAACGGGCAACAATAGCTGCTATTTGCTTCCAACTAGGAACCAAATGCCAGAGTAAATTCCACAAAGGGAATCTTCTTTGTACAGACTGCTCCTACATTGGGAACTATCTCCCGTGTATCTAAGAACACAAAGTTAATAGGGAACTTCCCTTCTACAGCACGACTCCTAATTAGAGGAGGATCTCCATAATAGTTTTTTCCAAAACTACGCTTACGATGGCCTGGTAGAACTAGAACTCCTTGCACTATAAATAAGACATGAGGTTGGTAAGCTAAGCTACGCTACAAATTCTCTATTACAGCATTACACCTTCTTCAAATCCTATTTGACTTTAGCATCGGAGTGCCATCGGCCACTACAACGGTGGTCCATGGCTCACGTGTGCTACTTGTGCAGGTCAATAGGTCAGCAGGAACCAGGTCAAAGCAGGCAATGAAAAATGACTGCATCAGTATGGCGCCATCTGTGAGGACGACAGAGTTCTTAAATTTACAATAAGTGTTGTCTCTTTTAAAAATACAAAGAGATGGTGACCACTAGGCCACGCAGCAACGGATAATTAGGGGACATGTCGAACGCTCAGGCTGTCTGTATAGCACCTCCTTCAGCAAATCCTATCTTGCACGGGCAGCCAACTCACACTTCCCGTGCCGGATGACAACAACGACGAATCCCAGAATTGATACGCTTAGCATCTCAAATACAAAGGGATCACCAAGGTGGTGAAGGCCCTCACGCGACAAGAATCCACCATCCGCTAATGGAGACCAAGAGCAGCACTGACTTCCGCCAACAGAAGATGATAGTGAACAAACGTTGGGAAAGCCAAACACTCGCTAGTTTCTTATTGGACTAAAGGAAGATGCCGTGGATAACGTTGAGTTCAACGCCAAGACAGAGAGGCTCGGGCCTTGGGAACCCCCTCCGCAGATAGTCCGCACGACCCGGATGTACCTGTACCGCCTCTCCGTCCCACCATTTGTATATCGGGATCATGAATGAGGCCCCTTCCGAGAAAGTTCACTCCCTCGAAGCTCGACTCCTATGCCAGAAATGTTAGAAACACCCGATGATCGAATTCAGTGGGGAGAAATGTTACCCAGTAAAAAAATATAAGGTTAGTTACAGGTAGCAGGAGAGTCGCAAGTTAGGAAAGTCATATTTCTGGACTTCATGGTGGTAGACGCCCATCATCTTAAAATCTCATCCTTGGAAGACAATGACTCAACCAGATGGGAAGCAGTGGTTTCAACCCTTCACCAGCGGGTTAAGTATAACTGCTAATCAATCCGAATGAACAATACGTGGAGACCAACCTACGACACGAGACTGCCATTACACCGCATTGAAACAGATAGAGTGTTCCTAGATTCAACTACATCATGCATATCAGCTTGATCCAATGCCAAAGGACAAAATACGGCAGATACATCATTTTGAAGCGGTACAGAAGCAATAAGTTCTTCCGCCTAGCGAGTGCGAAAAGGCCATGGCAAGCGGAAACACATCCCCCCAAAAATTCTGTCGGTGCAGAGATCCACCCCTCTGCAAGGTTTACTCTTCAGTAACCTATGTAACGCCTCGCCAGTCTATTGAATGATCCGCGAGAGCAACCCGAATTCACTCCAAGGCTAGGATCAATTTTTCTTCGTCAATAGTTAGTTTGCTTTAAGTTATTTGTTTCCCTTTCCATAGTCAATATTGAGTTTTAGTTCTTAAAAGACTTATGTGATTTACAATCATTTAAGAAATAAAAGAAGAATTACGAAAACACACTCTATTGTTATTTGAAATATATAACAATAAGCCCTTGAGATAGATACAAAAGGCTACATATCACGAACACCCTGAGCGGATACAGAAGATTGCATACTAAAGGAATCTGATCAACATGGAGTGAGGACTTGCTTAAACAGTCTGATCACATAAGCAATGCAAACAAAACCATGATCCAGCAAATGCGACCCTCAAACATAGTCTGTAGGGGTACAAAATCGGCAATCGGGGGTCCCGCGACAAGCCACAATCAGATACGACCAATTCACGCACTCGATCCGGCAAAATGAGTGAACCTGGGATAAGTATCTTGTTGGCACAGATAGTGTGCACCCTTCCGGCAGCAGGGATAAGAGGGGGCATTCAGGAGTTAATGGCTCAATCCACGGACCATGTCCAACTCCTTTTCATCTCGAGATCCCGAATTCCAGCACAAGGCAAGGCAACAGGGTTAATCGAGAAGTCGCGTGGGCGGCCCACCACGGAGTTGCACGTTGGTGCTTTATCTGAAATTAAACATTTAGGAACGACGATAAGACACCAGCGCATAAACAACAGACTCTTCCCTTAAGAGAGCATTCGTACTACTTCTCTGCAATATTAGAAGAAATTATGAGACCTCAGCGGATCAACTACATGCTCATCCATAACAGGTGGCCCAAACACAACAACAACTATCACTATGCTTGATCTGTGAGAATGTCAGAACGTCCGGAGACCCGCCTTCAGGCTTTGAAAAACCCAAAGCGTTTTCTTCAAGCAAGAACATTACATGAGATAAGCTTTGCGAAAGATAATGCCTACAACGATTGGAAAACACTATTATAAGACATGATGGTTCACCAAACAGGCATGCCAATATTAAGGTTCCAAGCATTGAATACGGTATCAGAAGCGAGAAGACGACGACTCTCAAGGAAACTGCTCAGACCACGGCATTAAAATTGATGGCACAACACACAACCCCATCAATTGAGGGGGAGTAACCAATACTCAACCGTCATGCAGCCTGCGCCGTACACGTGTTACCACGTGATTTATGATGTACACACAATGCACAGTGCCCTAGCTCTTCCTCTACAAGCCCATGGGCTTGGCTTATTACTCAAACAGTATTCTGTCAACATGTTTGGCACGAGCAGAAGAAATCCTAGTCAACCTTGACATACAGATCGTACTTACATATCACCAGCTAATTTAAGGTAACTTCGTCCACCCCATGCACCGTGCAGATGGACTAGGTTCGCGCCCCCCAGCAGGCGAAACCTCTTTCCAAACCAGGCAAGGCCCAGTCGGCCAAAGTTGATGACAACAACTTCTGGTTCAATCTGACACTTAGCCTGCTTAGCAAGGGGCATCGACCGCTTAAGAAGTGGGAGTCTAATAAGTGTATCACACTTGGGTGACGACAACTCGCATGAGATCGTTGCCCTATTGGAAATCAATGATTGTCGAACATAATCAGGTAAGCCTAGTTGATGACAACTAGCAACGAAAGCTTCTAGTCAAAACCTGGACTTGTAGCCCCCACTGCGAGGGTGTAGATAGCCTAGAAGTTGGAAAGTCTTGTCAATCCAGAACTGATTTTTATGGCTCGCCACGGAACCACTGCTTTTCAGCGTGGCCGCCAAATCACCAAACCTGAACTTGTAGCCCGCGCTGTGAGGGTGTAGATAGTCTAGAAGGTGTTAGCCTAGTCAGCCATGACCTGTTTCCGATGGGTTGCCACGGGACCACTGTTTTTCAGCATAGCCGCCGAACACTCCCAAATTTGTAGTTGGTTGCGCACAGATGTAGATAATTTGGAAGGTGGGATCCTAGCCAGTCTCGAACTGATTCCGATGGCTTTCCACGAGACCATTGCTTTCAGCATGGTCGTCAAACTCCCCTATCGAATTTGTAGCCCCACCGTGCAGAGAGGGTGTAGATGGTTTGAAAGATGGAAGCCTAGTCAGTCACAAACTGATTTCGACGTCTTGCCACGGAGCCACTGCTTTTCAGCCTAGTCGCCAAACTTTTACTCCCCGAATCCGTAGCCCCAGTTTACATGGTCATAAACGATTCGAAAGGTGGGAGCCTAGTCAGTCCTGAATTGATTCTGACTGCTTGTCACGAGACCACTGCTTTTATCCTGAGCGCCAAACATGAATCTAGTCGAGTCAACGTCTTCACGCTCAAACAGATTGACATCCTAATATTAGCGAGGGCCATTCGCTCTGATATAAAGATCATACGACCAATGCCCAAATAAGAGCTACTTAGGATGTCAAGTTGAGCTTATGGCGCTTGACCCGACACGAACACTCTGACACATACACTCAGCCATCGCAACTTACTCAGAGCAGCTGCTGCAGCCGATCGTCAGATTAACAAAGTGAGACTCAAACAACTTACTTTAGGTACAAGACACAGCTCGGGCAAGTCAACCCCCAGCTAGACTGTCCGCAACATGCCCACTATTAGACAAGACTACGCAGCAACGACCCCGCACAATATAAAGCGGTCAAATTCTCTATCGCAAACAGACCAACCAACATCCTATTGATTCGACCAGCCTATGCCAAAGCAAGACGACAAGGCAAAATGAAAAACATGCAATAGAAACAACAATCACGAATATGATGAAGCTGTTTTCATTAACGGTCAAAACAAAAGAGGTACAATCGCATCAAGGTTACTCCCTATCAGGAGAACGTACAAAAACATAAGAGCTAAGAATAGTGGAAGATGGTGCAGGAATAACGTCCACACGCGATACAACCTGGGAACCAGAGCTCACACTATCTTCCTCATCCGATGACGCAGAGGTAACATACAAATCTACATATGACATCTTCTTATAGCGACAAAGATCCCACTCTGGATGTTCATCCTTCATCAGCGCCAACAGTTCTAGCCGGCCATGTACAACCCAGCGGAACTCTCACTTGCCTTGCTCCTGAAGAAGTTCTTCCTCTCGCACCTTCGCGTCCAGTAGCTCCAATTTGTCAGTCAGCACGTCGACCTGAAACTGCTCTATGGCTAGACTGGTCTTCACAACACTAAGCTCATGCCACCCCAATTCGAGTTGGTCCTCAACCTTTCTCGCTTCACGAGCATAAAACTCCACATCGGATGCCAACTGTTGCTTCTCAACAACCCAGTTGACTTCCTTCAAAACACTCTCTTCAGCAACAGACCGCAATTCAGAATACGCCTTAGCCGTAGTTTCCTACGCAGCCTCGACTTCTTGACATATCCAGCTCAACTCCTTCTTAAGTGGGTCTCTCTCGGACACCACCTCTGACTGGTTACGCGCAAGGTCCTCCAAGCGAGCCCTCTGAGTCTCATCGTCCACGGTTGACTGATCCAACATCTTCTTCTGCTTCTTCAGCTGCTCAATTTCATAGAGCGCGTCAGAATACAGTGCCTGTATGTACGAGAATACACGTTCCAAGGTGTATACCTCTCACGAGCCGCCTCGACTTCCATCCTTGCAATGGCCACGTGGCTCAAATGAGACATACTTCAAGCCCTTATCCATACACCCTTCCAATGCATCCTCATCGAGTTTCGGAGCGTGGTCCATCAGCCAGCTATGGCGCTTTCTTATATGCTTCCTCAAAGCATATTCTACGTCCACCTTTTGGTGCCTGTGAACTTTTCAGCACAAAGTTCGGAGCAAACCGGCTTATCAGTACACCAGGATGAAGTTTCCCTGGATCAAGGATTACGCTTGCGCCACCCTTCACGATTTCCACCATCCTCAGGCTCTCCTCTGTGGCCTTCCCTTTATCACCAACTTCCCTTTATCACCAATAGTTGGCCCTTTGGTACGAAACAGTTCGATGGGATCCAGAGGGAGAGAAGGAAGCGAATTATCCAAAGAACCTTCCAACACTTCTAGTTGTGGCCTAGAGCGAGACGGTGAGCAATTCGGACTACAGGAGACATGGCCAGTAACGCGACCACTCTCAGGCAAAACAGCAATGCGATGATCAGATTCTACAACTTCAGACAAATCTTCATGAGAGCCTTTTACAGAAACGATCCCGCGCGAATAAGCACCAACGGAAGCTGCCATTCCAACCCACACCAGACGGTCATTCAGAGCTTTGACCTGCGCGTCACTAAGGTTCAACTTGTCTATAACTCCTGCAAACCACAACTAATCTTTCTCCAAGTCGGAAACATCAGCTTCCGCCCCAACAGGCCTAGCAGACTCCGCATTCCTCTCTCACTAGAGTGGGTCGTGCCGAAAACGATTCAGTCCTCACATGGAACTTCTTCCTCACAAAGGAGGCAAGCATTTTAGATGGCTCATCCACATTAGACAGAACGTGAGCTTTGGCCCCAGCAACCTTCTTCTTCCTTGAAAGGGCCCCATCTTTCAACTTAACTCGCGAAGTTCGGTACAGAGTAAGGGAAACGTGTCAGTTGTCCCACAGCCTGCTACGGATGAAGTAAAAAACTCTTATGACATCAGCCACGTTCCTCTTTGGCAAGTCACAGAACGTCTCTAAGGTTTTTTGTTCCTCTAAGGTAAGAGGAGTAGTAGGAAACCTTCCTGCAAAGAGACACAAGCAATAGTCAATTATTCCACTATCAATCATATCAAAGTCACAAGAAAATGGTTGAACTTACGAAGCGGCATGAACTGTCACTAGAGCAAACGACCCTTGCACTGAAAATACTTCGAGTCCGCAAGAGCCAAGAAGCAGTACTTCTGCCAGAACTTGAAGTCATCAGGCAGATTAACGAAGCAAGTCAGCGACGTCAATCTTACAAACAACGTTACTCTTCGGCCGTGGAGAAGTCAACAACTGAATTACCCGCGGAGTCTCGGTGACACTGGCCTCCTTGGCACTAAGCAGAATCATGAGGATAATCCTATATCCATTAGGCCCTAATTGGGTCGGAGAAAACTCTAAAAGATCCAGGAACTCCCAAATAATGTTAAGAACTGGAAAACGCACTCCGGTTTGAAGCATCCCACGATGCAAGCAGATGAAACCGGTCGGAGGTGACATTGGGCGTTTGGTCACCTTTTCGGACATACAACGGCAAGTCATTAGGAACTCCAAACTTCATACGGGTCTCAGCGAGGACAGATTCGAACAACAACTTGTCTTCGAAAAACTCCAATCTTTAGCCAAGATTGCGTCGTCAATAAGGTTTTGTTGGGCCATAAGGAAGATGAACAATCTTTTTTAGACAGAGCGATGTTCTCAAAAGCAAAGAAAGTAGAAGAGTCAGACTCTACATTATCGATGACCTAAATAGATGTTGGTTTCTCGCATCTTTTCCGCCGAACCAACGCACGTTCCATTAATGCGGTGTGCGGCTCAAGCAACGATTTAGACTCAATCATCATGAGCGGTGCATCTCTTCAAGAGATGACTTAACATATCGATGTGACGACCCACTAATGGAGTAGATGATGATACATAAAAATGGTCATACCTCTAAGCCACACGCGTGTCATGATGATTTCGAGAAAATACGGGCCCCAGCATCAGCCCAATACTGAACAGACCCAAATGATTCCAAGCCCGCCCAATTCAGTCCGCCAGTCGAACTCGAACTCTCATAGCACACTAAGCCCACACGTCTCATAATTGTCCTCAATACCCGTAAGTCCTACTAAAGCAAGTATCTTGAGGACCGGTATCAGAGAGGCAACTACAACTTCAATTTGCTTCCAACGAGGAAGCAAATACCAGATTACATTCCACACAAGGAATCTTCCTTATACAGATTGATCTCACATTAGGAACTATCTCCCGTGTATCTAGAAACACAAAGTTAACAGGAAACTTTCCTCCTACAGCACGATTCCTAATTAGAGGAGGATCTCCATGAAGATCTCTTTCCAAAACTACACCTACAATGGCCTGGTAGAATCAGGACTCTTTGCACTACAAATAAGACATGAGGTTGGTAAGCTAAGGTACGCTAGAAATTCTCTATACAACATTACACCTTTCTCAAATTCATGTCTGACTTTAGCATAGGAGTGTCATCGGCCACCACAACAGTGGTTTGTGGCTCACGTGTGCTACTTGTGCGGGTCAACAGGTTAGCAAGAACCAGGTCAAAGTAGGGAGCGAAAAATGACTGCATCAAATACTAAAGCTTAAAATTTTAAAACAATCATTAATACAAATGCTTAAAATTTTAAATGTGCATTTCACGCCACATGCATTTTCCAAAAAAATAACTATAATCTGATGCACTTCATATCGTAAGTATTTTCAATATTAAGACACATTCAAACAAAGATTTTGAACTCCATATTTTGAAAATTTAAAGTTTGGGGAGGACTAATTGTGGCGGTTTTAAAATGTGTTTTTTCCTAATTGTTTAAAGTTTTAACTGAATTTTACCTATTTAACAACCCACCTTCTATCGTGCCAAATATAAAGATCTAACTAATCACATAGAGATGGGAGGGGAGGGTGTTTGGCTGAAATTTATTTTTGCATAAGACTGATATACACTGGCCAAAGTTGAAAATTTTCCTCCTATCATACACATTTTTCTATTCACAAGTAAAATAATTTGAGTGCCGAAGGCACGTGGAGTAACCTATCTTATAGTACAAATACAAATAGTGTTTGGGGTTGGAAATAAAAGACGACTGAGATTTATCCAAATATAAGAATCTAACATATCACATAGAAATGGTTGAGATTCGTTTCATATAATGGTTGAGACTTAAAGTTAGCATTTATGTTTTACCTTCAATTAATCCCCAATAAGAGTGCATAGTATCGATTCTCATACCCAACATTTTGATATTTATTTATTTTTCTTCAATTATTGATGGTGGTGATTAGGCATATAAGTATGAAATATGAAAACTTCAGGGTGATCAATAATATATTGGCTTAATAAAACTTTGACAAGTTATAATGAGGTGTTGATGCTAGAAATAAAGTAGAATAAACTTTATTTATCATGTAAAAATTTTATCGTGCCAACGGCACGAGGAATACTCTAGTACAAATCAGAATGATGTTTCACTATTCATGATATAAAACAGGGCTAAGATTGAGAGTTGGGAAGATCTTGAGAGCTGAGATTTGTTCCCTATAATGGCATGTATTGTAATTATATATGTAGAAGAACAAATAAAATAAAAAAATTGTGTAAAAAGTTGGTGGAATGTACATGTGGCAGAGAGAGAAAATTTTGTTAGTTTTTGTCAAAATTAAAATTGCCATAACTATCTATTTAATTGTCGGATTTTAATAAACTTGATATTGTTGGAATGCATTTTTGAAGATTTTTCCAATGAAATCAATGATCAATACAGAAACTTAAGTTTTCAAAATATACATTTAACATCCCATGCATTTAACGTCATAGTTTTCAATATTAATTAAAGTATGAGACAGTCATCTAAAGGCGCACTCAAACAAAGATCCTGAACTCTATGTTTTGGAAAAAAATTGTAAGTGAAGTGCCAGCGATATGAGAAATACCCTAGTATATATTACAAATCATAATGATGTTTGGGGTTGGAGATAAAAGATGACTGAGATTTACCCATATATAAGAATCTAACGGATCACATAGAACTTAAAACACCAAGAGTTAAACATAGTTCATGGTTGATATTCGTTTCATCTAATGGTTGAGACTTAAAGTTGGTCTTTATGTCTAACCTTCAATCAATCCCCAATAAGAGTGCATGAGTTCGATTCTCATACCAAACATTTTTCTATTTATTTATCTTGATATTAAACACTATTTATCATGTTAAACTTTTATCGTGTCAACGGCACACGGAAAATACCCTAGTCTATATTACAATTCGATCAGAATGATGTTTCACTATTTGGGAGATAAAAGACGATTGTGATTTATCCAAACATGAAGATCTAATAGTTGAGACTTAAAGTTAGCCTTTATGTTAAGTCTTACCTTTAGTCAATCTCAAATAAGAGTGATGAGTTCGATTCTCATACCCAACATTTTGATATTTATTTATTTATTTTTCTTCAAATGTTGATGGTGGTAATGAGGCATGTAAGTATATTTATTTATTTATTTATCCTACGCAAACATTTAGCATGTGGAGTAATGCTATAGTAAGGTAGATTGTCAAAATTTCATAAAACAATTTGTGATTAATTTAGTTTAAGCTATGTTACAGAAACACCAAATATTTGTAGATATTACAAAAATGAATGCCACGATAAATATTAAAAAGGGGGGAATGACTTTTAAGGCATACTTCTTAAAAACAATAGACTATTTAGATATTGTAGCTAATGTTATAGCTAATTTGTACCTACTTTTATATTTTTATGACTAACAATGACTATTTTATTAACTCATGTTAACTCATAAAGTTATAAGACATATTTACCCTTCCTAAACAAATAAAAAACCTAATTTTATACTTTTATGACAAATAATGACTATTTTATTAATGATTCTATATATTTTTTTAACCCTTAACCCCTCCCACCCCATGTCGGTTGTAGCTATCGATATTAATTATTCTAATTATGAACAACAAATTATAAGTTTTTTTAAGCTTTCATTAACTGACAAGTTAATCAAATAATTATGCTAAGGTTTGGTAAATTTTCATAATGTAGTTATTGATGATTAGAAATTTGGTTTTAATTAATTAATAAATTCAATTTGATTAACTAGTCATAAATGTTTACATTCCAATGGAATTATAACGTAGTAATTATAGGTGTAACAATGACAAGTGCTTCACTAATCGTTTTTTCTCCATGAATGATAACATGAACTTTCTTATAAACAGGATTACTCTGCATAAGCAGAGGACTCTTGCTGCTTAGAGTTTCTTTTACATATTCATACTCCACTCCCTTGATTTCAAGTGCTTATCTAATCCTATAAACAAATGGACTCACTCATAAACCCAAAAGCTTCACTTGATCATGCTTCTCCATGCCAATTTCTTCTTTCAATAGTTTACAATGTCCGTTTGATCATTATTTATACACACAAATGATATTGTGAAGGCCGACTGGGCATCTAAATTTGACTAATGACTTCATATGTGTAGCTAGAGGTTTGGGAGCCACTCTTTTCACTACCAACAATCAATTACCATAAATCCATAAGTTTTCTAGATGACTAATAATTTAATGATTTCTTTTTTGCACCAAAAAGGACTTGATATGTAATAGTTCCATTATAAATTATAAATGTTTAAGGAGACTAATAAATTGTTGGAATTATACATTCTTCAAGAAACCAATGATTGAACTTGGAGGAAGTTGAGAAAATTTGAGACTTCATGCTTCTTCAACTTTGATATCACCATTGGCACAATTACAACTTCTTTGTTAATTTTTTTAGTATCAATGGTCCTAAATATTTAAGAAAGAAATGAAACTTGACACAAAAAGTATCTAAAAAAAATCATTAATAAAATAGTCATTGCTAGTCATAAAAGTATAAAATTAGGTTTTATTTTTATTTTTTATGAAGGATAAATATGTCATATAACTTTATGAGTTACTCTTCAATGATATAGTTCTTGTTAGTTATAAATTATAAAAAATAGTTACAAATTAGCCATTACATCAACTATGATATCTAAATTGTCTATTTTGTGAAAAATAGGTCCTAAAAGTCATTTTATAATTTTTTTAATACTCATTTTGAATTGATGAATAAAGGAGATGTAATACAGTAAAAATGATTTTCTTTACTTCTGGTATTCGTGCTTATAGATGCAACTCTAGGGACTCTTTTAACAGGGAAGTTGATTCATAACTGAGAAATTTCCACCATGCAAACCCTTAACTGTCCATCATGTTGAGATTTTGATACACTTTCACTATGCACATATCAGTGTTATGTAAACACATTTTCAAGCATCTACATATATGAATTGATTTAATTTTATAATGGCAGCGACTACTGCACACAACTATATGTACTATCTCACACCATCATGTATTTTTTTCCTACTAACCCACACTACAAAAAAAACTGTGTTTGAAAAAGAAATAGGGTCTTGTATTACTCTAAGTTTTCTAATAAACACAATTAGAAGCACTTAAAATATTTTGAAATTAGCAAGTTATGGTCATTTTACTAAAGTCGCGCAAATTTGTCTCGCAATGAAAATGAGGTAGTGTCATTGGCTTTCGGCCAACTTTTATGCTTGATCAAGATCGATTCTCAAGCTCATCAAACACGAAAATTGTAGTACTCCGAGTTATCTAATTAACACAATTTGAATCAATTGAAAATGTTTTGAAATGAAAAAGTTATAGTTATTTTACTAAAGTCGCACAAATCTGTCTTGCAATGAAAATGGGGTAGTGTCCCTGACTTTCAGACAACTTATATGCTTGATTGAGACCGATTCTCAAGCTTATTGAAATATAAAAATTGTAGTACTCTCAGTTATCTAATAAACACAATTTGAATCACTTGAAAATATTTTGAAATGAGCAAGTTATGACAATTTTACTAAAGTCGCGCAAATCTGTCTGAAAAAAAGTTTGTTTTCACCCATTCGCATCTATGCAAATTTGAGATTAATCCTTGCATTGCCCAATGTGAATGGGTGAAAACAAACCTTTTTTCCGGACAAATTTGCGTGACTTTTGTAAAATTGCTATAACTTGGTCATTTCAAAACAATTTCAAGTGATTCAAGTTGTGTTTATTAGATAACTCAGGGTACTAAAATTGTTGTTTTTTATGAACTTGAGAATCGATCACTATCGAACATATAAGTTGGCTAAAAGTCAGGGACATTACCATGTTTTCATTGCAAGACAGATTTGTGCGACTTTAGTAAAATGACCATAACCTGCTCATTTTAAAACATTTTCAAGTGATTCATATTGTGTTTATTAGATAACTCAGAGTACTACAATTTTCATGTTTTGATGAGCTTGAGAAACGGTCTTGATCCAGCATATAAGTTGGCCGAAAGTCTGGGATAATATCGTATTTTCAGAAACAAATAGGGTGAGAGAGGTGGCAGGGTGGTGATGGTGCTTGATGAAGAAAAGAGGGAGAAAGATGGCGGTGGAGGGGTGGTGGTGATAATGACAGTGTCTGATAGAGAAGAAGGGAAGAAAAGAAGATGAAGAAATGGTAGTTGAGAAAATTTTAAATTTTGAGTTTTTGTTGGTGGTATGAGAGAGAAGTGGTGGTGTGAGATATAAAGTAGGTAATGTGAGAGAGAAAAAGTTGATATTATAATGTGGGACAGTACTTTAGGTGGTGTGAAGCAGTTGCTGCATTTTACAATAGGAACATAGGTTTGCATGTGTTAAATTGGATTCAAGAATTGTTCAGGTTGACTAACTGGGTGTAACATGTGACTTTTTATTATCAAAAAGAAAAAATAAAACTTACAGAAGGAAGGAAACTTTGAAAGCCTCCTTTTATTTTTCATTATTTCATTAGCCTAATGTAGCTATTTTGTCTGCAAGGTTAAGGATTTTAATCGTTTTGCCTTTCTTCAATTGTTGGCTGCCCTGAATTCTGAACTGTTTCATCTGTCACTCGTTCACCAAAATCTCTTTCTATTTTCATTATATATATTAGGATATTTCTTGCGCCGTTGGCACAATTAAATTTTAAAACTTATCAAAACATAATTACACTTAAGTTTTCATCTTTCATACTTACATGCCTAATCACCATCATCAACAATTGAAGAAAAATAATAAATATCAAAATGTAGGATATGAGAATCGAACTCATGCACTCTTGGTGCTTTAAGTTCTATATGATCCGTTAAATTATTATATTTCGGTAAACCTCAGTTGTCTTTTATTTTCAACCTCAAACACCATCCTGATTTGTTATATAGATTATGATATTCCCCGTGTTGTTGGCACGATAAAAGTTTAAAACTTTTCAAAACATGATCACCCTTAAATTTGCATCCTTCATACTTACATGCTTAATCACCACCATCAACAATTCAAGGAAAATAAATAAATACCAAAATGTTGGGTATGAGAATTGAACCCGTGCAATCTTGGTGCTTTAAGTTCTATACGATCCGTTAGATTATTATCTTTGGGAAAATCACAGTCGTCTTTTATCTCCAACCTCAAACACCATCCTGATTTGTAATATAGGCTAAGGTATTTCTCGTGTCATTGGCACGATAACAATTTAACATGATAAATAAAGTTTAGTCTACTTTAAATATCAAGGTAAAAATATATGAAAATCTTGGGAGTGAGAATCGAACATATGCAATCTTGGTGTTTTAAGTTCAATGTGATCTGTAAGATTCTTATATTTGGATAAATCTCAGTTGTCTTTTATCTCCAACATCAAACACCATCCTGATTTGTATATATAAAAATTCTCTGTGTCGTTGGCACGATAAAAGTTTAACATGATAAATATAGTTTAGTCTACTTTAAATATCAAGGTAAAAAAATATCAAAATGTTGGGTATGAGAATCAAACTCATGCATTCTTAGTGCTTTAAGTTCAATGTGATTCGTTAGATTCTTATATTTGGATAAATCTAGTTGTCTTTTATCTCCAACCTCAAACACCATCCTGATACGTATATATAAATATACTGATTATACACCAAAACGGTTACATATCTGAGCCATACATGTGTCATGATGATCTCGAGGAATTACGAACCCGAGTGTCAGTCCAATACTAACCCGGCCCAAGCGGCTCTAAGCTCGCCCAATGCAGTCCGCCAAACGGACCCGAACTCTTATAACTTGCTAATCCCATACGCCTTACAACTATCCTCAATGCCCGTAAACCCTATTAAGACAAGTATCTCGAGGATCAGCTTCGGACATACAATTACAACAGCTCTCCGCTTCCAACTATGAAGCAAATACCAGAGTACATATCACACGGAAAAACATCATCTTACGGATTACCCTAAGATTGAGAGTTATCTCCCACGTATCTAGGAGCACGGAGCTAACCGAAAAATTCCCTTCTACAACACAACTCCTAATTAGAAAAATGATCCGGCCCAAGCGGCTCTAAGCCCGCCCAATGCAGTCTTGCTAAGCCCATGCAACTCACAGCTATCCTCAATACCTGTAAGCCCTATTAAGGAAAGTATCTCGAGGATCATCTCCGAACTAGCATTTACAATAGCTCTTCGCTTCCAACTAGGAAGCAAATACCAGAGTACATATCACACAGGGAAACTTTCTCTTATGGATTACCCTGAGATTGGGAACTATCTCCGCGTATCTAGAAGTATAGGGCTAACAGAAAAATTATCTTCTACAACACAACTCCTAATTAGATAAGGATCTCCATGAATATCTCCTTCATAAACTACGCCATCGATGGTCTGGTCGAACCTGGACTCATGCACTATAAATAAGACATGAGGTTGGTTACGCTGCAAATTCTCTATTTACGGCATTACACCTTCCTGAGATTCTTGTCTGACTTTAGCTTCTAAGTGTCATTGATCGCCACAACGGTGGTTAGTGGCTCACATGCGTTCCTTATGTGGGTTAGCAGGACTAGGTCAAAGCAGGGAGCGAAAAATGGCTGCATCAATTTGGCGTCGTCCGTGAGGACAACACAGTTTCTAACCTTTTACTAACATCATATCTTTTCGAAATACAGAGAAATGGTGACCGCTGGATCATGCAACAACAGAGAGCATGAGGAGACATCAAGCGCTCAGCCTGGCGCTGTTTTACCGCCATCAAGGTCATTGGTTGACACCGGGAGTTCACCGAACGTCACGACTCTTCATACGTTCCATAGCATGCAACTAAATGAAAAGGAGTTAACCCCTGATAATCGTCTGATGATCGATTTCAGCGGCGAAAAGTGATTCTCCGTGTGAAGGATACAACTGACGGTAACAACAGGAAAGAAGCTAACTCAAAAACTCTGTTTCAAGAGTTCAAAGTGTTTGATGCACCTTCGGCATATAATGCAGTCATAGGGAGACCTGGATACACCAAATAAGAGCGACATACACCACTCTGCACCAATGCATGAAATATCCAACAAACCAGACAGTTGTCAGGGAATGCCAGTACACATCGGCACTGCCACCCAGTGATTCTCAGTTGATGGCTAGCCCTGCGACTAAGATGACTCTTTATTTAGCCCGAGAAACAGGGGAAGAACAACTGATCCCAGACGATGAGGCTCCAGTGATCCCTCGGGGCAGGCCCAATGCCAGCCAACCGAAGGAAGAAACCATCACGATCTACCTTGACAACCCCCTCAACAGCAGGTTTGTCTAGATCGATTCCCGTTTGAGCAAATAATTAGCGGAGCAACTCATGAAGCTACTACAAAGGAACCAAGACATCTTCGCTTGGACCATGCGAGACATGGTGGGGATTGACCCATCAATAATCACCCATCGCCTAAAGGTAGACCCCACGAGGAAAATTGTACAACTGAATAAAAAGCTCGTGGCGCCTGAGAGAAATGTGATCATAAACGAGGAGGTACAACCTTTGCTCAATGCAGACATGATAAAGGAAATGCGATACTCAGATTGGTTGGCGAACACCATCCTCGTAAAAAGGAAAAAATGAGAAATGGAGAGTGTGTGTGGACTACACGAACCTGAACAAAGGTTCTCGAATGACAACTTTTCACTCCCCCACATTGATCAGATCGTGGACACCACATCCGGACACAACTTACTAAGCTTCATGGATGCCTATTCAGGCTACAATAAAATATTGATGCACCCCCCGATCAAGATAAAACCTCATTGCTATAGGGTGATGTCATTCGGCTTAAAGAATGTTGGCGCTACGTACCAACGACTGGTCAATCGGATGTTCAAATAACAAATTGGTAGGAACATGAAAGTCTACATAGACAACATGCTTGTCAAGAGCCTCCGTAATCCCGACCACAAACAAGACCTAACCGAAGCATTTAACTAGCTCAGAAAATACCAGATGAAGCTCAACCCACAGAAATGTACGTTTGGAAGTGAGTCTGAAAATTTTCTAGGTTATATAGTGAACAAAAGGGGAATTGAAGCTGACCCAAAACAAATTCAGGCCCTTCTCGACATGAAAGGCCTTGCAAACATCAGAGACGTTCAAAGGCTGACTGGGAGGGTAGCAACACTCAATAGATTTATATCTAAGTCATCTGACAAGTGTCTTCCCTTCTATAAAATATTAAGAGGAAGCAAAATGTTTACTTGGAGTGAAGAGTGCGAACAAGCCTTTTGGAGCCTGAAAGCATACATTGAAAATTCAGAGCTACTCTCAAAACCTGTGACAGAGGAAACACTACCTATACCTGGCTGTTTTCAAGCACGTTGTTAGGTCAACCTCTGTACGAGACTACTAAGGGACCCAAAGACCAGCGTACTACACCAGTAAAACCTTCGTGGAAGAAGAGGCACACTACTCGGACCTGGAAAAGTTCGCTCTGGCACAGGTTGTATCCTTTAAAAAGTTGATGCCCTATTTCAGGCCCACTCAATAATGGTCCTAACCAAGCATTCTTTCCGCTCGGTATTGCATAAACCCGAGATATCCAGAATGGTGGTTAAATGGTCAGTGGAACTCGGATAGTTTGACATAAGCTATGCTCCGAGAACTGCCATTAAAGTCCAAGCGCTGATGGACTTCATTGCCGAGTTTACTGGTGAAGAAGAGCCGAAGACAGACCACCAGTCCTAAAATTCAAGCGTCAAGGCATGGATTTTGCATTGCGACGGGTCATCGATCGAAAAGGCAAGTGGAGCTGGGATCACACTCCACTCCCCTAGCGGCTTCACCCTCGAAAAAATAGTCAGGTTCAGCTTCCCCACGTCAAACAATGAGGCCGGATATAAAGCCCTCCTATTCGGCCTAAAACTAGCATTGGGGGTCGGAATAGATCGCCTAATAGTATACATCGACTCAAGATGGGTGATCAACCAGGTCAAAGGGGACTTCAACATCAAGTACCTCCACATGATAGCCAATCGCGATAAGGTACTTGACGTAATGGGCAGGTTCAAAAGGTGTGAACTCATACATTGCCCTCAAGACGACAACAGAATAGCTGACATGCTAGCCAGAGAAGCCTCAGCCTTCGACGAAGTGTCAAGCAGCCTCATTTTATATCAAGGGCAATCGAGTCTCGACGAAGAAGAACCTAGAGATATATGCGTTGCAGACGCGCAACCAAATTGGATGACTCCAATACTCGAATACATCACAATCGGAACCCTATCGATTGAAAATGTCGAAGCCTGAAGACTAAAAAACATAGCAGCGAGATATACTCTCATAAATAACAAGTTATACAATAGATTCGTGACAGGGCCCCTGTTCCGATGTTTGTTGCCTTTAGAGGCAACCCAGGTTTTGGGAAGAATCCATAGCGGTATATGTGAAAATCATGCAAGAGGAAAAACCCTCGCCCATAAAGCTTTAACTCTAAGATACTACTGGTCGACAATGTAGCGAGACGCCAAGGAAATTGTCCGCAATTGCGACAAATTTCGTAGGTTTGCGCCATACACACATATGCATGTCCAGCCACTAACACCGATGATTAGTCTATAGTCATTCGCACAATGGGGAATGGACATCGTCGGACTGCTCTCAGCATCAGCCGATAAAAAGTTCTTTCTTGTGATCATCGACTATTTCACCAAATGGGTCGAAGCTGAGCCCCTATCCAAAATAGGGTAGGTCCACATAGAAAAATTTATATGAACCACAATCGTCTGTAGATATAGCATCCCCAAAGCATTGGTCAGCGACAATGGAACTCATTTAGAAGGTATCATTTAAAATACTGTGCAAAAGTTTGAACATTGATCACCAGTTATCATCGCCAGGGCACCCCAAGAAAACAACAAAGCAGAGATTACCAACCTAACAATCCTATAAGCTATCAAAAGGAAGCTTGATGCAACCAAAGGAAAATGGGTTCCCGAGCTTCCAGAAATACTTTGGGCATATCAAACGACCAAAAGAATCCCTACCGAAAAAACACCTTTTGCCCTTGCATATGGATCAGAAACTATGGTTCTAGTAGAACTCGAGTTGCCAACCTTCCGAATAGAAGAGTTTAGACCAGAAGGTAATGATGAAGCCTTGCGCGTTGAGCTTGACCTCCTTGACGAAAAGCAGGATCTAGCCTCTGCCAAAATAGCCGCCTACCAACAACGAATGACACGATACTACAACAATAAGGTCAAACCTCGCGAACTCAAGGTGGGAGATTGGGTACTCAGAAAGTTCCATCAAAACACCAAAGAAGTCGGTGCAAGGAAGCTAAATCTATATTGGAAAGGACTACATAGAGTTGCCAAGGTCAACAGGCCGGGAACGTACTGACTGAAAAACGCAGATGGCGATGGGCTTAAACAACCATGGAATGTAAAACATCTCAAAAACTATTATCAATAAAATATTTGCTTTTACTAGAATTTCAATTGTTGTCCGTTACGACCCTCGGCCATCCGGCTATGACCAGACTCGTCTTAACCCGTAGCTTAGTCCGCAGTGCACGGACCACGACGGCTGAGGAAGTGAGAGTCTAGTAAGCGCTTTTCGCTGATTACGAAGACTCACCAAGGGATCATTACTCTCCGTTAGACAATGATCGTCGAACTTACCAGGTAAGCTTAGTCAATAGTTCGCGACTGACGATGATGGCTTCTGGTGCCCGACGCCTAGTCCGCAGTGCGTGGTCCACGATGGGTGAGGAAGTGAGAGTCTAGTCAGCATTTGTCCGCTGATGACGACAACTCTCCAAGGGATCATTGCCCTCCAATAAACAATGATTGCCGAATTTACCAGGTAAGGTTAGTCAGTTCGCAACTGATGACGATGGCTTCTGGTGCCCGACGCCTAGTCCGCGGTGCACAGATCGCGCAGGCCAATGAAGTGAGAGTCTAGTCAGCGCTTGTCCACTAATGACGACGACTCGCCAAGGGAGTATTGCTCTCCAACAAACAATGATCGCCGAACTTACCAGAAAGCTTAGTTAGTCCTCGACTGACGATTATGGCTTCTGTTGCTCAACACCTAATCTGTCACACAAAGGCAGTGACAGGGCCAATGTGTAACGGCGGTAACCCGCCAAACAATCGACGCTCTCTGAAAGATAACAGTCTTTGGAGCATCTCAACACAGTCTGCGACGCACAGACAATAATGGCTCATCGACAAACGAAAACAGCCGAATGCAGTCAATACGATACAAATGCTTTGCCTAGTAGTACAAATTCTACAATCTACGAAGCATCCAAAGAAAACGCGACAGTACAGGGCAAAACAATACTTTCATTAAAATTATTGTCTTTCTGTCTTGGGAATGACGTTACAACTATTTCAAGAAGAGACAGTCTCCTCAGCAGCTAGTCCTGCGGTGCCAGAACATTCCCCCCAAAAAAATTCTTTGAAAGCAGCCCTCCTATAACGGGCAAAATCGAGGTCGACAACAGGATGATCTTCCCTTATTAGCTCCAAAAGCTCCAATTTGCCCTGGATAACGTCTGACGAGATCAACAACCTCCGTCCCGACATGTCGAAGTCCACCCCACCTACTAAGGTAGCATAGTGCGAACGCTCCTCCGATAATAAGTGTTCCGCTTCACGAACACGGCGAAGCCTCTCGTCAACTTCAGACTCCAGCTGCTGTCGTTCGACAACACATTCTGTCACTGCCAGCCTTATTTCGATTTCTCGGGTCTCCAGATCAGACGGCCATCTGTCCACAGCCGCATCTAGGTGCTCCAATTCAGCCCTAGTCTATTCCAGTTCAGCACGGGTTGATGACAATTCTGACTTGGCCGCCCTCAATTGAGATCTTATGCTCACAAATTTTGCTTCAGTAGCAAAAACTGCGGATCTCATGGCCTCCAAGTCCGCGGCAGTACTAGAACTCTGCAGTTGGTCAGTCAAGGAGCCACTCAGTAGAGAGCATCTGAATATGACATCCGAATATCCGCAAAAGCCTTCTCCAAAGCAAGGACTTGCCCGTGGGCTTCGAGATGCAGTGCGACAGAACTATACGGCTCAAGGGCATGAACGACTGCCTCGGGACCATAGTGACATGAAACGTCAATGCACGGTCCAATGTCTTCCCCCTCTAAGTCAACAGGGAAGTAGCAACATCAAGAACGAAGCGAAGACCCTCCGAGGTTGCCGCCTGTGTGGACCGCGAAAGCCCAAGGGGACAAGTTGTGTGATCAGAGAGTTGCCTCCTCTTCGAAACAACAACAGGAGGCACATTCGCCTCCAATTCTGTAAGCTTAGTCGAGCTGAGCAGGGTCAAACTTCTCTTTCTCGAACGACGTTTGACAACCTTTTCAGTCAATGAACCTGGCACGACGTGGACATCATGAGAACACCGCATCAATCGCGCACAAGATTGTCTAGCATTATGACTTCTTCAACAGATATCAAAGGGAGCTTGGGAAACTCCCTCTCTATCAACCTCTCCTTATCAGTAAGAGACTGAACAACAAACTTCTCTGAAACAGAAGAGTGACATCAAAACCAGTGTTGCATTAGGAATAAAAAATAAGTTGACGGCAAAGAACTTCCGAAAATCAAACTGGAAGTATCGGAAAACTCTACGACTCCCAAGCTTGAAGTACGAAGAATTCACCAAAGCTAAGAACCAGTACTTCTCCTAGGGCTCAGTGCCATCCGCCACCAAACGCAGATAAGCTGGGTGATTCAATATGCAGAGACCCCTAGGGTCCAACCGAGCAGTGGTCATGTGATGGATCACCGTCAGGGTCAAACAAAGGTTAGTGTCATGTGCCTTCAGAAGAATCGCCAGCAGAATCTTAAACCCACTCAAAACCATTTGAACGGGAGGCATGTGAAAAAAAGAAGCTCCATACGTCATTTGATACTGAAAATCGGAGCCCTGACTGAAACATGTCCCGGTGCCAAGTTATATACCCTTGAGGGGGTGTAGTTGGAACCAAATCTCAAAACGCATGAACGATTTCTATATTCCTTGGAATAAGGTACAAACTCCGAAGCCTGATTCACTCGATTTCATCAACCATACTACCCTCAAAGAGCTTGAGGCAAGCGAAGGACAACAGATATTTGGAAGAAAGTTCAACATTATCTACGATTGGTAGAAGGAACAAATCAAACTTTACAGCAGCACTATCACTCGAAGGAACAATGCAGATGAGAATGAGAAAATCCTCCTCAAAGCAATAAATATTTATAGGGAAGACAAATTGCACCTTCCCTCCTTAAGCAGTCACGTACCCATTAATGTTATGTGCCGCTCGAGACAAGTGTTTCGAGTTCAATCATCACGATGGTACATTTGTTTTTTTCAAAGAATCAGTGGATCGACTAAGTGCCCCAGTTACTCGGGGGGAGCAGCTGATGATACACCAAAACAGCCATAGCCCGAGCCATACATGTGTCATGATGATCTCGAGAAATTATAGGCTCCGAGTGTCAGCCCAACACTGGTATGGCCCAAGCGGCTCTAAGCCAGCCCAATGCAGTCCACTAAACAGATCTGAACTCTTACAGCTTGCTAAGCCCATGCGCTTCATAACTATCTTCAATACCCGTAAGCCCTACTAAGGCAAATATCTCGATGATCAGCTTCGGACAGACAATTACACCAGTCAGCAAATACCAGAGTACATATCACATGGAAAAACTTTCTCTTACAGATTACTTGAGATTGAAAACTATCTCTCGCGTACCTAGGAGCACAGAGACAACAGAGAAATTTCCTTTCTATAGCACAACTCCTAATTAGATAAGGATCTCCACAAAGATCTCATTCATAAACTACGTCATCGATGACCTGGTTGAACCAGGACTCCTGCACTATAAATAAGACATGAGGTTGGTAGACTAAGGTACACTACAAATTTCATGTTTACAACATTACACATTCCTCAGATCCCTGTCTGATTTTAACATCGGAGTGCCATTGGCCACCACATCGGTGATCCGTGGCTCACGTGCGCTCCTTGTGTAGGTCAACAGGACTAAGTCGAAAATAGAGAGTGAAAAACGATTGCATCATATATATATATATATATCATCGAATAACATATTTCAAATGGTTTAGATTTAATCCTAATAACTAACTAATTTTAGAGGTTAAAAGTTTTATTTTATAAGGAGACTAATAACTTCTCTCCTCCTAATTTTTTCTCAAATCTTTTTATGACGGTAAAAAAAATCAGCACGGAGTTTCCAAAAAAAATCAAATATATATTATGTGGAACTAACACAGAGTTTTCTAAAAAAAATTACCGTGAGTTTCCAAAAAAAATTAACAGAGTGTAAAAAAAATAAAAAATCAGCCAATTAAGAATGTGGTAGGTATATATACTCATGCCTAGGGAAGGCAACGGGGCGGATTGGGGCAGATTTGAGAAAATCCATCCCCGATCCGTCGGAATCAACGGATCCCCAAATCCGCCCCGCCAATCCGTTTTCAAGTTTACTAAAAACCGTCTCTGTCCCGAACAGATATCCGCCCTACCCAAAATATCCGTTAAATTTTTTTCTTTTCATTCATACAGGTAAGATACTTCTACATACAATAAAAATACTTGTACACTACAGATCATTTATACATACAAAAAATTACAAAAAAAATACAACAAATTACAAAAAAAAAATTTCGATCTAAAGATCAAGTTTAAGTTCTATGATCTAAAAAAAATTACAACAAATTCGAAAAAAAAATTACAACATATTACAAAAAAATCAATCTAAAAAATTTGATCTCTGAGATCAGATTTGATTAGATCTCAGATCTTGAAATCTGATCAGATCTAATCAGAGTTGATCTAAGATCAGATCTCAGATACTGATTTGATCTTGATCAGTTCAGATCAGATCTTGATCATATTCGATCCAAGATCAGATCAGATCTTGATCAGATTCAATCTAAGATCAGATCTTGATCAGTTCAGATCTCAGATCTTGATCTCTGATGCGGGAGAGGAAGAAACCCTTTGTCTTTCGATCTTGATTCTTGGCTGTGAGAGGAAGAGATCGCGACGTGAGGGAGGGAGATCTCTCTGCGAGGAAGGCATATTGTGGCGTGAGGGAGCAGAGAGGCAGATCTCTCGCGGTGTGAGGGAGCAGGGAGGCAGATCGCGACGTGAGGGAGCAGGGAGAGAGATTGCGGCGTGAGGGGGGCGAGGTGGTGTGCGGTGTGAGGGAGGGAGGGAGATGGAGTGTGAGAGCCTGAGTGGGAGAGCTTGGTGAGTGAGGGAGCGATTGGTGTGAGGGAGCGTGGAGTGATTGTATATTTGTATTTGGGGGAAAAACGAGTTAAACCCTTTATATAGATAAAGGGTACTTTTGTAAATTTGTTGGTTAAACGGATATCCGCTTGGCCTGCGGGGCGAATATGGCTAAAATCGTATCCTCCCCGAATAGTAAACGAATATTTTTTGGATATCTGAAACCACTCGAAAACCCATTCAACTATATCCAAATCAACCCCATTCGAATTGAATGGGGCGGATATCCGTAAAAATCCGCGCCACTGCCAACCCTACTCATGCCGTTTTTTTTTTCATGAAGAATGTGACAAGCTTTTTCATCTCTAGTGACCCTGAAAGGATTTCTTGTTTTGATGTTTCATTGAGAAACTCAAAGTGTTAAATCAAATCAAAATATGATGAAGTAATGCAGGTATCCACCAATTAGTGAAGACAAAGAAATTAAAAGAACTGGGAAGATCATGACTTTGATAGAAATCATTACGAGAGGGTGCCACCTCCATAATCATGTTCTCATCCAAATATTTCAACTTATTTTTTTTTTTGAAAACTTTGCGTTAATTTTTTTGAAAACTCTGTGTAAATTCAAAGTAATTTTTTTTTTTAAAATTCTGTGTTAATTCAACATAATATATATTTGATTTGTTTTAAACTCTATGTTAATTTTTTTTACAGTAATAAAAAGATTTGGGAGAAAATAGGAAAAAATAGAACCTATTAGTCTTCCTTATAAAATGACTTTTAGCCTCTACAATTAGTAAATTATTAGGATTAAATCTAAACCGTTTAATAATATGTCATCCGACGATATATTTTGTTACAAATGTTTGTCCCCGATCCCACCCGATACATATATATATATATATATATATATCAATCTCTCTATTATGGTGTGAGAACCAATTTTGAAATTTCACGATATCATAGGCTAGGGCAGGGGACTTTTTGAATAAAAGTCGGATTGAGGGGGCTTCTGCACACAGTGGGCAGGATGAGCTCTTGCGCAGGTGTCCCAGCCGTTGGATCAGAATTCAATGGCTCAGATCATATCAGAGGAGAGAGGTTTTTGGCAGGAATTTTTTTAAAATAAAATATGGATTTCAAATTGATATGATCTGAGCCATTGGATTCTGATCGAACGGCTGGGACACCTGCGCAAGAGCCCCCCTCAATCCATAAAAGTCGCGATGTATCACAATTCATTACTTATATTCTATATTTTAAGCTTTAGAGAGCTTATTGATGGTTTACAATGCCTTTGAAATATTTTTGACTGAAAAGTTTTAAAAGATAACCTTGCTTTTAAGGAATGGGTTAAAGAATGTTCATTATGTTGTTGTTGTATCTTCAAACTCAAGTAAATATTTCCTTTAGAAAAAGTCTGTTAATGTTAGAGACAGAATGATTTCTCTTTATGGATTTGTGTTTCCACAGTTCTCCTCTGCCTCATCCATTATAACCAGCAAGCTTCACTGATTTCAGTTATGGGCAGCTGGGCACCATGCATTGTGCTGCCATTATTCATTTGGATTGATCACCCGATTTGATTTCATAGTAGTTTAGTAACTCAACCAAGATTAATTTCGTTGATCAATCACCCAATTTGATTCCTTATTGACATTGTTTGAACCGTAAATTAATAGGGTCCGAACGCCATGCAATAAAATGCACACTTACATAGCCGGTCCATTTCAGCCCACCATCTCATGTAGAAACCTTCTATATCACAGTCATAAGTCTTTTCCAATTTTAATCCTTAACTGTGGAAGCCAATTTGCTATTTTCCTTTCTTAAAATGAAAATAGTGATTAACATATTATACAACCATTATTACTTTTACACACCAGGAATAGTAAATACATGGATTAATCTAAAAAATAATTAAAAAAATTTGGCTTCTTACTATTTGAATTTTCAATATTTGCCAATTACAACTTCATTTTATCAACTAACTTGATAATTTTAATTTTGCTAAAGTAAATAGAATAGACGAAAGTCTAATGCAATAGAAGGAAAGGCTACATGTAAAATTTGGTTTATTGCCAAACCTGACAACCTTCCTTAAGTGCATATATATATTAACTTTGAATGTAAATATCACAGTATACAGTAGGGGTGGGCACAGGACGGGATGGGATGAGATATACCCATCCCTATCCCATCCCATTCATACTGGATCGGGGCGGGACGAGATGAAAAAAACCCCATCCCAACCTCGTCCCATTCCAAACGGGTTCGGGACGGGATGGGAAGAGATCAACTATTCAATCACTAGTCATACCAAAAAAAACTCCCAGGTTTTAACTTTACAAACCTCGATGCAACAAACTACAACCTTTACTACAGTCGAACATTTGGGTGCACTACATCTATACCCAATAACGATTTTGGGATGTACTGCATCAGAAACCATTTCTTTGAGATGACAATCAAAGACCATAATTAATCAGATTAAGCAAATGTAAGCATTTCCAAAACTGTGTACTATGAGC
Source organism: Berberis thunbergii (assembly GCA_003290165.1). Taxonomy (NCBI): domain Eukaryota; kingdom Viridiplantae; phylum Streptophyta; class Magnoliopsida; order Ranunculales; family Berberidaceae; genus Berberis; species Berberis thunbergii. Next base: position 377,199 of record QNQO01000960.1, read on the forward strand.
TTAAACAAAATGCAAGCACTGGGGATGCTAAACTTTGAATATTGTTTTCCCGTGGTCTGTTAAGAATCAATAATAATTGAATGATTTATGCTTTACAATATATGAACTGTTTAATTAGATAGTGTTCATTCAAATTTGTTTCTAATGGAAGCTATCCAAGCACTAAATGCAACTCCAGATCTGATGACATTGTTTCTTGATAGCCATTGTGTCTATATTATCGAAATAGTATATAAGCCACATATTGAACTGTACATTGTCATGTGAATCTTAAATTTAGGGTGGAAACTTAGGTTTTATATCTGATCAAGAAGATTTTCTAGTATGACATATGGATATTTTTTAAAATTTTGTTTTCAGGAGAAGTGGATTGCTTGCCAAAAGTGCCCATGAACTGAATCTAGTTCTTCACGAATCATAACCTGCGCTGCCAGCAAAAATAGGCCATTTCTTCTCACAAAATGTTCTCGCTAACTTTGCTGATTCATTAAACAAATAAATAATTGTATGGGCATCCACAATTCTAAAATAAATAATTAAATAAAAATATTAATAATTAATATTAATAAATTAGTTCGGGATGGGACGGGATTAACGGGATTGAAAATCTTCATCTCATCCCATCCCATTCTAGATCGGGACGGGACGAGATCAGGATGAAATTATTCAATCCCATTAAGACCCAAAAAAATCGGGACAGGATCAAAACGGGAATGAAATCGCGGGATGGGATGCCCACCCCTAGTATACAGTAAACAATGGCATGGCTCAATATAAAATTTGATTTATTATTTTTCAAGATGTTTGACTGAGTTTAGCTCATGATGTAACTTGTTGCAATGAAGCTGGACTAGTAGTTTGATCAATATATTTACAATGTTATTGAAAAAATATGAATATATTTACTTTTCTTAATATAAAATAGGCACTGTAAAATCTCTCGAGTTGATGACATATTCTACTCTTAGGATGATGAGGTGATTAATGTTTTAGGATAACTTTGAAAATGTTTTCCTTTAGAGCAGTTCTTAATGTCGAGGGAACGGGCGAGGGATGTGACGTGGCGGGGTGGGGATCGTCCACCCCGCTTGAGATACGTGCATCAAAAATGGCGGCACGCATCTCGAGCAGGGTGGACAGCTCCCACCCCGCCACATCACGTCCCTCGCTGGTTTCCTTACTGGTTCCCTCGACATTTAGAATTCCTGTTTCCTTTAATATAGGAGGAGATTATTGAATTATATAAACTTCTTCATCATTGTCAAAATCAAATAACCTAATTTCTCGAAAAATATCGAAATTTCATAATTTTTTTTAATTATCAAAATTTCTTTCAAAATTTAAAATATTTATTTCTTTTATCAAGCCAATATCAAATTTTGTACATTTTAACCTATTATAACCTTAGTTTAGCATACAAATTTGTTAAATAATTATTTTTATACAATATGTAGTTTGTATAACATATTAGTATTGTTAGAATTTTTTCGTAATATGTATATGTAAAAATTTTAAATAATTAAATTATATTAACAACTTTAAAATTATAATCAAAATTTTTATATTTTTTCTATATACAAATATATATATATTTATATATTTATTATTATTTTTTTTTTCCAAAACATACGAAAATTACATCGTTTAACGAAATCAGAATCCTTATCGTAACTAAACAGGGGTATTGGGAAAGGCACCAGGCTGTTACAGTCGGTGTACTCGTCACAAAGAAAATACCCTCCAAAATCCAACCCCCAAATGGAAACTTAGAGACACAGAAACAAAGATCCCATCTATGTTCTTCTTTGATCTCTTCTTTCATCTTTAGCCAAATAAGCTGAAACCCCATTGAAATTAATCCAAACCCCATCTCTCCAATCACCCCAAATTCATCAAATCGGATCTCAAAACCATCGTCACTTCCATCCATCTTTCCTTCAATCCCTTTCAAAATGTCAGGTAGGAACCTCACATACACCAACCCAACACCCTGTAAACATCTTGCAGATTACAAGCAGAAGCATGGTCTTAATAGGTTCAACTCGGTCGAAAACAGTATCAAAACATCCCCAAATGGAAGAACAAGGATGAATAAGGACCAAACTCAGATACCCAAATGCGGTTTGTGCAATGGGTATCGAGGGAGGCTCTATATCTGTTTGATTTGTTCATCTGTTTCGTGTTCGAACCATGCTTTGTTGCATTCCCAAGCTCAAGGTCATGAGATTGCTATTGACATTGAAAGGGCAGAGCTTTTCTGCTGTGTTTGTTCTGATCAGGTTTATGATCCGGACTTCGATAAGGCAGTGATGTGTAAGCAGATGATGGGGATGCCTTATAAGAATGATAATGGGGTTGTTGATCTTAGGGAGGAGAATTCATGTAAGAGGAGGAAGGTGGTGGTATCTCACTATGGTAAGAATCAGAGCAAGATGGTTTTGAGGATTAGAAGGGGATCATCGAATTCGTGTTTCCCTTTGGGTTTGAGAGGATTGAACAATCTGGGGAGCACTTGTTTTATGAATTCTGTGTTGCAAACATTGCTTCACACACCCCCTTTGAGGAATTACTTTCTTGGTGATAGGCATAATAGAGATTCTTGTCGGAGGAGTTCAACGAATCGGTTGTGTTTGCATTGTGAGATCAATACTATTTTTAAGGCCGTGTTCTCGGGCGATCGGGCGCCTTACAGCCCTGCACGGTTTCTATTCAGGTTAAGCATTGATACCTCATCTTAGGTTGCTCTGGTTCTGTTTTGGAGAGCGTTTTTGCATCAATTTATAATTGATTTCAAGATAGTATACAATTCGGTCAATGTTTCTAGGTCATTGTTTGGTTTAGAAATTAGGCATTTGTGTTTTCAAAAAGCTTTTAATTGAATTGGTAGCTGATTTCATTACAATATGTATTAGGCTAAGAAAATTGGGCCTGTTGCAATTTAGATTTCGTTGGCATTCCATACTTGTTGCTCCAAGGCTTTGTTCATTGAGACTTGTTTACAGATCAGAATGCATTCCGTGAAATGTTTTTATGGGATAAAATATATTTGTTCAAAATGACGAGCTTTTGACTGACAAAAACACAAGTAATTGTCCTAACTGTGGTTCTTGTTATTAACAATTTGGATGCAACACTTTGAAATTATAAATCCAATGAAATGTTTCTATTGCCAATGATCCATTTGTTCAAAGATTGTGATTAATAACATGTTATGATGAACTGTTTGCTAACTAGTATTCCCCGTTTTGAACCTTATTTGTTTACATTGGAGTTGGATCGACAACATGAATTAACTACTGTTGACGGTATTTTATTTTAATGATTGGGTTTCTGTTATGTGTTTAGGTTGTGCCAAATGTCTGAACCTTTCACCCCTTAATATCAGCCTTAGAAGATGTCCAGAATGGATATCTATGAATGTGAAAGTTAAAAAGCTTTCAATCATCCTCAAGAAAATTCTTTTCTCTTCTTTTGCAGTTGGTGGCAACATTCAGAGAATCTTGCCAGTTACGAGCAACAGGATGCTCATGAGTTCTTTATGTCAATACTTGACAGGATCCATGAGGAGGAGGAGAAAGCCAAAACTCAAAATAAAGGTATTGAGTCAGAGAAGTGGAGAATTTATCTCCTAATGCATCATCTTTCCTATGTCGCGCACATTGTGCACACTTGGTACTGGTTGTTCAATGGAATGATGGGTCCATGCTATGAGATATGTGTTTCTACAAGAACACTCCACTTCTACCATATTTCTTTATTGATTGAATAGCTTTTAATACTCAATTTGTCAATGGACCTGATACCATTTAGTTCCTACTTCAAATTCATATGCATATGCATGTCACACACTTCTATAGTTAGAATTATATTTTGCAAACTTGATAGGTTCCTCAGTTGTGGCCATTCCGCCAAGTGTTTCCTGTGTGGCTTAGTAAGAATATTTGTTGATCGACTATTTATCAGATCGCCCTCCTGGTTCCTTATTTCGAAATGAAATCCAATTTGATAATGATTAATTCTTAAGCTGGTTGTTGATATACTTGTGTTCATGTATACAGATAATGGAGATTGTAATTGTATTGCCCATAAGGTATTTGCGGGGGTATTGAGATCAGATGTCACTTGTACAACCTGTGGCTTCACTTCGACCACTTACGACCCATGTATAGACATATCTCTGGATTTTGAATCAATTGAAGTAGCAGAGAAATCATCCAAGAAAAGCCAAGACATGGCCATATCTACTCTTTTAGGTTGTTTGGACCTCTTCACAAGGCCAGAGAAGTTGGGATCTGATCAGAAACTTTACTGCCAGCATTGTGAAGTCAGACGAGATTCACTAAAGCAAATGTCTATTAGACGTCTGCCATTGGTGTTATGTTTCCATATCAAACGGTTCGAGCACTCCCCATTGAGGAAAATGTCAAGAAAGATTGATAGATACTTGCAGTTCCCCTTCTCGCTAGACATGACACCTTATCTGTCTTCTTCTATAGTGAGGAACAGGTTTGGAAACAGAATATTTGCTTTCGAGGGTGACGACTCGGATAAATCTACGGAGTTCGAGGTGTTTGCGATGGTGGCTCATTCCGGGAAGCTTGAATCTGGTCACTATGTTACTTATCTGCGCCTAAAGAACCAATGGTACAAATGTGATGATGCATGGATCACCGAAGTCAGCGAGGGAGTGGTACGAGCTGCACAAGGTTACTTGATGTATTATGTGCAGAAAATGCATTATTACAAAGCAAGTGAAGACTTGAGCTGCCTCGTGCAGTCCCTGAGGCAGGACCCATTTCTCCCAACACCGAAGTGTTGCTGAAAATTGAATGATCTCTTGAATGCTGACAAGAGGATAAGCGGTGCAGAATTGGCTCTCTGATTGTGTATCTTGATTGGGTTTGGGTGCAGAATTGGCTCTCTGACTGTGTATCTTGATTGGGTTTGGGTGCAGAATTGGCTCTCTGACTGTGTATCTTGATTGGGTTTGGGTGCAGAATTGGCTCTCTGACTGTGTGTCTTGATTGGGTTTGGATCATTCGTTGCAGGATGATCATTGCTGCAGAAACCATTAAAATATGTCGTCTGACATTATGGAGATAAGGAGGATAAATTCAAAACAACCATTCAATAAACTTCAGTCCATCATTTAAACTGAGATTTATAGCAGACAGCTAAAGGTTGGCGCTTTCGTGGCTCCGCTTCTTCATCTAGGCTACCTGAAGCTGTCTATCTACCTTAACTTATACGTTCCCCTGCTCAGGTATTTTTTTGGCGTGCAGGGAACAGATAAAGCATTTTCTTTCCTGAAATTCCAATTGAATCAAAATTAATCGTATTGTTGAATTCAAATTTCTTTTCATGTTATTGAGATTAATGAACTGACTGAATTTGTCAAATATTTTTTTTTTAGTCTTGCTGTACAGAATACATTTTTGTATTTTCTTCATAGAGATCCAATCATATATGTGTTGGAATTTGTATTTGCATTGTGAATGTTGCAGTTATTCAAACTAAACATAGTTGGGTTGACTGCTCTGGTTCTTATATGTATATTTTGATGAATTTCTTATGAAAACATATTTCTTGTGGTATATTCAACAAATCTCCGAGATGATATAAATATCCAGTTACATCCCTGCTATGATTCTTTTGCCACTAAAGCCCATTTATGTACCCGAAGTGGAGCACTTCTGAATGTCTGTCAAGTTCTTAATTGAGGAAAGACGTGAGAAGTCATATTTTCTACTCTCAACTCCTACTCCTACTCCTAGATGTCTTAGTCGAGTTCTTAATCAGGGAAAGTTCCCTTTAACAAAATAAAAGAATAAAAAAAAAATCAAGGAAAGTTTTCATGGAAAATAATTTCAAGTTTTGTAGGCTCGAAATCAGTGTTCTAAAAAACGCTAGGTGGTAGGCGAGCAGTGAACAAGGGACTAACGCTTGGTGGAGACTAAGCAGAGTCTAGGCAGTTATTTATTTAGTTATTATAATTTATAAAAGTTAAACATAATAGCATATAAATTACTTTCAATTTAATGTCAAGATACATAGACAAAATTTACTATAAAAAAATTGTCTTTATTTTTTTCTCAAACTAGAAACCAAAAAAAATAAAAAAAACTCGCCCATGAGGCTGACTAGCCCCTGCCTAGATAGATTTTTAGAACACTGCTTGAAATGTTTGTTTTTTGTTTGCTTCAACCATCTTCTTCACTCCCCTTTCCATCTTAAACTACAATGCTATCTTCATCCTCTTTGATTTTCCCTTGATTTTCCACCCACTTGGACATCTCTTGGTAATTTGTAGCTAGTAAAAAGACATTTAGCATTTATTATATATTATCAAGAAAAACAAAACAAAACTGTATGTACGCAGGCATATATATATATTACTTGAAATATTTAACTTTGTACGGCTGACAATATCTTACCTTTCACGAATTGATCAATATATTTCTCAAAACAAACGCACAGTAAAACAAAGATGTAACATAAATTATGAATGGATAAAATTGAACTATAAAATGTTTGTTGGCCAACCAAGCTATTTAATGTAAGATTATTAATCCATAAAGACCTTTAAGTTCATAAATAGTCTAAAATATTGCTTAGGTAAAGATTCTTCTTATCTTCAAAATGATCTTCATGCATTAAATAATCTGTTGAACAACTCATAATATTAATGGTTTATCTAAAAAACTCAAATTGTTATGAACCACAGTTCACATCCAGAGGATTCTCCTTGCAAATCCAATCTCTATTTCCATGTCCATGTCCATGTCCATCACAAGTATATTATAATTCTTTGGTATTTTAATATCCTTGTTGGAATGAAAGTGCAAGTTCCTACTGCCGGATGATATGATCGATGCCTTGTGATTGTCAATGTATGAGATCTACTACAATCTGTTGGATGATCTTTGAAGGTAAGATGTTTGAGATCTTAGGTGAGGTGATTGGATTCGAAGATATGAAATTGAATGAAATGTAATAGTATTTGATCTTTTGTAGGAAACAGTGAAACTCAAGAGTTGAAGATTCTAATAACTTGAAAAAGAGCGCTTCTAAATGTTCAAGGAACCGTCTAATTGTCGAGGGACGCAGCGAGGAAAACAACGAGGGATCCCACAGGGGGAGGGGGAGCCGTTCATTTCCTTCGAGATGCACATGTTGAACATTCAAACACACATTTCGAGAAAAATGGACGACTCCCCCTCCTCCTGTGGGGTCCCTCGCTGTTTTCCTCGCTCCTTCCCTCGCCAATTAGATTTTTACATGTTCAAGATGTGTCAAAAGATTAATAAGAAGAGTTCAAAAATAATTAAATATAACAATATTAGGGTATCAGCAACTACATATTCCTTTCTCGAATGTCAATGTTGTGTTGTGGTGCTCATCCAAGTACGCAACCCACAAAGTCAAAGTTGCAAATCGTTTAAGAACCTCAATATTAAATCACCTAAACCCAACTTCCTCACTCTCATATGTTACCAACTCCCTTCATTTTTAAAATCCTTTCACCATCACCACCACACTACCATTGCTTCCCCTTACATTTGACCCACGGATTGTGATTTCGTTTATCGAGTTAATTTTAATTTTTTAATTTTAAGAAAAATTTTGGTGTATAAAGAAAAAATAAAAAATTTAGTAGATAAATGAAATATATAATGAATTTTAAGAGTATATATTAAATATGTGAAAAAAATAATATACAAGTAAATAAATATATTAAACACATTAAATGAAAAAAATACTTATAATTAAAAAAAAATCAAGGAGTAATTTAAAATATCAATATATAAGTATAATAAGTGATAATTATGAAATTAGGGAGTAGTTTTAAAAATCAATAAATAATTAGAATAAATGATAATTAGAAGAAAAAAAACACTCAAAATTTTTCAAAAAATTGTAATTTGTTTTTTCTCCATTTTTTTTCATAATTTAAAAAAAAATGAAAATTTCAGCAAAATTTCATATAATTTCGCGAAATCATAATCCTTGATCTCACCTTGGTCCTCCATTTTTTTTGTTATTGGCATTCTTGAATTTATAAATCGAATTTATGTCTTTAAGCGTGGATTTTTTTTAAAGTGAGTAGGGGTTTTAAGGATCCTAAAACCTTTATATTTAATAAAAATGATGATGAATCAATTACAACCGCTCATACGTTCACTCTTACATCGTCAACCGAAACTAAAAATTACTTCAAATCCTCAACAAATAACCTAATAGCTTTAGTTCAACGGTATCTAAATTGAGGAGTAACCCCCCAAAAATGATTTGCTATATCTGCCATAAACTGATCTTAATCTATTTACTTGGAGCACTACTACGATGCTTGGCCCTGTGCTTGGTGTTGTGTCTGGTAGGGTCAGGCACCATTGATATTGCATCGAAATAGGTGTAACACTCATCTCTAGGCAAGATCAACGGTGCCTGACACCTACCAGACATAGGGCCAGGCATCCTAGAATTTCTTATTTACTTGAGTATTTTTCTTCTTTATTATTATATTTGTGCTACTTATCTAATATTGCATTATCTATAATTGTCCCCAATCCAAATGAAAACCTTGTGGTCCTATTTGACGCAACCAAAAATGAATCTTGTATATGGATGAAATTCACCTATGTTCAGTCCTTGAATACCGAAATCTAATCGATGCTCTCCTCGAGATACGCGTTCACAGGTCAGGCCAGTATTCAATAATTCCTTCATCCTCGAGATGCGCATCTCTAGAATGATGGACGGCCTGGCCTGGCCTGGCTCTTAAGAATTTTCAATTTCCACTTGATCTGTACGGCTGAGCTCCCAAAGTCATCTCTCACGAACCCCCAAATAAACCTCATGCAGCCCTAAATATAAGGGCCTAATCTCCTTCCGCCACGTGTCATCAAGTAATGTTTTTGTATTAAAAAAGATTCGTTTTATATATTTATTTATATTTTTTTTGATGAATATCTAAATTTGGTTAGTCAAATTTTCCGGCATCTTCAACTACTCTTTCTTGGACCCTTCTTTGCTTCCCCTCTGATCGTGCCGTCTCAGTCACTGAATTTACTCTTCTTTGAATTCTGAAGAATCAGAAATGAAATCTGGGGGATGCCCTTTTGTGGTTTTGGAGGAGGTGGTGGGTTCTCACAGCTTTGTTTCAAGCAAGAACAGAGCAACCCAGTTGAGAAATTTCAATTTTTTTATGGAGCTTGTTTGAAATTCTTGATACCCATTTGAGGAAAAGCTGATTCAAGTATTGGATATTTGAAAAGTTGACATTATGGGACGGGTCCCAATTTGCTTTACTACTTATACGTGAGCTTGGGTTGTTCATAGATTTGGTTTTGGTGAGCAAATTTAGTCTATTTAAGGATACCCAAATAAGGAAGAAGTAAGTTTTTCTTAGTGTGTCAGATTGTGCTAATGGAGGAGGGTGAGAGCTTTGGAGTTGGTGGGAAGGAAGTGGAAGTGGTGGAGGAGAAGAAACCCCAGAACGGGTTCTTGGGTTTGATGAGAGCACCTGCGGATTGGGTTAGGAAGCTTTCTAAGGAGATGCATTGGAGTTTTGTAATGGGAGTCGTGGCTGTTTATGGTATCAATCAGGGGTTAGGGGGAGGACTAAGTCGCGTAAGTACGGAATATTATTGGAAAGATGTTCAGAAGGTGCAGCCATCTGAAGCTCAAGTGTATTCTGGAATCACTTATATTCCTTGGACTGTTAAGCCTCTATGGGGACTTCTTACGGATGTTCTTCCGATCGCCGGGTATCGGAGACGGCCTTACTTCATTTTTGCTGGTAATTGACTTTATATTTGTTAGTTAATTGAGCTGCATTTCAAGTCCTTATGGCATGTCCAATGAGATCACTGAACTATTGACTATGGAATCATTCTGAATGTTAGTTTTCTGTTCTTTAGCTCATTAGAATCAATATTCCTCATAAGTCTCGTCTATAGAAGAAACTGGAGCAAATTTTTTTTTCTCACTTGTTCTTTTGGCATGGGTGAATTGGAACTGATTTTACTAAATGAGTTACAGTTTAATCTCTCTATCTACATGGATTCTGCTGTCTAGTTGGTTTCTGAGTGTTTAATGGTCTAGGGGATACTCTTGAGTTATAAGCGGAATACATAAAGTTGGTGTTGTTTATATGCCATCAGGGGTGTCAATGAAGGGTTGTATATATACTTAAAATAAAGTCAAAAACTATAAAGCTATTGAGTGTAAACAAACTTTTTGGGAAGTCTCAGTTAGACACTCCATTCACATCCTGAAGGCCTTTCCATGAGTTGCAAAAGTGGTTTCAGGTGAAGTAATTATTGAAGATAGAATATTCCAATCAATTAAGCTTGAATTTCTAAGAAATCATTGGTGGCATTTATTCACATTCAAAAAGGAAAAATGTAATCTTTTGTTGAAACTAGAATCTAACATATAGAAAATAGCAGAACAATCATCCCATATCCATATTTCTAATAAGCAATGATTTCCAGTTTGAAGAGAAATTTAAAAAGAAAGTCTTTTGTCTCTTTGATATTCAAATTTCAAATCTGAATGTGTCGTGTTACTTAATCTGGTCTGCATTTTGTTACGAATCCTTAAACCAAAAATTTAGCTTTTAAAGTGAGAAGTTCCCATTGAGTACATTCCTGAAGACGAGCTGATTCTAGATCTACCTGGAATAAGGTCATTATTATTTCTAGCAAATATCCAAGAAATTTTGAAATTTCGGAACAACAAACCTATGCCACCATTTGAATGGCCAACAAATAGAGGGAACCCATTACCCATCACTTTATGTCTTAAATGTTCGGGGAATTACCCAGTTTTGATGTGAGTAATCCCCAAACCCAAGATCTATCTTGATCTTTTGACAAGAAGAACACAAACAAAGAGGGTAATAAACTAAAAATGGCAAACACACTAGGGCATATCGTGGTTCAACAATTGCCTACAGATACAGATGATGACGGTCTTCTCTTCTTAATAATTCCAAAATAAAGAAACAAGAAAACACATCTAAGAACTCTCAAACAAGAAGGCTGATTTTTCCCTTTTAATTCTTTACAACAATCTCTCCAAAAGAAACTTTGTTTTGTGCAATACAAAGTCTATGCTAAAACCCACTCAAGATGGGTTTATATAACTTGAAGAAATTCCCAGCCAAACAGGTTTTCTAAGGTCTCCAATTTTCCTACAACTTCTTCATGAAGAATTTCTAATTCGAAACAACTTTAAAAAAAACAGTCAAGTCCTAATTGGTTTGTTGCTAAAACCATTTCCTTGCTCAAGAAGAAACCACGTATTTGTGTGGTTTCCAAAATCTATAGCTTCCAAAGAGAGAACTTTCCAATTTTGACGCATTGCAATATGAGCCAAAAACAACAATCTCCACCTTGGCGAATATTTCAATGCCACACACAAAACTAACATCAATCTCTGACATCTCCACTTTGGCAAGTAATGTGCACTTCACCTAGCCTCAAACCGCCACTACCACACACCGCCCTAAGTTGTAATGCCTCAAACAACCTTAACAACGAAGAACATTGATCAAGTTGAGACAATGCTCAAACTTGACTTAAGGTAACACCCTTGTCATCATATCTACTGGATTATGCTTAGTGCCAATTTTCTATAAATTGACGTTTCCATCATCGATAACATCTCGAATAAAGTGAAAACAAACATTTATATGCTTGTTGCGAGCATAATAAACTTGAAATTTAGGTAGATCAATGGCAGTTGAGTGTCATAATGACTGTCACTAGCTTTTGAGAATACCCAAATCTTCAATCAAGCCTTGAAGCCAAACAACTTCCTTCACCGCCTGTGTTACCGCCATATACTCAGCTTCTGTCGTAGACAAAACAATCGTTGACTGCAAAAGAGGACCTCCAACAATCTTGATCACCACAAAGAGTAAAGCGATAACCTATAGTAGATTGTCATCTGTCCAAATCACTAGCATAGTATGAATCCACAAAACCATAAACATGTGACAACTTGTTATTTTGAAAACCAATCCTACATCCAATGAACCCGGAAGATAATGCAAAGTCCACTTGACAACTTGCTAGTGTCACTACACCAAATTGACATATTTGTAACAACTTAAAAAAAAGTATCATTGTTGTAACAGTTCACCAAATAATTTCAAACAGTTTCACAAATGAAATTCAATAATAATTGGATCACCATGAATAGTATGGTGCTGCAAGTGATACTATTCATGGTGATCCAATTTATTGTATCACTTTATTTGTGAAACTGTTTTTCAAAATATTGTCTGAATTTAGTTTTGACTTGAAATTGTTTGGTGGATTGTTATGTCACAAAAGTGATACTGTTTGGGGTTGTTACAAAACTACTCATTTGGTGTGCTGTATTGCTTACTCAGATTTGATATATACTGACTAACCAAGCTGACTGCATGTGCAAGATCTGGACGAGTACAACATGGAATACATGAGACTACCAATTGCACTAGCATAAAGAACTTGAGACATATACTCATGCTCCTCCTCAATGCTAGGAGACAAAGATCCAGAAAGTTTGAAGTGAGCAGCTAATGGTGTGCTAATTGGTTTGCAACTTTGTATCCAAAAATGAGTTGCCACCTTTTCTAAGTGCACCTTTTTGAGAAAGACAAACTCCCTTGCTTCATGTCCAAGTATCTTCTTTGCAGGACCAAATCTTTCATCTCAAACTCTGCTTTCTATAACAGTATAACTTCAAGAAATCAATATCCTTCATATTCTTTGCTGCAATTATCATATCATTCACCTACAATAGTAAACTCTGTTTTTGGCTCATATTGCAATGCCTCAAAGTTGACAATTTCTCTCTTTTGGAAACTACACTAGTGGTTTCTTCTTGAACAAGGAACTGCTTTTAGCAACAAACCAATTAGGAGTTGATTTGTTTTTTGGAAGTTGTTTCGAATTACGAATTCTTCATGAAGAAGTTGTAAAGAACTTGTTTGTTGGAAGTTGTAAAGAACTTGTTTGTTGGAAGTTGGAAACTTCAAAGGTGGTGTTTGACTGGGAGATAAACTCTCCTATGTTTGAAGCATCTTCTTCATGTTATATGAACCCATCTTGAGGGGGTTTTAGTATAGACTTTGTATTGTACAAAGCAAAGTTTTTTTTAAAGAGATTCTTGTAGAGCTATGGGATTTGGTAATACAGGGTACTCAGGTGCAATGCAACCAATGATCCCTTGCATCACAGGGGATTACATTCGTAATGTTGCTAGAAAGCGTATAGGCTCATTTTTGGCAGATTTGATTGGTTCATGACTACCGTACCTGCTCCAGAATTCAGTTTTGATTATTCCTGTTCTTTATTATATTGCTTATTGGGCTTCTAGCGTATGGTAGAAGTCAGGAAGCTTCATCAATGAATGATTATGATTGGTCGGTTAGCAAAGAAATATAATTAGTGGACAACCGGCTATACTAATGAATGATACAAGTACAACTCATGAGGTTCCATTGAAATCGCCACTGAAGTTTCATAAGCATAATGAAATCTTCTAATCCTCATGACAAGCTTAAGCCCAGCTCTTTTTATAGCACATAAATATGATTGACTAGTTGTAATCACTCTTGAGAAAAGAAAGCATATGAAATTGTTTGATAAAGACATTCTTGTATAAATTTCAGGTATTCTTGGTGTGATTGCAATGACGTTGCTGTCACTGCACCATAATTTGCATGTCATGTTTGCCTTGCTGTCTCTGACAGCAGGAAGTGCTGGTGTAGCAATAGCAGATGTCACCATTGATGCCTGCGTGGCGCAAAACAGTATAGTTCATCCTTCTCTCGCTGCTGACATGCAAAGTTTGTGCGGACTGAGCTCCTCAATTGGAGCGCTAGTGGGATTCTCAATTAGTGGCTTTCTTGTTCACCTAATTGGGCCTATGGTTAGTTTATGCTTGTTCACTTGTCTGCTAATGCTTATGACTGGTAGTTCCATACAAACTTGATGCTGCCTTTGCCTAAGCTAGGAGTGGCTATTTAACCAAATAAACTTGTTTTTCATCTATTTTCTAGGGGGTATTTGGCCTAATGAGTATCCCATTCGGGTTAGTTATATTGACTGGGTTTGTGCTGAAGGAGCCCCGCATGCCCAACTTTGCCTACGGACAGGTAAAATTTTGTTTTGCTACACTTTGGTGTCCTACAGAATAATGGTACCTCATTACTCATGTACTTAAATCTTTATCCGTAAACCAGGTGCACCAAAAATTGTTGGATGCCAGTAAATCTATGTTGACAACACTCAAATGCCCAGAAGTATGGAGACCTTGTTTGTATATGTACTTCTCACTTGCATTGAGCGTCAATGTACATGAAGGAATGTTCTATTGGTTTACAGACCCAAAAGCAGGTCCGGCTTTTTCTCAGGTAACTTTCATTTTTCCTGGTTGGTGGTCCTGACTCCAGATGGTAAAGATGAGTTATAGAACATGACACTCTACTTCTTATAAAAAAAAAGTGTCGACACTTATCATGTCGGATATTCATTTTGATACTCCATATGCTTAGATCATCAACTTTTTTTATCTTTGAAAAGTTTCAGTTTTGTACTAATGTTATATTATGGCAAGTTAGTAGTACATGAGTAGCAATATTGACTTACATGTGAATGAATATGACTAATAGTTCACAACGAATTGCTGAAATGTAAATAATACTAAAATGTACAAGGGCGTCCCTAGTGTATCTCGAAATTGTGTTTTCCTTGCCAATGTGCCCGACACTTCGTATTTGTGTTGAATACCGATACCCGTATCCATGTCATTGTTACAATGGTTATATTTGATCTTTTATACTAATGAAAATTGATGCTTAATGCAGGAAAACGTTGGGTTCATATTATCTATTGGATCCATAGGTTCTCTTCTAGGAGTTATTCTGTTCCAAAATGTTCTGAAAGACTACCCATTTCGTGGTTTACTCTTCTGGACTCAGTTGCTTTATGGAGTACTTGGAATGCTGGATTTGATTTTTGTGCTGCGGATAAACCTGAAATTTGGGATTCCTGATTATTTCTTTGTTGTCATCGATGAAAGTGTTTCTCAAATGATTGGGCGACTCAAATGGATGCCTCTTCTTGTACTCAGTTCCAAACTCTGCCCAACTGGTATTGAGGGGACTTTCTTTGCTTTGCTGATGTCCATCGATAACATTGGTATACTTACAGCATCATGGGGAGGGGGCTTTTTACTAAGTATCTTGCATGTCACCCGGTCTCAATTTGATAACCTTTGGTTGGCCGTCTTAATTCGAAACATAATGAGACTATCTCCATTGTTTTTGCTATTTTTGGTTCCTAAAACTGATCCCTCCCAATCCATTCTTCCGGCAGAAATGTTGATGATAAAAGAGGGTGCAGAAACTGTTGCAGATGAGAACATTGAACTCGTTTCCCTTGTTGACAATGTCCGGTGAGATCTGAAAAAAGATATTAAAAGAATAGATTTAAACCTCTTCCTCAGACGCCTTTAGGGTACATACTGATCATCTTACATTGTCCTCATTGACTACTGCTCAAGCATCATAACCTGTTCGTACTCGAATTCAACAAGATTGGAGGCTTCGAGCATATTGTTTCAGTCATACGTGCAGTGAACCAATAGAAGATCCAAAACAAAAGAATCTTGTGAGTGAGCCAAGTCTTTTATTGTTCCACAATCCCCTTGATCACTTCTCAAGAGTCAAAAGTTTCGTGAAAGTTCATTGATTGTTACGGGTCAGATTATGTCAGATACATGCCAAAAAGATGTCGAGAATCAATACCAGGTTTGAGCTTTTTGAACAATTGTTCTTGTTTGTAATACCATATGGGAACTCAATCGTATGTTGTACTTGTGAACTTACCAAATTTTTACACATTTTGATTCATCTTGCCCGATCTTTTCAGAACTGTGTTATATCTCATCTATGTGGAATTTGACACTTTGATTCTGATCGGTTAAGGAAATTTTTGTGTGCATATAAGGGAGTTCCTATTCTCTCAGTTTCCATCTGAAGTGTCATGGTGTATGTATAGTTAGCAAAATTCAAACAGCAGACGATGGTTGTAATTGAAACCTATTTCATCTGTCAGACAGTCACGGACTTTAATTAATGGTGTGCTGGTCAAGACTTCATCGTGCCTTTTATTATACGATTTTATTTTATTTATTTATTTTACTACATTGTTAGTTTACCTTTTAAGTATTTGCTATATAGTGTGTTTTCTCCAGTATATCGTATTGGTGGATTCACCTTTGAGTTCCTACTGAATGATTTCTTTCATTGTCACTAACTCCTTGTGAGCGAAATCACTAGGCGCATGAATGAAAAAAGTGAACCCACAGCAGAATGTTCAAAAGGAAATACACGTTATTCATTTATATTAAGTTTACTGACAAGAAATTCATGAACATTCTGCATATAAATGGTTCACTAGTTTGTGAACGTCATATTTGTAATACCTCTGGCATAATTTAGAGGAGTCTGAGTACTCTTGATTTCACCTCCCCTTACCATTAACACGACAACAAAGCAAATTTAGTAGTACCAAATCTACACATACATCCGTATCTTTCTTCTTATAGGATAGCGGAATAAATTATCTGAACTAAAAAAACCTTAACCAGGAGATTGACTTTAAGGATGTGCCTCATTCTTGCATTTCCACAGGGTTTTAACCAAGAAGACACAGTAGTTTTGCTCTTATAAGTATACCGCCCAAACTATACACACCAAACCCTTTTGAGATCTTTCTCAAGTATAACCGCACATTTCTTGGGAAAATCCCACCTTAGATTCTTTCATATCATAAACAACCCTTTGATTTCTCTGCTGGTAGTTTCCAATAATCGGGATTTCATCTTCGTATGTGAGGCTAGCAAGAGCCAGACATACTTGAGAAGCATCGGTTTTAACAAAATAAAGCATCCCAGTGACATCCACAACCATCTCTACAGAGTCTTCGAACCAAAACTTCATTGTTGGGATTTCCACTTCTTCATATCCACTCAAGTCGAAGCAAGTATCAAGTATGGAATAACTTGGTGCCGTTGGGTACATTGAGAATTGTTTCAAGAACTCAGCCTTCAAACCCCTGTAAACTGATGGAACAAGCCTTGTAATTACAGTTCCAGAGTCTATCAGAGTGCCACTAATCTGGGAAAACCCAGAAGCTTGTATTGCAATCCCACCTATGCTCATACCAGTCAAGTTTAGAAGAAAGAAGTTTGAGAGCTGTTGATTTGGGACTGTGTTAGTGTAAGTTATAGGAGTAGTATTCCTGAAAACGGACAATTCACTGCCGAGAATTAAAGAACCTGAAGCGTCAGCATCCGTTGAAGGTAAACAGTAGGAGAAAACGCCGCCAAACATACTAGACGTCTGAGAAACTATTGAGAGCTCACTCCTGCCGAAACCAATGAGACCTGCAGCTCCTCCAAAGAGACCTTTATTGTATTTGCCACAACCAAAGACAAAATCATCCATAATAGTAGAACCGAGGCTGAGGTGCTCAAGGGCTAATTCGCCACGGGTATAGGAACCATCACCATAGCGAACAGTGTATTTGCATGTAGGAGGATTGGTACCACATATTCCTGAATTCCCAGTTGCAAATTGTAGAGACTGGCATGTGGACGAGTTGCACATAATCGATCGATATGAATGGGACTCACTAGGATTGAAAAGCGGCTCTTGTTGGCTGTAACATGATACACAAGGCTGACATTGTACCCATGTGAGATCGCTTCCTGTGTCTACAATGACAGTCATATTTCTACCACCCAATTCCACTGTGACAACATAGTTCAGAGTTTCAAGTTTTACCCCTGATGTCAGTGGGATTTGAGTGTTTGACATGACTTCAGTATTTCTGTAAATGCCATTCTGCATTTGCAATTGAAGATGTTGCACCCTTTTGTCATCGGCAACCAAGTGATTCTGAAGTGTTTTATCCCAATTCTTGACCTGTCCAGAGCAGTAGTCCTTGTGCTTCATTTCCATTACTATTGCACCTTTCTCCCTTCCTATACATCCAAACCAAAACCAGTTAAATTCCAATTTGAGATTTGGGGCATTGCCACATTGCAACCATCCATCCAAACATGAATTTCCATGAAAAATTTTGACAAAAACAAAACAAGACAAATAACAGTTATGAAATTCCAAAAGCGAGGTCAATTTTCTTGGGTATGGGTAACTGAATAATTGCAATAAGAACATGCATTTGACGATTATGATTGAAGATGACAAAACAGTTATTTAGGCCACTGAAGATGTCTTGTTATCCTTGATAGATAGTAATATACACCATTCAATGTTTATTGGGATTTTTTTGGTCTAAAATCGCGAAGCCAATGACCCTTCTCGACTTGTGATGATAGGACACTATCCACCCGTAAGGGATATATATTAACCTTCCAAAACATCAAAAGTAACTAACAACATTCTTGTAGTATAGACTAAAAAAGAAAGGAGATACCCACAAAAGATTTAAGACTCTTCACCCAATTATAGAGTACAGAACCGAAGTAGAGAGTTTTAACTAAAATCATGAAAAAGCATTATCCACACCTACCAAACTTAAACATTCATTATCGAAACTCACTTGATTTCTGTGGCTGACACCTTCCAACATGCTTGAGCTCTCCCCATACCGACCTCTGCAACGAAAGCACTTTCTTATGATGAAGGCATTGAACTTGAGTTCCAATGCTCAAAAGAAGAAAACAAGAGAGCAACAATGGAAAAATAGCCATTGTTGCTTCTGCCATTGTTGGTGAAAGAAGAAGAAATGTGGTCATAAAAGAGTGTGTGAGTTTGAGAGAAAGAAAGAGATGTGAATCTTGTTGGAGTTTGGGGTGAGAACAAAAGTGGAATTGCTGGCTTATGGACCCACTAATGCATGAAAATTACTGGAGATTCACGTGCAGAAAATCAGCTGTTTTTTTTTTTTTTTTTTGTTTAAGATGAGATGAACTGTTTTTAGAGTCTCCCAAGAGTTCTTGATCAAGGGACCCCCCCCTGGCCTGCATGGAATCTACTCTCTTATAAGTCCTGGTTAGTGTAAAATTTTTTGTTGCCTACTTGCCAACTTGTTCACATTGTGTTGATTATTATGTTTCTTGCAAGTGTCCAAACGATTTGTTCACAAAAATATCAGAAAACACATGGTTTCGACCACCCGCAAAATAGGCATCACATGGAAGATATTAATCTGCCCCTAACCGACTTGATTAGCATCGACGTTATGTGATATTTAATACAACAGAACAATCAAGTTCTGATGGTGTTGTGGAACCTAATAGTATGATAGTACTGGTATTCAAATGAATGTGTCTCTGCATATTCAAGTGAGAGTTGGTTGAGAGACGTACAAGGGAGGGGTCTCTCTGTCTAGCTACCAATATGGTTTTCTTGAAGATACTATAATGTTCACCCTACAGGGGGCCCAAAATTTGACATAATTAGACTACAGTTTGTGTTGGCATTGACAGCTAAACCAGCAAATAGTGGTGGGCAGAACAGACGAGACACCTTATCCTTGTGGGGCTAAACAAAATGAGCCTCCATGAATAAGGATAGAATCCAATGATTGAAATGTCGATGTCACGCAATACGAATTGCAATTTTAACTTTTTAGGTATCGTAATTTCCAGTCACTAATATTCTTGGGTTTGGGTGTATAGTTTTATCTTGATGAACTTAATATACCAAGTGATGGATCCAACTTGGTCAATGTAGAATAGCATTTTCAACAAAAAAAAGAATTATATATATTATCTTTGTTGCAACATCGAAGTACATTTTTCCAGTTAACTCATTGTTTACTATCTAAATGGATGTTTGATTTTTCCAGCCTTTAGTACCAAGTACTTAACTGGGATTCAGGTTGGATCCTCAATGTGCCATCACAGTTACTGAAATTTGCTGAACTCAGGACCAATTTATGTCATCAGTAAATGAAACAAGATTCAACTCATGAAACTCGATGCAAGGTGAATCATATCTCATAAAATAGATCTTCAAATAGTTACATGCTGTAAAAGCAACACAGCGAATAGTTGGATAATGTTACTTTGTTCCCATAGTCCTGTTCCAAATCATCATCCTGATCATTGATTTTGAACGATTATTTACTTGTTTTTTTTTTTCAGAGGTATTTAATCCATCTTCTATAAAATTGCCTAAGAACAGCTACTTGACCCCACTGTGAGAGAGCTCCATGAACCCCAGTATTACCATACACTTGTTTGCAATGACAGCAAAACAAGCAAAAATCTAAAGCCAGAATCTGGTGGGCATAATAGAGAGGGACTGTGTGGGGCTAAACGAAATGAGGGCCTTTGAATAAGTATGGTGTGAATGCTTGAAATGTTGATATCAAACAATAATTGATTTTCTAATATTGCCAATATTTCATTTTCAATTATTTATTTATTGTCAAAAAAAATCTGGATATATCTGATGGTAGGTTGATATTTTGAATATGTATTACTGATAGTCTGATCAATAAATGAAAACTTAGATGGTTTAGTTCAAGTTAAAAAGCTTATTATATCCATACTGATTCTTTGCTCACTAATAATATTGATAGAATAAAAAAAATGATAAGCGAAATAAACTACACAAAAACTGAAATAACGAAATAATTTGAAATGACAACGATAAAATAAACAAAAATAACTAATAAACAAAATAAGTTTTATTCAATCAAAACCCAAATTACAATAATCAATCTACACTCGTATTTATAATTAGTCTAACTTCCAAAACAAACTCTAAATCTATTAGAAAATATTGTCTCTTAATAGGTCTAAAATACTATTTTTGCTAACATTATCACTATCCTAATTACATCAAATATATATTATCATCATGAAGGTATGAAAAATTATTGGTCAAGAAGATTTGATTGATAGAGTGGCTAGCTATTGGTATATTCTTCACACCTTGATTAGCTAGTTGATTAATTAGCATCTACCCAACAACTTGATGATACCTTTGAGTTTCAAATAATCATGGAAACTTTTACAAAAATGTTTAGAGTGGTGGTCCATAGGGTTCATATGTCTCTTGGAAGAGAGGAGACATGCATCAATTTATGGGTACCACCTCCATAAACTTCCATTAATTCTAGGTTCCATACATTTGGACTTCTATTTAGAAAAGATTCCAAGAAATTAGAAGATGTTTGCATAAGATGTCACAAATGTCATTATAACAACTTTTCTTTCAACATATAAAACAAAAGAAGTTAAGAGCCAGCTAACCCAATTTCTGAAGTGTAAAGGTTAATTAATTAATTTATTATTGTTATTTATATTTTCAATAGGGGTGGGCATCGCATCTCGCAATTTCGATTTCATCATGGTCTCATTTCATCTAATCTCAATTTTTTCGGATCATTTTGGAATTGATCAAATTTCTCTCGATCAAGTCTCGTCCCTATCTAGAATGGAATGAGATCGAGATGAATATTTTCAATCTTGCTCATCCTATCCCATCCCATCCCATCTCATTCTGAACTTATTTATTTAATATTTATTAATATTAACTTTAATCAACTACTCCTCTAAAAGAAAGTTTATGATGTGTTCAAAACATCTGTTATTTGAAAACTTTTTTGATTTGATACTATTTGTTTAGATAGAAACTTTGATTTGAATATTTTAGATTAAATAGAACCCATGAAAATTTATATTTTTTTCTTACATTTTAGGTTGATTATACATTAATTATTTTTGTAGAAAATAAATGTAAATGTGGGTTGCATTTAGTTTTGCACTAGTTAAAATTTTGAGCAATGAGCAATTTTTTATTTATAAATTTATATTAAGACACATTGAGAACTTATATCATTCATACAATATACAATTATGAGCACTATAAGATGAAATTTTATAATGTTGTGATGAAAATTATATGTACATAAATTATGCATGTGTGAGCAATATGAGATAAATTTTTTTTTTGTTATTCTTTATGGAATATTATTTAGTACATGCTCATCCTATCCTATTTCGAATCCATTTGGGATGTAACGAGGTCGAGATGATGTCTATTCCGTCTGACTCCTAAATGAACATGATGGAATATGAATAAGGTTAATCCCATCCCGCGCCCACCCCTAATTTTCAACATATTTTGAAGGTACTTGTACGATAAAGGTTACTTGAAGTTATACATGATTCCTTGACCAATTAAAAAAAAAAAAAAAAAGTTATACCTGATTCACTATTTAGCTCTTAATGTATTGATGGAAGGGTAGAATTTGAAGCCATTGGATCTAAAACAAACACCGTAAGGTGTCTTTGTTTTATTGAATTTAGAAATCAAAACTATCCCCCTTCCCCCCATAGAGTTTACGTATTATTTTAGCTAAAAAATTTCAATTAAGCATCATTTCAGCTGTAAATTAAGACAAACGGTTTTTAACAAATCCACAGTTAATGTACCTCATATTTGAATAAAAAAAAAAAAAACCACAACCTTGATTTCATTTATAACTCCGCCACATTCAAAATCATACCTTAATTTGCGATATTGTCGCCCAACTTTATCAAACTTAACAAAATCATTAATCAACTTTATTCCAAGATTTATCATTTAAATCCTTAATCATTATTAACATTTTAATAAATCCTTAATTACTAAAACCCAACCACGAGCCTTCATGAACCATAGCACCACCAAACACTCCCCATAATTTAAAAACATATAAATAAATAAATAAAGCAAAAAAAAAAAAAATTAGTGACAAAAACAGCAAGGTTTATCCACAAGCCAAACTGGTATCCACATCAAACAGTCTACGTGTCCACTGCCAGACACCAAAGTTGACAACCGATTTCCTCAAATCCCACCACGTGTCAGATCTAACCAATCACAATCCTCAATCCAAAACACCATTCAACTCCCGGGCCCACATAATATCCTCTCATCCAAATACGTGTACTTCTCTTCCACCGTAAGCCGACATCAATATGTCAAATTACTACCCCACCCCTCCTTCATAAACCCATTTTTCTTCCTTTGAGGGCATTTTCGGAGTTTAAAGTAAGGTAAACGTGTGAACGACACGTGCGCGTTAAATGGCTTACGTGCCGTCTAAGCTCTCCTCCTCCTCCTCTTTAGTCTTCACAACTTTGGCTTCAAAATCGAATCTGCCAATAAAAAAAAAAGTTGATGGATGAGGCTTTACTTAAGGGGTGAAATCACAAAGTTTTGGTTTTGTTTTGTTGGGTTTCGACAATCACTAGAAATAAATTTTAAGGGCTTTTATTTTTATTTTTATAAGTGGTATTGATTACAGTGTTAAGGTTTTATTGTTGAAATTCGAATTGGAATAGCAAGAAGATTTTTTGAGGGTGTTTAGGATATTGAAGTTTGATGGTGCAGTTGATGAGCTCTGGGACCCACCGGCCTGAAGCCGAGAAGGGGAAGCTGCCTGTGAAGGTGGAGATTGAGGATGCCTTGGAGGATGAACATAGTCCGGTGAACAAGAGGTCGAAGATATTGCCACCATTTCAGCAGGTTTGCTTTGTTGCTTTTTATTGTTAATTGATGGAATTTTAGTTTGGGTTTTTTTGTTAATTTTGATTTTCTTTGTGTGGAGATAGTGGAGAGATTTTGTTGTTGATTTACTTATTTGGATTTGACGGAATTTGTTGTTTAGGAATTTTTTTTGTGGATGCTTTGTGAGGTTAGTGTGTTGATTTGTGTTATTAATTGTTGGATATTGTACTTCATAATGGAAGGGTCTTTGATTGTGAAGTGAAGTTGTTGTGTTCGGAATCAAATACCATTTCGGTTCTTTAATTGAAGTCGTTGTGTTCGGATCAAAGTCTGTGATTCTGACTAGATTGAGGTGCCTTTAACTGCGTATAAACACATCTTGTTTGATATGATATGAAGATTCGACTTTTTATAACTCAAGCTTTTTAAGAGACAAACAATTGTTCATGGTATTAGAAGATTGTCCTGGGTTGTTTTAGATTCAAGTTTCGTGTTCATCACAATCATCCAGACATTCTAGACTTCTAGCCCTTGCACTCAGGAGAGTCGATAGTTAACTTTGGACACTCACATAAAAGAAAAATAGTCGGTACATATTGTCCGTATCTTTTTGTGAGAACATATTTTTCTAGAATTCCCACCTGTAATTCAAGCCGCCTTTATGAATAAATTCACTTAAAAGAACTTTACAAAAATTATGCATCTTTGCTGAGGAGAATAACAAAACAAAAAAAATGAAAGATATAACCATAG
Organism: Berberis thunbergii; assembly: GCA_003290165.1. Classification (NCBI taxonomy): domain Eukaryota; kingdom Viridiplantae; phylum Streptophyta; class Magnoliopsida; order Ranunculales; family Berberidaceae; genus Berberis; species Berberis thunbergii. Next base: position 401,494 of record QNQO01000960.1, read on the forward strand.
TTACAAAAGTGTGACATATTGTAAGATACTATACTATAAAAAAACATAAATAAAACTTATTCAAGTAAGGAAGTCCCCAAACCTCTTTCATTTGTATATGACTTGTGTAATACATAAACATTCGTTCTCATCACTTGTACAAGGATGACACATCATGTATTATATATGTAGTGAACGATGAGGATTAGATACTATAGGTACCGTGTATCCTATCATGCAGATAGTAAGTTATTGATAACTATGGACGTGACCTTATGAGAATTTCGGATGTCTCAATCCCCTTAGACAAAACTGTCGCCCACTCCGATACCATCTTTACTCACTTTTGTACCGCCAATATTGTCCTCAAATGTATCTTAAGAGTGTGGGTTAGCCTTAGCTAATTATCCAACACCTTGGTATTGTGGGAATCAAACTTGTAACATGTGATACATCCACTGTCGGTTGAGCTTGCATGTTTACACTTAAGAATCTTCAATTAGACACTGTCTCCTTTTTTTTTTTTTTTTTTTTTTTGAGTGTGTTAATATCACTTGAGGCAACAATCACCATTTCATTGGCTAGGCGCATATATAGCGCACAACCATTCTTCCCCATTCCCGTTATCGGGTGTCACACCCTCACACACAAGATAGAGTAGTTCAAAGAGACTATATTTTCTTCATACACAAAAGAGAGTAGTTCATATAAACTATATTTTTTTCATTCTGCTGATTTTATTAGCTGTCAATTAGGGAAACAAATATGGTGGCTCCTGGCTTCTATTAATTAAGATTCATTGGATCTAAGGAATGTTGTATCTCAACCTATGTTAAAGTGATGTTATATCTCAACCTGTGTTAAAATCTTTTGTCACTAGATCGATAAATACTTTCATACAGCATTAGTTAACCATTTTCAAATTTTGGAGAAAATTTTTTGTAACTTTTTCTGCGAATATGGACAATTATTCATTTAAGTAAACTAAAAATGTCTAGTCTTCTTCATCCTTTCTATTTGAACTTCCCATGCCAGATAAATATTTGTTTCATATTTATACAAGAAATGACCCCTATACCCCATAAGCAAATGATTTTAAACACGAATGATGTTTGGAGAAATTTATAGTAATCTCCTTCTAAGAATATGTGTACTTATCCATTTTGATCAACTAAAAATCATACTATGTATGACAAAACCTGTTGGTAACCACAATTGTGCAATTATCACTAGTAAATGTTTAATATCAAATAATAGTACGTAATCATCAACAAATAGAACATACATTATTTCGATTAATTTAAGGAATGCATAGTTAATGTGTAAGAAGCACATGACTATCACAATTAATCAAACGTTTTTCATTCTTCGTATTTTATAGCCTTTGCATTTGGGAGAACCAAAGCTATAGTAGACTTGTATGCTCAATGCCTATACAATAGAAAAATTTTAAGGATTTAAAAGTTTACATAAAACAAGAAAAATCATGGGTATTTGATTCCATACCTTATTGATAGAATGCAACCAGTGTTACCAAACTCCCACAACTCCCTTGGATCCACGTGGAAGGGTATTGTGACACGCGTGTCCTGAACCGCTACGTGCCATCAAGGTTCTCTTTAGTGTCTCAATATCTTTACAACCTCTATGCTGAAACTTTCTTCCTTTCTCTCTTGTCCTCCAGAAAAGAGAAAAATCTAGGGGTTATTTTAGTGTTTTGATCAAAATTGAGCCTGAGTATTTTGTGCTTGATTAGATTGAGTTTGATTAGTGATAAACGAGAGGCGTTCTTTGTTTGATTCGTTTCTTTTCATCAGCTTTGAATTTGGAATTCAAGGTTTGGGCTTGTTGTAAAGTTTGAAGTTTGATGGATAAGTTGTTGAGCAATGGTATTCACCGTCCTGGTTTTGAGACACTGTATCGAGGGAAGGGGAAGTCGCGGATGGAGGTGGTGATTGAGGATTCTTTAGAAGTTGAACACAGTCCGTTGAACAAGAGATCGAAGATATCTCCTCCATTTCAACCAGTTTCATTTGATTTGGTAGTTTTTTTTCCCATTGGATTGTGTATTTTTTAGAGATATTTCAAGAGTTTGTTTGTGGATTGACTTTGATTTGATTGATTTGTTCTTGATATTTTCAAAAGTTTATTATGAATGCTTTAATGAGGTTGTATTTGATCAGTGTTTATTTTACTTCACAATGGAACGGATCTTTGATTGAAGTGGTTGTGATCGGAATCAAAGCCCACCCCCATTAATCATGATTCCGACTAGATTTAAAACCCACTTCCGTTGTCCATGATTCCGACTAGATTTAGATGCCGCCGATTAGATTTGGACCGGAGGTTCCGTATGGCCACCACATACATGTCCATGCCAATCTTATCCGCCACATGTTTGTTCAAGCAAACCCCCTTGTAAATCCTTGTGTGTAGGTAGGTCCATCACGTGTATGTCCACTAATCTTGTACACGACATTTTTGTCCAGCAAATCACTATGTAAATTTATAGCGGTGGACTACCCGTGGTGTCCACCTATGCATATATTAAATAATTTTGCATACTTTTGTGAATCACCAACGTCATTTTTTGAGATTTATTAAAGGAGAATGAATTTTCTTTAATGATTTGGTTGTAATACAGCAATGGAGCATGGGAGGAAACACCTTACCAATCCCACCATCACAATACAATCCACTTGATGAGCCTAGTCCCTTGGGTTTGCGGTTGAAGAAGAGCCCATCGTTCTTGGATTTAATCCAAATGAAGCTGTCCCAAGGGAATGCTTTTCCAACATCACAAGATGAAAAGCTGGGATCAGGCAAAAAGAAAGACTCAAAAGGTTCTGCTTCATCGGTTGCAGGTGATAAGCTTAAGGCTTCAAATTTTCCAGCTTCTCTTCTAAAGATTGGGACATGGGAGGTATTATTCCATTGGTGTTTCTTGAAATGATGAATCTCAAGTATGCATGAGATCCACAACTAACTGTCAAATGTGTAACAGTGTGTGTCAAGGTATGAAGGAGATTTGGTGGCCAAATGTTATTTTGCAAAGCATAAACTTGTTTGGGAAGTTCTCGATGGTGGGCTCAAGAGTAAGATGGAAATTCAGTGGTCAGATATCATGGCCCTCAAAGCAACTCTTCCTGAGAATGGACCCGGGACCTTGGATATAGTGGTGAGTTACAAACCTCTTTGAAATTTTGGCGATTTGCTTGTACTCCTATTTGACTAAATTTGTATTTCGTTTGATGCAGCTATCTAGACAGCCACTTTTCTTTCGGGAGACTAATCCACAGCCCAGGAAGCATACCTTGTGGCAAGCTACTTCAGATTTTACAGGTGGGCAGGCGAGCTTATACAGGTAAATATTCATCGTTTCATTTTAAAGCCGACATCACTTGTCTAGATTTGTTTGTTGTTTGCTGATAAGTTTTTTCCATGGGATTGTTGCCATGCTGTGAGCCCTTATTAAGCCTTGGCCCAAATATTTGATACATCCCGGCTTGTTGATATTGAGGATGTAGTAATAATTGGATAGCTTTGCTTTACATGCAGGGGGTGGGAGTCTAGTCGCATGGTATTGACGCGACGAAGAATCTTTATCTTCTGTCTAGTTTTCTCATAGCTTATAAAATTTTCATTTACCTGTATACATGATGCATACGGTATACTCTTGTCAATAGAGAATGGCTCCAACTGTTGTGTAGGATCCAAGATGAATCCATGAAATTGGTAAGGTTTCCATAAGCATCTATGATATAATTGCGATCGTTGATAATCTATGTGGATGCGCTGGAGAATGTCGGTTTTGTTTGACTAAGCGCTTAGGATCTCTAACAGGTTTCATGGAATGAGCGGAAAAATAGACTGGGCCACTTTGGCTAAATATTGAACTTTAAATCTTAATCCTTCCTACACACCCAAGAAAAAGAAAAAAAGCTCAACAATATATGATGCAAAATTATCCCAGAATATATATTGTGCTCGGGACATGTTATGAAAACATGGTACAGGGGTATGAGTATGATTATACTATGCTGGCGCTTGCTTGATAGTAGGACTAGAAAGATCATGATCAATATGATCGAAAGTCCGTTAATGTATGTACTTGTCGCGTTCTCGAAGCAATTGTGAAACCTGTATCCCTAGACTGCATATACTTATTATCCTTGTGCATTGTTGTTTTTTGTTTCCTGGGGTGGGGTAATAGTGACCTGGATTGGTGAATCTTGTTTTGAATATTTTAATGTGCTGCTAAACTTTATTTTGCGGTTACAGGCGGCATTTTCTTCAATGCCCTCAAGGCTTGCTAAACAGGCATTTCGAAAAACTTATCCAGGTCGATCCACGTCTGAATTGGCTGAGTCAACAGCCAGCCATAGTGCTAGAATCTCCTTACTTTGAATCTAAAGGTCCCATCTTTGAGTGCCCAGATGATTCCAGACGGCATGGGTTTGCTCGCCAGAATGGTGATCATGTATCAACTTTCTCTGCCTTCCAAGATGCATCATCGCCATCTGCTGTTCAGTCGTCTTCGTCAAAGAGTGAATTGTGGGATCCAGTTGGCAGAGCACCAGACAATATGTCTCAGAGAACTCCTTCTCCAAGCTCAGGTACATCCTGCTTGTGATTTTCTCTATTGAATATGCATCTACATTTGTTTAGCTTACAATGTACAATATTTACCATTCTCTACTTTTTGTCTCTAAATTGTGATTTCACTTTCAGTGATGGGTAACTCTTCAATTGAAGATAACATTAGACGTGAGGCTCAGAAAATGCTGAGTCGTTCTGATCAGTTCAACATTCCTGGACTTCATCAATCAATATCTATGAATGATTTAGTTAACCACATTGGAAGCTGCATTTCTGGGCAAAAGACTTCTGGAAATCCAAACTTGCCGGAGGAGGGTATGGGCATGCTGGAGGATATTGCGCATTACCTACTCAGTGACTCTCAACTTGGATCCTCCTCAGACGAGCAATCCCTTATGTCAAGAGTGAATTCTCTTTGCTGCCTGTTACAGAAAGATGGCACCAATGTTCAGAACTTCCAAGCGAACAATGAGGTTGACTTTGACAAGTCCGCTGAAGCCAGGTTTCCTCAAGAGCAAAAGATCATTCCAGAGACAAAGGGAAACAGTGAATTTCTTGGATCTGGAGGGGACCATGATAATGGCACAGGAGACGAGGGAGCTCCAGGCATCTCTAGAAAAGATTCGCTTGGAGATCTGCTGCTTCATCTTCCCCGCATCGCTTCTTTGCCGCATATGTTGTTCAACATCCCAGAAGAGAACGAAACCAAAGCCACTGGCTGAGCTTTGTCATCAACTACCAAGCTCTCTAGCTTATGTAAATAGGTATCTCTTGGGATATCACGTTTTCTCTTGTTTTGCATAAGGACTTGGTTTTGTGAAAGTCGGAGATGTCTGGATTCAGAAAATTGTTTTGATGAAGAATCCTGACAAACTCCATGTATGGAAGCCAGTGTTTGGTGTAGTAGTTGGGTCTGTGCCCCATGTATGGATACTAGTGTTTGGTGTTGTAGGTTAGCAGGTGGTACAGCCTTGGTGCTGTGCATTTGATAATAGTTTTCTTTCAGAATGACATGAATCAAACCTTTGAATCTACTGAATAATAAGACGCTCAGTGAGTTGGTTCTTGATATATCCTGTTTACTTGCATCAAGATCCGTTCAGGGTCCTTTTATGCAGGTGTTCATCATTCCCACAGAACGTAGGGATGGCCACGTATTTCAGTGTTGTGGTTTACATTGTTACCGTGACTTGGGCACATTGCTTGCAGTGAGTATCAAACTGGACTGATAATTTTTTATTATTTTTCTTGCTAGAGTATTCTTTGTTTTAATTCTTAAATTTTTTTTTCAATTTGGCATGGACTTCTGCGACATGATTTATGTGGTTTGATTTGCTTTTTCAGGTTGACTGCGGTGGGAACAGGCTTCCCAAAAAGCCAGCCCGGGCCAGGGTCAGCAGGGCTTCCCAAAAAGCTAGCCCCGGCCAGGGTCAGCATAGAATGAAGGGACGGCTATTGCCATTGGCAACTTAGCTTTTTAGGTTCCGTTCTGTCAGCAGGCAGGCAGGCGGCATGAGCGGTCTGGTGTCCAAGCAGATTGGAACCAGATAACCTAAAAATTCTTATACAAAATACAAACAAAGAATCCTCAGTATTGTGATTGACCGAACAAACTTGAGGGGGGGGGGGGGGGGGGTGTATGACATAAGTTCTTTCACTTATTAGATTAGTATTTAACCGCATAAATGGGATGGAATACTAAATTATGTAGCTTTCCCAAACAATGCATTCACCCTAGCTTGCAGTTAGTATTGAATTGGTTTTTTTTTTTTTTTTTTTTTTTCCTTTTTCTTTTCTTGCAAAAATTGCTTTGTTTTAATTCTGTTTTGCCTCTAATGAATGTAAACTATAAACTGAGAAGATGGAAGAAACTTTATGTTAAACCCTTACCCTTAGACCTTAGATATGTATCTAAAGTCCTTTGGTTCTGGGCATAGCTGTTCCCATGTCGAAGTTCTTGGAGGTTTGTAGCTCTGTTCAAAAGTGATACCCTGAAAGGCATGGTTGCAGAATCCATGAGAAATCCTCAACTCTGAGATACATATAGAAACTTGAAAGTTGATGCCAAACCAGTTTACATCACTGACCAATCTACGGAAAAAGGAAGAGAAACTATTGGTAGGCAATACGCACGAATGTTACTTTTCTAATTTTTTTCGGAAGATATTAAGAAGAAAATAGGCAGCCATTTGGTAACATAATTATGAAGACTGTTAGTACAGAATCGATTAGGTGTTTGTTTAGGTCCCTCAACACGTCATTGGTTCACATTTGTACATGCCAAAAATATGACTAGAGAAACTCATTGCAAACTCTTCTATCGGTAGAGAACTTATGCAAAATGAATGCAGACATGTAAAAGGTGATCATAAATCATTCAAAATAACTCATGACATAAATATAGAGCAGTAAACTCTCGCACAAGGTAAAATAGGAAAATAATGAAATTCAGGATGTGTGGTTTTACGTTGAGATAAGATGCAAGCAGGATGTAAATGAAAGTCTGACGTATGCCATAATAATCTGGCACTAAATAGTTACTTTTAAAAAATTGTATTTGTTTTGAAAGACAACCGAAAGTATTGGACTTTGAAATTCTTTGCATAAATTTATCGAAGGTTTAAGGTGTGATTGAGTCAATTGTGACAATTCGATCCATATGGTATGATATCGTCCGCTTTAGGCTCAAGGCTAACACGACTTTAAAACGTAATGTACCAAAGAGGATCCAACCTCAAACACATGTAACACATTTCATTCCCTTACTCAGATAATGTGAGACTATAATTCGTAGGTAGGATATCAGCCACTGAGCTCGCGCCTAAAAAAGGTAATATGTAAACCACTGAGCCCACCCACACCCTCACCCTCACCCTCACCCAAACAATGTGGGATTATAACATCTAGGTAGGATGCTAGCCTCTAAGCCAGCCTACACAAAGAATCCTACTAGCCACTGAGCCCACCCACATAAGGAGTTGCTAATGGAGATTTTATTAACCTAAATTAATAAGTTCATAAACCCTACTTGTAATGCCACAAGTGCACGACTGTCTAACTGGTAGAACGTGACAAATAAGGGTCAATCCCACGAGGATTGACAAGACAATCAAATTCTAAGACTTATTTAAACTAATTTAGAGTTTAGGGTTACAACAGATGTAAATTACTAAATTAAAAGAATGAAATTGAACACTTAAAAGATTAATCTGATAAGATGATAAGAGAGTGGACCGAGACATCGAATCCACCACAGGTTCTTCGAGATTTGTGAAATCCAAATTATTGTTTTCAAGAATCAACACGACTAATCTAAAGATTAATCTAAGTTAGCAATTGATTTCAGCAAAGGCATAAACCCCTAGCATTGCACGTCTTTTTATGGCACACACAATCTCAATTTTATTTTAACTAATTTTGAACCCCTAGCATTGCATGTCTTCTTACGACACACACAATCAAAGATTCAAATTAATTGATTAAAGCAGGCTTTGAATATCAACAAAAGGGAATTTCTAACTATTGATTAGTCTATATAATTATTCCGGATATAATCGGTGAAAACAAATTATTGAAATTCAGAAATCAACTGTATTTAATGTTTAAGCATATAGAAAACAATAAATTTAGATACGACAAACTCTAGAAAACCTTGTGGTTTCATATTCGCCTCAGCGCGGGCCTAAAAGATCATGGTGGAGGAGATCACGACACTGGTGTAGGTGAAATCCATCTCATCATGTACACGCATCACGAGAAGGGCTACACGTGGACTGTGGTGGCTCAGACAGGATTCAGGCTGCAAATAACCTAAGTTGGAATAGTGACTATGGTGGTAAGAGAAAAGGTCTGGGGTGCAAATAACCGCAGAATATAAAATTTTTGTTGTTTCCTGCCCTCTTCCCGTGCCTTCGTCCTCCTCCGAGCTTTGCTCTTCCTTGCTGCTTCTTCGTTTTGGTTCACCCGCGAGAGAGAAAAGAGAGAGTGAGAAGGCGCAAGAGAGTGAGAAATACCAGAAGGAGGATGAGAACGAAAGAGAGAAACAGGGGGCAGAGAGCTCTGATTGCTGCTTGGCTGGTGGTATCCTCCGTTGCGAGGTGGTTGCACTGCTGAAGAAGAAGAACATGCAGAGAGAGAGGTACGTCCGGTGATAAGTGGCTTTCTTCCTCGCGGGCTCTGCTGCTGCTCATGTTCTTTTGTTGCGTTGCTACTCCAGTGATGGGCTACTCCAGTGATGGGTGGTGTTGGTTGTTTGTGACGGTGGTCAAGAGAGTGGGAGACAAGAAGAAAGAGAGAAAGGAAGAATCAAGGTGAGGAGGAGGTCTGCTGCTGGATGATGTTGAGGGAAAAGAACAGAGAAGAGGGAGCAGGGATGTGATCTATTGCTTTCTCTTTTGTGCGTGAGAAATGGGGGCAGGGTGACAGTGAGATGGTGGTGATGGCGACATAAGGTCACTGTCGATCCTCCTATCGAGCGAGGATCGCCGATAGGGTGGATTGGCATGGTGGCTAAAAAAGAGAGGAGGGAGCAGGAAACTTAGCAAAAAAAGCTCATCTGAGAAGGGAGAGAAGAAAACCTAAATAGGTTTCTCCCTTTCCTTGTTATTATGGGTTTGGGTTTCTAGGTTAGCTTTTGGGTTTGGGCTTAGGTTAAATTAGGTGAACTTAGGTTTGTTTAGGTTAGGTTTAGATATGTGACCCGCTACTTTGTACCACCATTAGAGTCAACCAATTGATCATTCCTCAAATTGTCGCCTTAATGCGATTTCATCGTTCACGCTCAAATTCCTACAAAAACATGAAAACAAAATAATTAGAATAAAATATAATAATCAAAATACTAAACATATATAAATTAAGGGATATATTATGTAATAATTACGTAAATATCAAATACCCCCAAACCTATATTTTGCTAGTCCTCGAGCAAAACAATAAAAATAAAATTCTAACTCACTTTCGCAGGAATCATCGATTGTACTTACCTTAAACGGGCAACAAGGCTTTAAACCCCTAGATTATCACTAGTGGACGAGTTATAGTCTCGTGAGGGTTTCCAGAAATGTTACCCACAAAAATTATGACTCAATAAATTTGCAAAACATGATAACTTGATCACTCTATCTATTATTCTCAGAGTAATCATCTAATTGCCAAAAATTCTAGAAAACAACTAACATTGTCAGAATAATATATCAAAGAGTCTAACAATGATTAAATAGTGCCCAAAGGTTAAATAAATCTCATCAATTATTCTCAACTCGAAGTGTGTGTGTGCATGGCCTTATCAACATAACTTTCTTTTTCTCAGTAAAGATACGACTAGATAACCTTTGGATAGTACGCTTCGACTACAAATCTTTCTTGTCACTCAGAGATTGGTAAGTTATCACTCAGTTTATATGTGAGAAAGAGAATAAATCATGGAAACACAAACATCTCACATATAATAATAATGAAAAACATAATTTTAAAAGAATGAAATGAATATGATCTCATGGACATGAAAATCAATTACTTTGAGAATGTTGAATCAAACTCTATAGTTCTTGTCTATTTAATCTTCACGTCTATGAACCGGACCTTTACTTAAGATCAATTAGGTCTTTATTAGGTTGAAATGAGGCTAAGATTTTGGCTAACAAGAATGGAAAAAGGTATGTAAAAATTCTCTGAGACTGGATACACCCTTTAATAAACACGCGGGGGCTCTGAAAAGTAAACTAATGTTGTACACCATTAATTTTTCTTCATTCGAAATTTTTCTTCATATATTTTTTATTTTTCTTCGAAGCATCAATCTTTTTTTTTAATTTTATTTATTTATTTATAAAATCAACGACATGCTTTCCCCTTCTGCAAATGAAACATTTCAGTCCCGAGGATTCATAGAATATTTAGTTTTAGCTCTTTTTGTTTGTCCATTTAAAAAATATATCAACCATACACATTCTCAGAGACATTGGATAAGGATAAAAATAGTATGGGATAATACTCCCTAACTGGAGTAGGTAATGGAGATGAGGTTAGCAAAGAAAAAGTTTATTTAAAGGTTCAAAGGGCTGCAAACGAATATTTATCATTAGGTAGGTTAAAAGGCTTAAGAACGGTTCAAAGAAAAAAAATGCCTATATCACTTCTTAAGCTCTAGTTGGTATTATAACATCTCAACTAAGTAAACCAAGAAATTCTAGTGTAATAATTCAATTTTAACAGCATTATCAAAGTAATTAATAAAAGAAACAAGAATAATGAGATCATCAATGAGATAATGCAGATTTAAGAAAAGTCAGAGTTTATTTAATAACCCTCAAGACAAATAGAATGTCTCGACACTCACAAGTCTCCACTATTATTGAAGAATGCAGAAAAACTCATAAACCTCACTCCCAAACCTAAACCAAACATTGTTCTCAATGTATAAAAAAAATATGACAAATGAATGAAAAGATAAAGACGAGAGTTAGAGGAATATTACCATGAGAAAGTTTTTACCAATTTCGATGAATCATCCACCATGAATGCTAAAAAAGATAAGAATTGTGGACTCATCATGATAATTTGATAAAAAAAATACAGGACTAAAAAAAATGTTAAATGAAAAAATTACATGCGTGAGTTGTAAGTCAAAATTGTTATGGAGCTAACGAGTATCAGTGGAATGCAACTAGAAATAACTTGAAAATCAATCTAGACTAACCATAATGACACAACCGAAGCTGGGCTGCCTCCCAAGAGTGCTTGGTTTAACGTCGTCAGCCCGACAAAACACATAAAGTACCCATAAGGCCATGGGTAGTAGAGAAATAGTTCCTCAATCTGAGTACACATGATCCTCTAATAACAACACATCAACCTCGACTTCTTATGCAGGCATCTCTAAGAATGGTTTAAGACGCTGACCATTGAGTTTAAAAGAACGACCATCATTGGGATCAACAATCTCAACAGCTCCATGTGGAAACACTGTTTTCACCGTGTAAGGTCCAGATCATCGAGATCGCAATTTTCCAGGAAATAGACGCAATCGAGAGTTAAATAACAAAACCTTTTGGAAAGGTTCAAAGGACTTGCGAAGAATTGATTTACCATGAAACACCTTCGTTCGTTCTTTGTAGATTTTAGCACTTTGGTAAGCATCATTCCTAATCTCTTCTAACTCATTAAGTTGGAGCTTACGATGTGATCCAGCCTCACCTATATCAAAATTAAAGGTTTTAATAGCCTAATAAGCACAATGTTCCAATTCCACATGCATATGACATGCTTTACCAAAAACAAGTCTATATGGAGACATTCCAAGCAGGGTCTTAAACGTTTTCCTATAAGCCCAAAGTGCGTCATTCAGACGTTGTGACCAATCCTTACGGTCTGGTCGGACATTTTTCTCTAAAATGTGTTTAATTTCCCTTTTGGATATTTCAACTTGCCCACTTGTTTGTGGATGATATGGAGTACCTATTTTATGAGTGATGGAGTATTTCTTATCTAGCAGTTCAAACGGTCTATTACAAAAATGAGAACCACCATCACTTATAACAACACGCGGAGTACCAAAACGAGAGAAGATGTTATCTTTTAGAAATTTGACCACAACCTTGTGGTCATTCGTTTTACAAGGTACCGCCTCTACCCATTTGGAAACATAATCAACAGCTAGAAGAATGTAAATATAGCCAAATGATGGAGGGAAATGTCCCATGAAATCAATACCCCAAACATAAAAAATCTCCACAATGAGAATGTTAGTAAGAGGCATCATATTCCTACGAGAAATGGAACCCATTCGTTGGCATTTATCACATGTAGAACAAAATGCATGGGTGTCACGAAAAATAAAAGCCACACCACAGAACCTTTGCAGCTGTCTTTTTAGAACTAAAGTGACCTCCACACGCATGATCATGACAAAAGGAAATGATACTATGAAATTGACTCTCTGGAACACATCTCCTAATGACCTGATCGGGACAATACTTAAATAAATAAGGTTCGTCCTAGAAGAAATGTCTGACCTCAGCAAGAAATTTAGTCTTATCTTGTTTAGACCAATTAGAAGGGATTTGATCTAAAGGTAATTCACAATATTTGCATACCAAGGTAACTGGGAGATAGCACGTAATTTCTCATCAGAAAATGATTCATTCAAGGGCACATCTGCAGTAGATGATTCTACAAGAAGTGTAGACAAATGGTCAGCTACAACATTTTCGAAACCCTTCTTGTCCTGAATCTCAATATCAAACTCCTGTAGCAATAGGACCCAACAAATCAAGCGTGGCTTAGTATCCTCTTTAGAAAAAAATAACTTCAGCGCTGCATGATCAGTAAAAATGATAACTTTGGATCCTATAAGGTATGACCTAAATTTGTCCAATGCAAAGACAATGGCGAATAACTCCTTCTCCGTGGTGGAGTAATTGAGTTGCGCATCTTGTAGAGTTCTACTGGCATAATAAATAAAATGGGCCTTTTTATCCACCCGTTGTCCTAAGACAGCTCCAACTGCAAAATCAGAAGCATCACACATAAGCTCAAAAAGTAAATTCCAATTAGGAGGTTGGATGATTGGAGTTGAAGTCAACAATTGTTTAAGGTTTTCAAATAGTCTTCATCAAAGACGAAGGCAGAGTCCTTAGCAAGTAAATTGCAAAGAGGACGAGTAGCCTTGCTAAAATCCTTAATGAACCTACGGTAAAAACCAGCATGGCCTCTTCGGTGGTGGAAGACTCAAGATTAAATCAGTTTTTGCTTTGTCAACTTTAATGCCCTTGTTAGAAATTATGTGCCCAAGAACTATACCTTGCCTAACCATAAAATAACATTTCTCCCAATTCAAGACAAAACTTTTCTCTCGACACCTATTTAACACTAGGGTTAAATTATGCAAACACTCATCAAATGAATCCCCAAACACTGAGAAGTCATCCATGAATACTCAAGAAAACCTTTCTACCATATCCGAGAAAATACTAAGCATACACCTCTGAAAGGTGGCGAGCTCATTACACAACCCAAAAGGCATTCTCCGATATGCAAAAGTCCCCAAAAGGCAAGTGAATGTGGTTTTCTCTTGATCGTAAGGTGCGATGGGGATTTAGTTATAACCAAAATACCCATTAAGAAAACAATAGTAATCATGTCTGGCTAATCTCTCAAGCATCTGGTCGATAAAGGGGAAAGGAAAATGATATTTCCTAGTGCCTGAGTTCAACTTACGATAGTCAATACAAACTCGCCATCCAGTGGTCATGTGGGTAGGCACTAACTCATTCTTATCATTTGTGACTACAGTCACCCCCGATTTCTTGGGAACAACCTGAACTGGACTGACCTAAAAGCTATCTGAAATGGGGTAAATAATACCAACATCCAACAATTTGAGCATTTCGGCTCAGACAACCTCCTTGAGATTAGGATTAAGTCTACGTTGCGTTTCACTTGAAGCTTTGGCATTATCTTCCATATGAATACGATGCATGCAAACAGTTGAACTTATTCCTTTAATATTCGCTATAGTCCACCCAAGTGATGCCTTATTTTTTTCAGAACGTTTAGCAACTTTCTTTTCTGTTCAATAGTCAATGTCGATGAAATAATAATCAGAACCTAAAAACTTATACTTGAGTGTGTCAGGTAATGGTTTAAGGTCAAGCTTGGGTGACTTCTCAACTGAAGGGACGATTTTTGACTCACTAAGTGGAGGGGGTTCCACTTTAGACTTCCATGAAGAACTAGGAACCATACTAGGGGATGCATCAAGCAAAACAGTCATTTCCCTAATGAAATTATTAATATCAAAGTCTAAACCAGAATGAGTCAAAAAGTGTTAAGGGGTCATCTAAGGCGGAATGCGAAAAGGAATTTTCCATCAAACTATCAATCATGTCAACCTCATAGATATCCTCGGACTCGGGAGGTTGTTGACTAACATTAAAAACGTTGAGTTCGACGGTCATGTTGCCAAATGACAATTTCATAATTCCATTTCTGCAATTAATAATGGCATTGGATGTGGCCAATAATGGTCAACCCAAAATGATTGGAATGTGACTAGAGGGATTGCGAACAGGTTGTGTATCAAGAACTATAAAGTCCACAGTGTAATAGAAACTTTCAACCTTGATAATCACATCCTCTATAACACCACGGGGGACTCTGATAGACCTATCTTCCAATTGCAGTGTTACTCTAGTTGGTTTTAACCCACCGAGACCTAATTGCTCATAAATAGAATATGGCAATAAATTAACGCTCGCCTCTAAATCCAATAATGCCTTATCTATCATATGATCACCGATAATACAAGAAATAGTCAGGCAACCAGGATCCATATACTTAGGTGGGGTTCTATGTTGAATAATTGAGCTCACTTGCTCGATGAGGAAGACTCTCTTTTGCATATGTAACTTCCGCTTCTGTGTGCAAAGATCTTTCAAAAACTTGGCATAGCTAGGAACTTGCTTAATAACATCGAGTAATGAGATATTTATGTGAACTTGTTTAAAAATTTCCATTACGTCATTTACATTTGTTCCTTTTTTTGCCGGAGCCAATCGTGACGGAAACGGGGCTCTAGGCAAATAAGATGCCTGAGTGGGGTCAGAGTCAACAGGAGCATCTGTAGAAGGTGAGGTTTTATCAGCCTCTTTGTCAAATGGAGGTGCAACCCGCTTTGACTTAGACGGGGATGCAACGACACTCAAATCGGGCACTTGTACCCGATTGTCAACCTATTTTTCACTCCTAAGGGTAGTAATAGATTTGACATCTTCATTGCAGGACTAAGATGTACTACCAACTACGAATTGACCCTTTGGGTTTGGAACATGTTGACTAGGAAATCTCCCTGACTCTCTTTCAAAAGAAGACTAAGTAATCTTACTCACAGCTATCTCAAGTCTATTGAAGGCTAGAGATTGGTGTTGAGTCGTGGCTTTTAACTCAGATATGTCCTTAGAATTCTGCTCAATTATACTTTCTGAGCGCTGCAAAAACCGATTAACCATTTCCTCTAAACTTGATGAGTTTGATGGAGGAACTTGGTTAAGGTGGGCCTAATAGGGCTAGGGGCTTGAGGATCCTGAGAGACAACAACATGTCCTCCTTTGTGTGGGCCATGGGCCCAGGTGAGACTTGGATATTTGGTGAACCTTGAATTGTAATAGTTAGGTTGTAGATTATTGCCAGGTCGCTGCATCGCGTTAAAGGAGTTGACTTGCTCAACATAGTATGCAGGATAATCGTTTTGCAAGTCACAATTAGCTATTGAATGACCAGGACTTGAATATGCAGCACAAACTTCAGATGAAGCGTTTGCGGGAAGTGCAGGTTGACTCAAATTCAAAAGCACATCTATCTTTTGAGTCATGGTCATAACATCCGTCTCTAATTTCTAGGTAAGAGGGGGATGAATAGATGTATCTCTAACTTCATATATACCGCCCTTATGCCTATTAGACTCCTTTATCGAATAATCCCATTGTTCAAAATTTTTGAAAAACGTCTCAAAGAATTCCCATATTTCATTGATGCTCATTTTCATTAGTGACCCACCACTAGTGGCATCAATCATACGACGGTTTTGAAGAGTTAAACCGTCTTGGAAGTATTGAACTAGTTGCCACTTCTCAAATCCGTGATGGGGACACCTGATAATGAGTTCATTGAACCTTTCCTAGCATTCATAGAAATGTTCGCCCTTTTTTTTGCTGAAAATTAGATAAATCTCGTTGGATGGCATTCGGGTTACTCGCGAAGCGTAATATTTCACTTCGTTCCCACTTGAGCTCCTAGTGTGTGATTGCCTGCGAAATAAATGCAAAAAATAATTCAAACTCAAGCAAATAAAACAAATAAGAAAGTGACTTGTAACACTGTTCCTAAAAATAAAATTAAACCTAATTTATAAACTAGCAAAGACAACCCTAGATTTCGATTGTATCGTTACAATCCCCGGCAACGGCGCCAAAAAATTGATGGAGATTTTATTAACCTAAATTAATAAGTTAATAAACCCTACTTGTAATACCACAAGTGCACGGCTGTCTAACTGGTAGACAATGGAAAATACGGGTCGATCCCATGAGGATTGACAAGACAATCAAATTCTAAGAATTATTTAAACTAATTTAGAGTTGGGGGTTACAACAAATGTAAATTACTAAATTAAGAGAATGAAATTGAACACTTAAAATATTAAACTGATAAGATGATAAGAGAGTGGACCGAGACATCGAATCCACCACAAGTTCTTCGAGATTTGTGTAATCTAAATTATTGTTTTCAAGAATTAACACGGCTATTCTAAAGATTAATCTAAGTTAGCAATTGATTTAAGCAAAGGCATAAACCCCTAGCATTGCATATCTTTCTACGGCACACACAATCACATGTTTATTTTTAACTAATTTTGAACCGCTAAAATTGCATGCCTTCTTATGGCACACAATCACAGATTCAAATTAATTGATTAAGGCAAGCTTTGATTATCAACAAAGGGAATTTCTACTACCGATTAGTCTAGATAATTATTTCGGATATAATCGGTGAAAACTAATTATTGAAATTCAGAAATCAAATGTATTTAACGTTTAAGCATATAGAAAACAATAAATTTAGATACGACAAACTCTAGGAAACCCAGTGGTTTCATCTTCACCTCGGCGCGAGGCCTAGATGATCATGGTAGAGGAGATCACGACACTGGTGTAGGTGGAATCCATCTCAGCATGTACATGCATCACGAGAAGGGTTGCACGTGGACTGTGGTGGCTCAGACAAGATCCGAGGTGCAAATAACCTGAGTTGGAATAGTGACTGTGATGGTACAAAGCAAGGGTCTTGGGTGCAAATAACCATAGAATCAAAATTCTGTTGTTTCCTGCGCCTTCGTCCTTCTACGAGCTTTGCTCTTCCTCGCTGCTTCTTCGTTCCGATTCACCTGCGAGAAAGAGAAAAGAGAGAGTGAAAAGGCACAAGAGAGTGAGAAATACGAGAAAGGTGAGAACGGAGAAGAGAAACAGGGGGGCAGAAAGCTCTGATTGCTGCTCGGCTAGTGGTATGCTCTATTGCGAGGTGGTTGCATTGCTGAAGAAGAAGAACAGGCAGAGAGAGGGACATCCGGTGATGGGTGGCTTCATAGCTTTGTTGCTGCTCCTGTTTTTTTGTTGCGCTGTTTACTCCAGTGATGGGTGGTGTTGGCTGTTTGTGATGGTGGTCAAGAGAGAGGGAGACAAGGAGAAAGGTAGAGAGGTTGCAAAATGAGAGAGGAAGAATCAAGGTGAGGAGGAGGTTTGCTGTTGGACGGTGTTGAGGGAAAAAACAGAGGAGAGGGAGCAGGGATGTGATATGTTGCTTTCTGTTTTGTGCGTGAGCGATGGGGGCAGGGTGACAATGAGACGGTGGTGATGGCGAGATGAGGTCGTTGCCAGTCCTTCTATCGAGCGAGGATCGTCGGCTGGGTGGATTGGTGTGGTGGCTAAAAAAGAAAGGAGAGAGCAGGAAACTTAGCAAAAAAATTTCATCCAAGAAGGGAAAGAGAAAACCTAAATAGGGTTCTCCTTTTCCTTGTTATTATGGGTTTGGGTTTCTAGGTTAGCTTTTGGGCTTGGGCTTAGGTTAAATTAGGTGGACTTAGGTTTATTTAGGTTAGGTTTAGATATGTGACCCGCTACTTTGTACCACCATTAGAGTCAACCAATTGATCATTCATCAAATTGTCGCCTTAATGCGATTTTATGCTCAAATTCCTACAAAACATGAAAACAAAATAATTAGAATAAAATATAATAATCGAAATACTAAACATATATATATATATTAAGGGATATATTATGTAATAATTACGTGAATATTAGTTGCCAGCCTCAAAACTCGCCCACACAATATAGTCTGTCAGCTTCAGAGTTCACGCACACAAGGTGTTACATTCCACCCCCCCCCCTAGGGAGCCCAACATCCTCATTGGCACACTTCTGATTTGGTTCGGCTTTGATACCATTTTGTAACGACCCGATCCACATGGTACAATATTGTCCCTTTATGTCCATGGCTCGCACAACTTTAAAACACGTTGTACCAAGGGAATCCAACTCACACATATATAACACATTTCCTTCCCTAACCCGCCAGGTAATGTGAGATTATAACACCTCGGTACCCTGCCAACCTCTATGCCTGCCCCCACACAAGGTAACATATTACATTAATACCATAAGTTTCACAAGTTTAATTGATTCACTTGAAAGTGAACACATAGTTAAAAACCTTTTGCAAAATACCCAAAGGAAATCTTAAGCATGCAAGTTGAACATACAAACAATATAACAATGTAAAAATAGCTTAACTAAGCATGCAAGGTAAAGAAAATTGAATCATGGGGAGAAGAAAAAAATCAAAAAATACCGATATAATGAGGTTCACCTATACCAGGTTTTGATTGGTCCCAACCAATTACTTCCTCGATGGAAAGGGCTTGCAAGCCTCAAGTTTTTATTCCTTGATTAAATGAGAATGTCATTCTCAATCAACGTTCCACAACCTTGCAAGGTCTATATCATCACACTCCTATGAGTCTTACCAACACGACCGAAATGCTTTGATACACTACGACCAATTCTTACAAACGTGTGTTTAGGATCTCAAAGATACAACTTGGATTTATGTTCTTCTTCGTGAGACTTACTGAATAGCCAAATATCACACCATCATGGGATGCAAAATAAACCAAAGCTTACCACCTGCTTGGGATCACATGTGACATTTACTCATATGAACCCATTCCACAGATTCAAGAACTCACATGAAGTGAAGGTGAGTTTAGGCAAGGCTAACACTCAAACGGTTTTATCTTTTCTAGTGACACTCATTTGTCGGATAAAGAGGCTTAAAAACTCTTACATTCACTCACTAGTGGAATGTGAAAGCTTCACTCAAGGATGAAATGAAGTGGTTAAAGGCTCAATGACTCGTCAAAAGAGGTATACCAATACAAAGCACTCTTCAACTCTTCTTTTTCACTTATGTTTTATTTTTTCTTTAAATAAACAAATAGCTCATGAAAATAGGAAAAATTTCTTCCTAAACACCATAAATTTCCCACAAAGGATATGAATTTTGAGAGGGTGAATAGATCTCTCTAAGGGAAAAGACTTCAATAAGATGAGAACATGAGGGAAGAGTCGGTTCCTATTTATGGAACCAATCTGGACGTTGTGAAGACGACTTCATTTTCTCACCACCTGCTTTTTAGAATAACTTCTTGCTTTGTCAGAACAACTATCTACTAAAATTGACTTGTCAAAGGGTGAAGTCGTTGCCTGCCTTGAACAACTTTTTAAAACAAAATCTTATCCTTTGTCACATGTCTTTGTTAAGTGGAAATGGGCCGGGTTGATCCGTCTAGACGGGTTGGCTGGCTAAGTAAGCCAAATTCAAAACGACCCATTTTGTTATCGTGCCTCTTCAGAAAATCCAAACCCAATTCGTAAATGGACTAGCCCGACCCGTCGTGACGCGTTGATGTGAAACAAAGTTTATATTATTTTAATAAATGATATAATCAAAGAATTTCACCAATAATTTGTACAAGGAAATATTAAATTAGTACATGTTTGATTTAATACTTATTATATAGTTTCCAAAATATTTACATAAGTAAAGTTTTAAACCAACTATTCTTAATTTGTAAAGATGATGTGATTAATGATTTTGTCAAGTTCAAATCATTTTCGAATTTACCAATAAAATGACATACATAGTATATTCTTATCAATTTTATTGTTCACGGGCTTATACGGGTCATAATGTGTTATACTAGCTCAACCCGACCCTTTAACTTACAAGCTTGGAGGGCTGGGTCGAAATGATTCAAAATCTATGAAGCCTTAACTCCAACCCGTATATAATGAGCGAGCATCAAGCCGGGCTGATAGGTTCATGCCAAATTGCCAGCACTAGCCTTTATATTTGACATAGACATCACCTTTTGGCACATGGGGATGTCTTTAGAGAGAATATTTTCAAAATAATATTCATTTTCAAATTGGAGAAAGCCCAAATTCAGACTTTGAAATTTGGTTCCAACTCATTTTTGTCCGCAAATAGTTTTTGACACTTCATTTAAATTTTGACCATCCATAAGCTATTTTTGGCTTGCCTTGGTCTTCATACCTTTGACTTGTCTTCATAAGTCGACTCCAATTGTTTTGTCCTTTGACAATGATCCCCATGAGTTAGATATCATTGACTTGATCTTTACAAAGCATAGACTTAATCCCAATCACTCGATGTAGGATTTATGAATTCATCATATACTTTTACGTTATTTTGACATAATTCTAAATAGATTTTTCATAAATACAAAAATAAGATGTACATTCCAAATACATTTTTACGTTGGTAGAAATCATATTCAAAATATATAAACATGTAAAAGTTGATCATAATTTACATTAACTTATATAACATAAATGTAGATACTTGGGTAGTAAATTCCCACAACTTAATTCTGACTTTAAAAAGTGAAACAAAAGAAGAACATAATGAAATTCAGAATGTGGCGTCACTTCAAGAGAACACGGTAGCAGGGCTATACCTATGATAACAAAATGTATTCAGACAAAGAAAACTTGTCAATAGCAGATGTAAAGACTACGACTCCGCTTGGTATCCTGTAAAATAATGCAAATGCATTCCTTTGCAGGCGGTTACAAAAAATAGGTGCTTGATAAGATTTACATAATGTAGTCTTTACAAAATCACCCAGGAGCGTGCTCAATCTACTGACCACATTCAAACACCACCGCAACAGAACTGAACTAACCATGTTCGAAAGGACCAAGAGACCCTTGCAAAATTTCAACGAGTAAATTCCTACACAAGGAAATGGTCTACGAAATGATGAAATTCCTACACAAGTCCCATTCAAGATCGAAGTCACAAATCCTAACGTGTTTTACAAATTGGCCCGATCGTTGTTTTCTGATACACTTATGAAGACTCCTCTACCAAAGAAGTTCACTCCTCCAAAGTTCGAAGCTTATGATGGCACTACTGACCTGGTGGACCATTTGCGACACTTCCACTACATGATGGCACTGAAAGAAATCACAGAGTATTCTGTGCCGAACCTTTCCAACCAGCTTTACATCCATGATGATGAGCTAGTTCAATAGTCTGCTGCCCAGGTCAATAGATTCCTTCTAGGTGTTAGCCACTGCCTTCATCACGAGATTCATTGGCAACCAGTGAATGAGAAAGGGATCACACTGCTTGCTACAAGTCAAGCAGAAGGCTGACGAAACCATCGAAAACTACGTTACTTGTTTTATTGACTAATTAACCATAATTGACGGCTGTAGGGATGACATGACCATCGCCACCTTCACTTTCGACTTGAAAAAGGACTGTTCTACAATTCTGTGAACCTAGACTCTCCAAAAAACATGGCAACCTTATTAAAGACCGCCCAAAAGTACATCACCCTCGAGGAGATGTTGGCTGCTAAGAAGAAGAACGAATTTGAAAGCTTTCCCGGCAAATCGGGAGAGGAAAAAAGAAAGACGAAGGGACTACAGGCTTCAAGAAGAAAATTTCCAGTCGAAAAGGAATCGAACCATTGGAAAGTTATAATTTAACCAGCAAGAACCCGACAAGCTACAATCGGGAAGACCCAAACGTAAACGGGTAACAAATGTGGTAAAAAAAGACGTATAAACCATACACAACTTTAAAAACAAGTTGAACGAACATCTTAAAGTCCATGAAGTGGGAGGATATCAAATGGCTAGTCAAAATGAGAGAAGACCCAAACAATCGAGATAATAGCAAGTGTTGCTCTTTTCACAAGGATCACGAGCGCGACACAAAAGACTGTTACAATTTGAAAGATGAAATTGAGTATTGGATCCAGAGAGAGTGACTCGGAGAATTCTTCGGGCAGCCAGACAAACATTCTAAAGGAAAAGAGAAGGAAGACACCACTACAGGGTCACAAGAACAACCTAGAGAACTGATATATGCCAGCATAGCTAGAGAAAAAGAGCAATCTGACTGATCAAAAAAATGATCAGTAGTATCGCCCACTCGAACTGATCTAAATCAAAGCAGGGGAACCAATATCATTGAAGGAGATCAGCCAGCCACACGTGGATGCCATTATCCAGAAGAGTCACTACCTCAACTCGCAATGGGGGACACAAAGACGTTTGCATTTCAAGCGGAGATTAACCAGCTGATAAGGTTTGAGGGTCTCATTGACAAATGCGAGCTCGATTCCCAACCAAGAGCTCTTTATCCACATTGTACCCGACAAGGCCAACAACACATCCTCCATCATTGACAGTGGGTTTGGCATGATCAAATCTGATTTGGTGAACAATCTCGGTACCATTGCAAGATCTAAAGACAAGGAATTCATGGAAGCCTTGGCAGTTGGAGCTGATGTGAGTATGATTGGACAATTCGGTGTTGAGTTCTACTCAGCTTACATTATTCCTTAAAAGGTCATCAGTTGGAGTACCTTGAAGAACGCATACTCAAGGATATTATTAAGAAACATTTTGATTTCATTAATGAAGGGAAAAATCTCTATAATTCAAGCTCAAGTCATATACATAGTTGAATGCACTCAATCCAGGAAATCAACCAAACACTAGACAATCAGAAGGAGGAGGAGACGATTGTTCTTCATCAACACCCAAGTAGACTTCAAGACAATCTGAAATCAAAGCTGATCCAGAACATACATAAGTACTCCACAACAAATGGTCGCCCAATAAAGCCCAAGGCATACAAAAGCCAGCCTACCATGCCAGCAAAACATTTGTGAATGCATAAGTGAATACACGGCTCTTGAAAAACAAGCATTCGCCCTGGTCGTATCTTCAAAAAGCTATGACCATACTTCTAAGCTCATCCCATCACAGTCACGATCGAACAACCATTCTGATTAGCGCTGCACAAACTAGAATTAATCATAAAAATGGTGAGGTGAGCAATATTGACGAACATCGACCAAAAAGCAATCAAGTGAACGAACACACCAAACAACTATCCACGAATGAATCGCAGAACATCCAACCAAAAGAGAAGTGGAGCAGAAATAATCTTGCACAACTCAAAAGGCGTAATATTGAAAAAGACAAGTAAAATTTAGATTCAAAGCCTCAAACAACAAAGTCAAGTATAAAGCAGCGACAACGGGATTGCAGTTGGCCAAACACTCAGAAGTGACAGAAATCAACATCTTCACCAACTCCAAACTAGTGGCCAACCAGTTGAATGTCGAATGTCAAGCTTAGGACAACTCAATACTAGGAAATCAAGTGCAAGAAAACTTAAGTATCGAACAATACTTCTCAACAACCACCCGCCCACAAGCAAGCAAACAAACCGAGATGATCACCAACATTCTGAACCAAAAAAAATTTGGGCAAAGGATAACAAAGAAGCACTAAGAGTCATATTAGATCCTATCACACATTCAATGTCGACAACTAGGCAAATCAGTAACGCTGGCAAAAATCAACAGAGCAAGAATATACTGGTTGAAAGACACAAAGGGAGAACAACTACTACGAACATGAAATGTCGAGCACTTGAACTGGGATTATCAATAAACTTCCAAATTCAAACCCTCCATCTTACATTAAAACAATCAAGTTCAGTCAAGTCATCAAAGTCAGACTATGCATCTACTCGTAAAGCAACTAGCACGACCATCATATCGAGCTACGAGTAAAACTAAAAGGCCAGGACGAATAAGTCAGACGTAAACATACAACTTTTGGTTTAATCAACCATGAAGTAAACCTTCAAAAGTCTGCTCGTATAAGTCAGACTTACTTGTAAAACCTTCTGGCCTGACCAATATGTCGGACCATGAAATAAACCTACAAAAGTCTAAATGTATGAGTCAGACCTACTTGCAAAAACTTCTGGCCCAACCAACATGTTGGACTACGAAGTATAATTACAAATGCCTGAATGCAACAATCAAACCTATGTGTAGAGCCTCCTAGCCTAACTAAGAAGTCAAACCACGGAATACGCTCAAGGGAAGTAAGAAGAAATGAAAGTTTTAGATAGACAAGAAATAAGTGCAAAGGCAGAAATCCAGTCAAAACTAAACTACTAAGATACGTAAAGTACGAGTAGCAAGATCAACACACATTTATTGTGTACGACTAGACATCGTGATTGATCCAGACAATAAAACTACGACCACGTCGATTTACAAAGACACGATCCAGCAAAAAAGACATGCACATCAGAAAGCAATAAATGCGAGAAAGACAAAATATAAGAACGTCAACAAAAAAGAAATTGTCATTCATAGCTCTATTCAGTTACATCTAGATAAGAAAATACAACAAGTTGGAGAGGAAATAATAGAAGTGATCAGAGAATCACTAGTAGGAACACTCAAAGGAGGATGGACAATGATAACAAAAAGGTTTTTGCCTTCTGTCATAAGAAGTGCCAATGAAAGATTGACTGTGAGGAATTGAAAATTGCAATAGAAAAGAAAAAGAAAAACCAGATGCAAATGTGGTGCATAATTTGGATGAAGATTAGAATGAGGATGGTGCGTATTCGTTGTCTGTAACTTCAACATTGGTGAGTCATTCTGATGAATGGCTGCTTGATTTGGGTTCTACCTATCACATGAGTCCTCGTCGGGACCATTTATCTAATTTTAAAGAGATGGATGGCGGTATTGTCATATGAACAACAATGATGAATGCAAAATTGCAGAGATAGGTAAAATCAAGTTGAAACTGCATAATGGACTTGTTCGAGTTTTGAATGATGTTCAGTATGTACCGATTTATTGAAAAATCTCATCTTCATCAGTGTTTTATAGTCCAAAGGTTACAAGGTTATGGTAAATAGTGGAACTCTAAAAGTCATTTTTGGTGCACTGGTAATTTTGAGAGCTCTTAAGAAGGGTAACTTATACTTCTTGTAGGGAACAAGTAATGTAGTTGATTCTTGCTCTCCTTCCTTGTTGCTTACCTAGACTTGCACAGGTAGCAAACGTGAGCCAAGGACCAATGTGTGGTGGCTAATGGCACTCTGATGTTTAAGTTAGATAATGCTTAGGAGAGGCTTAAAACTGTAAACTAGTTTGTATGAAATACCTCTAGTTCATTGATCTTATCTCCCTTTTATAGTGAACGAGTCCTTGTTCAGCTAGGCCTTTGGTGGCATAGTTTAGGAAAAGTGATCTTGCTATGGATATCCTTTTCTAATTGGGAGCTGTCCATGTGGGATAATTTCCCTACACGACTTGTGCTCCTAAATCTGCGGGAGAGGTTTCCCTTTCTGAGTGTTGTCCATGCAAGGAAGTTTTCTTGCCTGACTTTTACTCTAATATATGTTTCCTAGTCGAATCCAATGTGTTGCTAGCCTGACTATTTTAGGTAGATCTCTCAGATACTTGCCTTAGAGGTCTTACGAGTATTGAGTCTGACCACATGACGTGTGGGCTTACTGGCTCATTGCAACTCAGACCTAATTGTCTGGATTCTACCAATGGTGGGCTTAGTGTTTTGTGGTCTTCGCTGGATTGAGCGAGCAATCAGGCCAACTTCATTCTGTTGACGAAATTACCATGACACGTGTACGATGCTGATTAGAGGACGGTTTGGTGTACCATCAAAAGGTAATCGAAAAGTTGTATTTTGTGGAACTTGTGATGTTGAAGGCTCTGTAGATGTTGCTTCTAGTGGAGTTATTGATAACTCCAATGATGTTTGTATGGATACTTTGAGGGTTTGGCATTTGCATATAAGTAGTAAAGGTGAGAAATTTCTGCACGAGTTGTTGAAAATATGTTTAGTAGAAGATATGATGATATGTAGTATGGAAGTTTGTGAACACTATATTTTCGAAAAGTCTGGTTTGAGACTCCATCCTAGTCAAGGTGGAGTTGGATTGTTAGTTTGAGCATGTTTTGGTGGATGTCACCTTCGGGTATATGGCGCCTATGCGCGTGTTTGGAGAGGTGAGACCCTCAATCTTGGATAATCAGTATTGGTTTGATTATGTTCGCTAGAAATTGGTTGCTTGTTTCTGTTCGTGTTTGTTGTGGTAGGTCAGATTTGTGAAATCTTCACTAAGGTGGAGAATTGTTGAAAAATAGAGAGGAGTACCTCTCAAGTGGAAGCTACTGGAATCAATAGAATGTGCAAAAACATTGGTTGGCAGCAGTTGGCTTGTGGGCAAATCTGACAGTGAACCTACAACAAACTATGTTGAAAATGGCATAGAAGAACAAGCTGGATTAGGGCTAGAAGAGAAGAGAGAAAAAGGTGGTGGAAGAATTTCCACCATCCTCCACCACAACCATTGAAGGCTATAAAACAAGAAGGGGTTTCCTAATTTGAGATCACCCTCAATCGATTTGGGTCTGTTAGGGTTTTCTTCCCCTTTTGTTGATGTGTGTGTGTGTGAGGTGAGGAAGAAAGGGAAGTGAGGACCGTGGTTCCAGAATTAGGGTTATTAAAAAAACCCTTTTGTTTGTGATAGGGAAGTGAGGAGAGAACGAGGTTGTGATATACGCACCCCGAGTATTTGTGGTATCATTTAGACATTGTATTGTGTTGGAGACTCTCTCCAGTTGTATTCTTTCATCTCAATACTAAAGTTGTTCTCTTTGTTCGTGGACGTAAGCAAGTTTGTTGAACCATGTAAATTTGTTGTTTCAGGTATTAGTATTTTGCTTTTTAACTTTGCATTTCGATATTTGTAACACTACTGCATATAACAACACTTTCGTCTTTTCTTCAAGGAGTTGTTTGACCTATAGATGCAATTCCTTTATTTCCTCCCCATTGTCTTCTTTAGGTTCCTCCTCACTGGAATCCTCATCTTCCATATCGTCTTGGTCGAGAGAGTCAAAAGCAAATTTTGGGTTGTTCACTGAGTTTTGGTTGCCATGTATGGTTCTTTTCTGCCATATCTTGCTTGATTCTTCTTATTCTTCAAGATCAATTACTTTGTTTTATAAAATTCATTCTCTATGTTAGTTCCCACTTTCATGAAGCCATCTTCCTCCACCTTTTTTCATGTTTCTGTTATTTATTTGTGTTCATCTTCCTCCACCCTTTTTACGTTTTTGTTATTTCTTTGTGTTCTTCGATATTTTTGTGACACTATTTGAATGTTCACTACACCAAAAGGGCTTATTAGCTACACAGGGGTGGCCACGGTTCTAAGCCATTGGTGTGTTTGCCACGGCTAAAAACCGTGGCTATAGTGCCCAACGGCTTAAAACCGTGGCTAAAAAAAGGCTTGGCCACGGTTCTAAACCGTTGGTGTGTTTGCCACGGCTAAAAACCGTGGCTATAGTGACCCACGGCTTAAAACCGTTGCAAAAGTGCACGTGTGTTGCACGTGGACGTGTGGAGAAGTAGGTCGATTTCTCGTGGGCGAAATTTTGGGAAAAAAAATTGCTTCCCGCGTTCCCGCTCCATCTTCCCCCAACTCTGCAATTTTCAGCCCTTAATTTGCTTCAAACCCTAAAATTTCAAGGAGAGGGAAAGAGAGAAGGAGAAGGAGAAGAAGAAGGAAAGAGAGAGGAAGAAGTCGAGGAGGAGCAGTAGTCGGTCGAGAAGGCAATACGAAGAGTGTAGAAGGCGAGACAGAGAGAGCCTCTTCTTCTAGGGATCGGTTCTTCAATCTGTGACCCTAGACTTTGTAAGTTTTCTTTGAAAGATCGCTATCTGCTTGTTTAGATCTTCCTTCTTACGAAGGCATTCTATTATTGTATTTTGCGTCTTCCTTTAGAAAAGAATTTGGAGTTAAGAACGATTTGTGAAGAAAATGGGGCGGATGTTGGCTCCGTTGGTGGGGATACTTCTTCTATTGTGGTGCTTGGTATCAGTTGCTAGTCTATTTTATTTGGTAATTTAACATGAGTTTCTAAAATTCCAGCTTGAAGGCATTGTAGTAGACCAGAAGAGAGCCAAAAAGAGCTCTCAAATTGTTACTGAGGAACAAGTGTCTCTAGGAGAAAGCGGTAGCCCCAACAGAATATCTGAAGGTATAGTGAAGTGCTTGTCAAGCATTTTCTTAAGGATGAACTCACACAAGAACAAAGGGGTGGTGGAGTTGGAGATGAATGCTGCATTATCTGGATTAGCTTCGCGTGAAAATTGTAAAGAAATGGAATTTCGAGATCCATATGGTATTTGTAGAGAATTTGGGAAGAGAGACATTGGGCCGTATAAGCATATATGTGCAATAGAAGCCAGTTCTATGACATTTATCCATCCCACTTGGAAAAAAAATTTCTTCCTTCTAATACGCAGATTAAAGTAAGTTTTTTAACATTGAATTTCAACAAGAATTGGTCAGTGACACTATAAGCATTGTAGTACTCACAACATTTTTTTTTTAATTTCAGGCTTCTACTTGGGTAGCTTGCTTCAGTTGAGTTACGTGGTCTTAGCCATCAACAGAAGCTAGCATTCTGGATTAAAGTCTACAATTCCACCAAAGGGGTTGGCATGTGCATTGCTGCATGTATTTATTTCTTAAGTACCTTTTGTTTTCCACTATGCAATCTGCGTATTACAACCTTGGAGTTGTATATTCTGAAATGATGCAGTACGATATGGCTCTTAGTTGCTATGAGAAGGCTGCCCTTCAAAGGCCTATGTATGCTGAAGCATATTGCAACATGGGTGTTATCTATAAAAATCGTGGGGATTTGGAATCAGCTATATCTTGTTATGAAAGGTACTAACTAGTTTGTTATTGATTCTTCTTGGATGCTAACCTTTCGTTTCATGCTGTTTGATACCTCCATTGACTTGACATTCAGATTTACTATTTGTATCTCAGGTGTTTGTCTGTTATGGATGTGATATTCCCATTATTTGTGATGAGCCTTTCGCCTTGTTTATTCCATCTTACTGAAGTGCTTACTCTAGTTACTAAAGCTTTGTCGCATGGAACATGACTACATGTTGCGTATAATGTTAAAATGAGGTCCACTGTTTACAAACTTTTCAGTGTGTTACTATTAAAATTGCAAACTGCATATTACTTTTTTTCCTCTTCCGACAGTTGGTATTTGAAGTGCTTTTGGGTTGTGATAGAACGGTTTTTGGATGAACATGTAACTGATGTGCATGTCATGTATACAAAATCAAACTGTCTCTGAATTGAAAGACTTTGTTAGGAAGCTCAATTCATTACCAGAAATCAGTGTAAGTCTGTCCTCTGATGTATCCGTTAATTTGGTTCAAGTAGCCTCATGAATCTTATGCTGCACCTTCTGCTTAATTTGTCACAGAGGCACATAAATCTTGCTCAACATTATCTACATTACATCAAAGCCTTCAATCCTTGGACGACTTGACATGGAGCACCTGGTTGTAGAGGGGGAGAGTTATGACATGTGAGTTGAATCATACTTCTAGCTGCACTTTTGGTAACATAGTATTATGTAAGATGGATTTCTTGCCTTTATAAGAAATTCCTAATGGAATGAGTGCATCATTCTTTTCATTAAATAAAGTAAGATGTTTCATTGATGCAGATGCTTTGAGTACATTGAAGAAATGATCCATAAGCAGGAACCTATTGTCAATGTGTTAAGGCTGCTGATACTGTTCTCTGTCACAAATTAGGATTGACCAAGAAACACTTCGATTATTTGAGGTAAGATTTGTTCAATTACAAAAATCTGTGTACTGCCTTATGTTTTTTCTCTAGTCATTTGACATAATTGCTCAAGATGTGGATTTATTTTTTATTTTATTCTTGTGGTTTAGGAGAGAACTACTTCACTGTTATGGATTTGAGCACATGGTGACATTGAATAATTTGGAAAAAGCTGGATTGTTAAAGAAGCAGGTGTGTTGTCATTGATCTTGATCTTGATCTTATAGTATGAGGAATATGGTGAAGACTTTATTGACATGTTGGACGGGATGTTCTCGTTTGTATTGTATGATAATCGTGACAACAACTTTCTTGTGGCCAGAGATGCCGTTGGAATCACTTCCCTCTATATTGGATGGGGACTTGATGGTAGGTTTGATTAGTCTTTACCGTAAACTTTAAGCATTTCACCACCTAATTATTATGTCTTTGTCAATTATTTATTCTTCCCCTGTTTTTACTCAGGTTCAATTTGGATTTCTTCTGAAATGAAGGGACTAAATGATGACTGCGAACACTTTGAGTTATTTCCTCCTGGTCACCTTTACTCGAGCAAAAATGGTGGCCTTCGTAGGTGGTACAACCCCACATGGTTTTCGGAAATTGTTCCATCTACTCCTTATGATCCCTTGTTCTGCGACACTCTTTTGAAAAGGTGAGACTAGCTAGTAGTATCAGGTCTCTTGGTAATTTGAAACATAAAATGAAAGAATGTTGTTGATATATTCATGCTAACTTTGAATTGATTTTCTTATCATAACTTTTACAGGCTGTGATCAAGAGACTTATGACTGATGTACCCTTTGGAGTTCTTTTGTCTGGGGGACTCGATTCATCTTTAGTTGCAGCTGTCACGGCTCGTTACTTGGCTGGCACAAAGGCTGCCAAGCAATGGGGGGCGCAACTTCATTCTTTCTGTGTTGGCCTAGAGGTTGATTAATTCCAACTGTCCATGAAATATGACAATATTTGTTCTGTTAAATTATTAAAAAAAATGTTCTAACAATATGGCATTTTCTATGTTATCAGGGATCACCTGATTTGAAGGCAGGAAAGGAGGTTGCAAGATACTTGGGCACAGTTCACCATGAGTTTCATTTCACTGTTCAGGTACTGAACCTTAAATAAGCACTTCAACGTCAAAGAGGATGTTGGTATTTCTTAGGATTGTATTGGAAGAAGTGTCAATCCAATAGCTGATTTTGTTTTTTGGTTTGTGACAGGATGGGATTGACGCAATTGAAGATGTCATCTACCATGTTGAAACATATGATGTTACAACAATCCGAGCAAGTACTCCTATGTTCCTTATGTATCACAAAATCAAGTCTTTGGGAGTGAAGATGGTGATATCTGGAGAAGGTTCTGATGAGATATTTGGAGGGTACTTGTATTTCCACAAGGCACCCAACAAAGAAGAATTTCACTGTGAGACCTGTCACAAGGTATACAAAGTTTATTTCTTTTCACTATTCTTGATTATTGTATATATGTATCTCTAAAAAAATTGCTCAAGTTCTCTTCCAACATAAATTACAGATAAAGGCCCTGCATCAATATGATTGCCTAAGAGCTAATAAATCAACCTGGGGTCTTGAAGCTCGTGTGCCATTCTTAGACAAAGAATTCATTAACATTGCCATGGATATTGATCCTGAGTGGAAAATGGTATGTCTATGAAACAAAACATCCCTTGGGTTGCTCAAGTTCATGAAACAATAACAGTGAATTAGTCTTAATTTTTGTTATTTGGTGAACAGATCAAACCTGATCAGGGACGTATCGAGAAATGGATACTAAGGAGGGCTTTTGATGATGAGGAGCAGCCTTACTTACCAAAGGTCAGTGGATTGCCATCCTAAGTTCCTTTTGTTTTGTTAACAGTGATTACTGGCTAACATTATGCATTTGTTCTTCTTCTATAGCATATTCTCTATAGGCAGAAGGAGCAGTTTAGTGATGGTGTTGGATATAGTTGGATTGATGGGCTCAAGGCCCATGCTGCCGATCGCGTAATTCCCTCGCCTTGAAATCTTTCTCTTGTTGAACTACTCATATTTTGGTACTAAACCTTAAATAAGCACTTCAACGTCGACTTGTTTCGTGTGTTTTTTGATGAATTTTTAGTTGATACTTGGTTATTCACCGGATCATGACAGATCTGTAGTATAAGTCAAGATCTGATTAATTGAATCGAAGTTCTTGACTCAATTATGCAATTGAATGCTGAAAACCTCCGATCAATGTTTTGTTATTGGATTTGTTGTGTTTGCAGCTTCCGAGCGTTGGAATCAATCCACAGTTTTTCACCTTCATTCATGTTACTATGGAATCTGAGAAGTATATGTGTGTTGGCGAGAACAGTGTGGTGATCATTGACATGAACGTGCCTATGCAGCCTTTGAGAATGCCTATCACTGCGGATTCGGCCTTGATGAATCCTAATTCAAGAATTCTTGCTCTTCAAGGTTTGGAGTTTCTTTTTTTGATTAGCAGTCTACATTTTCTATGTATTCATGACTTGTAATGATTGCACACCTGTAATGGAATTACTAGTAGATGATTCAATTTTAGTTACATTTACATTGTCTCTCGTATTTTGTTGTAGTTTAAACTCTATGACTTTATCATGTGCTTAATCCTTTTACGCGAATCTTAATTTACACCTTGTTAGTTGATGGTACCATGAGCGAAATTGGAAAGCTGGAAGAGAAACAAATAAACGTATCTGATTCATGTAAACCGGGTTGTTAGTTTGTTTATTAAATAGTAGATTGACATGATAACTGACACTTGCAAATTGCAATTATGACTTAAGAAGATGTAAAACTATTGCCATCCACTAGGCACTACTGACACAGTGACCAGTGTAGAATATTTAGCAGTAGGTGTGACGTTTGAATTTGTTCACATTACTGAAAAGGGCAGATTATTATATGTTCCAAGTGTTGAATTTTTGTTTTTGTTTGAAGCTCAACTTCAAGGAACCACCCAAGATCACTTACAAATATTCAACATTGAAGCAAAGGCAAAAATGAAGTCTCACCAGATGCTTGAGCAGGTTATAATTGCATCCTGTTTACTTTTCCAGCATAATAAATATCTTAGTTTTTTTGTTGTTGTTGGAATGAGGCTAATTTTTGTTTATCTGTTGTCATCCATACAGGTTTGTCTTTTGGAAGTGGATTACCCCAAAGATGTTGGGTTTGGTCACTCAAACGTCAGTATATCATTGGTCAATTGAAGGTAGAAATTTGTTTTTTCCTTTTGTTACCCATGCTGATTTGTGGCCCAGGTTGCTGTATGGAAAGCGAATTCTGCAGTCCATTGTGCTGAATTTTTGCTGTGTGCTATTGCTGCTCTGTTACATGCTGGTTTGTGGTCAGGTTGCTTGTATACGGGAAAAATCGGTGCCAAGCTGGCGTGATGCGTTGGATCTTTGCAAGTTGGTAGGATGGTCATTGGCATTTAGAGTTTGTTATTGCAATTTGCATTTTGAACTTGCAATTTTATTTGCAAGTTGCAAGGAGTAATTTGATGTTTGACTGATGAATCATTAGGCTGGTTGCTAGTATTCTTCTAGTCATTAACTCTTTAACAAGCCTTTGTCTAATCTTTTCCAGTTCACAACAAAAGAACTTGGTATGAACCTTGACAAGGTGGAACTAGATATGCTTGGCACTTGCAAAAAGATAAGCTATACTCTTGACAAAGTGGATTCTTTTATTTATTTTCCTGGGGTGTAGTTCAAGGACATTTATTGACCTCTGGGATTAAGTCATTCATTTTCTTTCTTAATAAATCTTGTAGAAAGCTCTTATGAACTTTTTTCTTTCTTTTTTTTCATTTTATTGACTCCTAGAGATGCATATAGAGCAGCAGTTATGAACTTGTAGAAGTCATTCATTTTCTTTCTTAATAAATCTTGTAGAAAGCTCTTATGAACTTTTTTCTTTCTTTTTATCCCTACCGGGACAGTTTTATAATTATTCAGGTTGTGGGAACACTTTCAACTGCAATCATCCTGTGGTTCGCCAGTTTATACTGGACTCCTTAAGGTATTTCCTTTATTAATTTGCTCAGAAGGTATTGACAATTATCCTGTTGGCAAGTTTCAGTAATAAGTTGGCCAGTTCATTCTGAGGCCTGTTTCTACTGAAAATTTTTACACATGAAATCCAGGAAACCGGAAGATAACTATGAAGTGGAGGAAGATGAAGAGAATGCTGAGGTGGAGGAAACTGAAGAGAATGCTGAGGTGGAGGATGAAGATGTTGAAAATGAAGTGGTAGAAGATAGCGAATCTTAGGATCCTCCAAAACGGTGTAAAGTTGATAGTATGGACAGTAAAAAATCTGAGAGAGGGGATGAAACCTGTTTCTGTGAGAGGAGAAATTGAACAAACTGAAGTTGACATGAAAGAAGCTAATACCCCACAACAAGCTAATACTAGTTATCTTCTCGGTTGCAAGCAGGAAAAAGTTTGTGTTTATTTCAATATAGAGTACATTTTCAATATAGTTAGTGAAGGTTCACTGTAAATTTACCAAAGTAAAAATTCACATTGAATGTTACGTTAATTGCAGTTACAAATTATGCTTTTGAGTTCAAAAAATGTTGATAATTTCATGCAACTCTATTGATGTGCCTTCTCATGCAGGTTGTAGAAGGTCCAAACGAGTAACATCAATGCCTTCTATTCCAGAGGAGCAAGTGCAGCAGATGACAGAACTAGAAAGTGTAGCTCATGAACTAACAATACTCCTTAGGGGTGATAGATCCAAAGAATGAGCAGAACCACTTGGCAGTACACCAGCCGAACAAGTGTCTCTGTCCTTGGAAGAACAAAAAGTAAGACCACTACCTAACTGCAGATCTTGAACTTTTCATAAATGATTGTTGTTGGGTATCATTGTCTGTTTTCATTTATTTCTTTTGGGTCTTGTCCTAATGATATCCTTCTTCACGTGCAAAGTTTGTTTTGTATTCCATGTTTCTCTTTCCCTTTTGTCTAGTGATTCATGGGTTGTGTGAAATTCACGACTAGTTTTCACTTTGAATATCGCAGCACTGATTTTGGGTGATTAATTTTCTCTCAACTAGGTGAACTCAGGAATCGGATGGGTCACTGCTGCTCGAAAACAGTCTCATATTCTGAATGAAACCTTCTTCTCTACTTAAACCAACGAAATCAAATACCATTAGCTTCTAACTTTAGCGATGGATTTGGGTGTTTTAAAAGATATGCCAAACATTCGAGAAAAAGCTGGCCAGAAATTAGCGAAGCAGCAGGTAATTTTGGGTTCGACTTTGGTTATTGCCATACAGTATGACATGCATCTGTGATATTGCAGTGGGGTCTGAATTTTGTAAAAAAAAACTGAGCATTTTTACAAGAAATTAAGGCCCCTAACTAGATTAAGAAGCAATCCCCATTCCTTCAGTATCACATATGTTTTGACATCTGATTCAGTAAAATTGTTTACTTAGTTTTTTTGTGCTGGTTTAGCTTTACTTATAACTAGCCGTTTCCTCAAGGGTGTTGGTGAATTAGTGTGAATCATCTTTTTAGAAAAGAGTAGAAGGTTGTTTCAAGATGCCAATAAGGAAAAAAGAAGACAATAGCTACATATCTCACTGTCTTACGCTAACTTGTGAATGTGGTGCCTATCAATAACTTCATCTTACTGGGAAAAATGGATATGTGCATATATCATGTGTGTGTGTGTGTGCACGCTCGTGTGTTGAAGCTTATTAAGTGATGTCAATTTTATTGGATAAGGTTTGAAAAGTGTTTGTCAATTTAGGTATTATTCCATATAACTTAGTTACTATTATAGGGATTGGGAGATTAGCATAAACATCCCAAATCTGGAATAAAATGCATGTGAGCTTGTGTATGGAAATTGCTTTATAAATTTGTTTCTTCATATTTTTGGCTATCTTACATTGTTTAATTGCTTCATTTCAGGAGCTTTACCGAAGCAATCTCTTATCATCCTACAAGGACATGGTACGTGTATTTGACATCCTAATGACAAAAACACCTTATTAGTGATCTTGAGATGTTACCATACTGCAACTTGACACATTGGATTAAAATCATCGAAAACACTACCACACTCGAGAAGATTGTATAAACATCTAACAGATCTGCATTCTAGGCAGAGATGCATTCCTGTTTCCTGGTAAGAAACCCCCACATGTAAGTGTTGTTTTAGAGCATGAAACATGTGAAGCAGGTCAAACCCAAATTTCTCCAGACCAGTGTGTTAGCAAATCTGTATGAGTTTAACCTCCTGACTAGAAGAACATCTCTGGCATTTAAACAGGTTAAGAAAGAAACAGATGTAAATGTGTTTATGTGAATATTGATTTTGTTTTCTTCTTTTCATAGTTTCGGTAGTTCTGAGTATATATCTAGACAATATTTGCCGTGTACAAGGTATATCATGAAAGAAAGAAATTGTTACTAACTTATTGTATCATTATTATCTTTCTTTTAGTAAACAAAAAGGTTTATTTCACTAATGTTATTCTTTGAGTTGTGTGATTAATGTAATGTCATTCATGTCTAATACGTGTAAAACTTTTGAGTTGACTAATTCTCATTGATCTCACCAACAGGTACATGCTGTCTGTCAGATGATCAACACCTCTAGCTCTATGAGGTGCTTCCTTAAAGGACTAGTTGGTAGTTCGCTTGTACAATTTTCAAATTGTTGTGAGAATGAAAATGACCTTGGTGATGGTGGAGGGTCCCCGGTCTTCACATTTTGGTCAGTTTCATATTTTGGTATGCTTCAAATCCTACAAAATTTCTACTTTTTTAATTTAAAAGTTGAGTGTATGCTTGCACGAATACCATGGAAATTATGTGCCCAACAAATTTTGTTTTAAAGGGGTCTCCAGTCATTGTTTCCCCCTTTGAAAATGATTTTACTCATATTTACACATGCATACAAACACTCCAACGGGGTCTTCATGAACACCCTCCATCAACAAAACCACATCTCCTCATGAGCGCCACCACCACAAATCTCATAGCTGCTGCAACATAATAAGTGATTGGTGCATGTTCTTGGTGGCATCACTATGCAGAACAAATCTATCTTTACCAAGACCCATCAAGAGGATCATCTTACCACTAAATCTGTGACTATTGGGGCCTTTTTTTTATTGCCAATCAGGCCCCATAAGTGACCCTACTTGCCACAATTCCAACACCTACCAAAAAAAATTCTTTTCTTGTTACCATTTTTTTTTTGCCTTAGCATATATGAAGCTGCAACTTTGGCCTTGTTACTTGGATTAGGCTCCTTTTGTCTTCTCATATCAGGGTGTCTTGCATGAAATCTTATTTAACGAATTGACTCTTTACCAACGGTTTTTAAATTATGTACAATTGAATTGAAACTCAAAGTACCTTCATCTATAGGCAATGTATGAAATTCTTCCTTCGTTCGTCATGTAGCAAAGATTTTTCAATTGTTCGCAAAACTCTTTAGCCAAAGTAATTTCCTACCCTCTACACGTTGTTTGCTAAACTGCATTCCAATAAGTTTTCCCATTCGTCATCATTTGTGTCTAGCAACACGGCTTCTTTAGTACACACATACAGACCCTCTTACTATAAAACTTTTAGGAATTCCATTAAGTTCATTGATGAGTGTGCACATGAAAGTATAAAATCCAATGTGTTTAAATCAGTACTAATAGATTGTTTGTCAATTGGCAGTAAAGCGGGACGTCCAGTCTCGGACAAACAGATTTGATGGTAATCTACTTCAAATTCTTCTTGTGGAAGATGTAGCATTGCAATTGAAGCCTCCGAGCTTATGGCTGAACATTCAAGTGAGTAAAGTGAACTAGTGATTGCAACTTATACTACATTTGAGTTTCCAGTCCATCTAGACAGTGGTTCCCCATATCTTAATTTTTCGGCCGTAAGCCTTGTAACAAGAATTCAGAAGTCGCAAAAGATGCTCTTATTGCTGAGTATGGCCAAAAATGGAAAATGACCAGTCTCCAATCTTATGCATTCATGGGTCTTGCTGTTGGTAGCATTTTGGGAAACTTCATTGGCGGTTATTTCTTACTCAAGACACAACCCAAGATCATGTTTCTTTTGTTCGCTCTTCTACTATCATTTCAGATGACTATTTCCTTGACTATCATTGTATTTGAGATATTATTTGATAGATTTTGACTCAATGTAATAGATTTTCTTATTAATTACATTACTTTGCCTCCATTATTTGATAGATTTTGACTCAATGACTCAAAGTCATTTGATAGCAAAAAAAAAAAAAAAATTAAATTAAATTTTTTTTTGCCACGGTTTTAAACCGTGGCTAACTATTGCAACGGCTAAAAACCGTGGCTACCTTGCCACGGCTTATAACCGTGGCTAGGGTTAGCCACGGGTTAAAACCGTTGCTACTTAATTAGACACGGTTTAAAACCGTTGCTAGTATCCATACTTTATCACGGCTTAAAACCGTGGCTATTTTTGCCACGGCTAAAAGCCATTGCTATTCTTCTTGCAACGGTTTAAAACCGTGGCTAAATGCTGAAAATCACCACCCCTATTCAAGCAAAAAACCGTTGCTACAATGTTTAGCAATATAGCCGTTACAAAGAATTTCGCGACGCCTCTGTAGCCCACGACTCTTAGCCGTGGCAATGGGTTACGCCCACGGTATAGAACCGTTGCTAATGGGGGTTTTTGGTGTAGTGGTTTTAGTTTGGATTCTTGACCCAATGAGCTTGGATTGTAAGACTTTGCAATCATCAGGATTACAGTATGTTGGAGGGTGTGGGTATCTTATTGATTGCAAATTCAACGGATGTTTCCATATTTCAAAGCAGGGGCCTGAATCCATATCTCATTTGGTAAGGGCTTTGATATGTCCATCGAAACACAAACCTTTGCAACTGCTGGGTGAATCAGATGTCGTGTAAAGTTGTCCATGTCTAGGAACTCGCCTATGGATTCTAAGACCACCTTTTAGTAGAGTTGGTTGAAAAAATTATCAATGGAAGTTTTGGCATCTCAATTCATACTGGTTTTTAGCACGAGTCCCTCTTTGGTTTGAATAATGCATCCTATCATGCTAAGCAATATGGATAACCCTTTTATATGTTATGTCTTTCTAGTGCCATAGTGATCATTGCCTTCTCTGTTTTGAATGGGATTAGTACATGCCTGAGATCGAGTACACCCACGATGAAATCCCTTGGGACATTCCATATCTAATAATTGCATCTCCTATATCTGTGAGAACTTCATCACCGATTCTTGTTGCAAGTATATTTTCCATGTTCTAGTTCCTGGGTTGATAAAAAGACATGGTTTGCCTTCAAAGCAAGGAATGAGATTTGGCAAATTTCATTTTTTTTAAATTACATAAAGAAAAAAGGGCGAAAGAAATAATTACATTTTTTCTAGATTTGTTTAGAAAATTTTGAGATTTGTTCGAAATTTCGTAAAAAAAAAAATACATAAACCAGCTACAAAAAAATTACATTTTTTCGAGGTTTTTTTAAAAAACATTTGGGGTTTTTCGTAAATTTCAAGTTTTTTTTCTCTAATTATCATTTCTTCTAATTATTTATTGATTTTGAAACCACCCCCTAATTTTCTAATTATTATTTTTTCTATTTATATATTGATTTTTGAAACCACTCCTTAATTTTTCTAATTATATATTGATTTCATGTTTGTTTCATTTCTTTATATTTATGCTTTATTTAATGTGTTTAATAGATTTATTTAATTAAATCTTATTTTTTTCACATATTTCATATACCCTTGAAATTCATTATATGTATATATTTCATATATTCTCGAAATTTTACGTTTTATCTTTATACATCGAAATATTTCTTAAAATTAATAGACCAAAATTAACTCGAAAAACAAATAACAATCCTTGCTTCAAAGAAGTTATAAACGTGATCAATAGGGGATTCACCCACTTCTCTCTTTTTTATTCTTCCCAATACTTCAGCAAAAGAAAGAGAGTTGGAAGCAATGCCTCGTGGGGATCCTCCCTTCACCAGAGGCTGGTCGGAGGCGGCCATGGCCACACTAGGTTTTTCACAATGGGTTTTCACTTCCTATTTGAGATATTTTAAGAACTGTGTTGATGTTGATATCATATGCAAAAGAGAGATAGCTAGCTTTTTTTGTTCATCCATACTCTTGGATACAGTTCATGTGATTACAAAATATTAGTAGCCCCCTCCCCCAACAAAAAATTGTAATTATAGAGTGTTTTTCATAATAAGAAAAAATTATAATTAAATTTCTAACAAAATAATTAAGAAGCTTATAAATAAATAAATAAGAAGCTTCAAATAAATTATGTTAGAGGCTTAGGTAAATAATAAATGTTTGAGAGGGGTGATTTTGATTTTAAAAGTATGAAATGTTGAGGGTAAAATAAAAAAATTTAAAGTCAGATGTATGGGTCGTTTTATAATTTTTATTTAATTGGAGGGCTTCAAATAAATTACATATTTGGTCTAGGTATAATTAATGAATGTTTATAGGTGGCTGGTCACTACACCAAAAGGCCAGTTTAGCTACGCTGAGCTGGCCACGGTTCTAAACCGTTGCTTTATTTGCCACGGCCAAAAACCGTAGCTATATGTACCAACGGCTCAAAAACCGTGGGTAAAAAAAACATGGCCACGGCTTAAAACCGTTGGTATATTTGGCACGGCTAAAAACCATGGCTATTAGTAGCAACGGCTCACAACCGTGGGTATTATTTGTAATGGCTTAAAACCGTTGCAAAAAAAAAATTTAGCAACGGTTCTAAACCGTGGCTAGGTCTAGCAACGGCTCCAAACCGTTGCAAAAATTTTTTTAGCAACGGTTCTAACCGTGGCTACATGAAAAGCAAAAAAAAAATAAAAATTGGGCGGGCTATTTTGGTGCTCGACCTCCCTCCACTCGACTTCCATCGACAAAACCTTCCCTCCCCTCCGCAAACCTTCTCCCTCCACTCGACATCAACATCCTCTCCTTCCCTGCTCCCCTCCCTTCGACTCTACTCCACTCGACTTCCCCTGCCCCGTCCCTCGACTTCTCTCCTCCCCTCCTTTCCCTGCTCCTCCCATCGACTTCCCTCCTCCCCTCCTTCCCTGGTCTTCCCTCCTTAGTACTCGGCGTCTTCAAAATCGATCAGGCACTGCAACTCTCGTACAGGTACTCTCTCTGTCTCTTTTATTTTTGATGAAATTTAGGGTTCGTAGAGTTTTTTGGTAGTAAATATTTGTTCATCCAAATAAGAAAGAAATCGAAAAAGAAGGAAAAAAAAACTATCTGATTTGTTTACTGAATGTGGATTGTGTTGTAGTGCTTGATTGCGTGTTTTATTGATTGCGTTCAATATTTGCATTGCGTGTTCCTATTTAACTGCTGCTTAGCAAATGGTGAAATTTAGAGTGTCGATGGCACTCTGCAGGGCTTGCATCTCACAAGGCGTCAATATGCATATACTTGAGAAAGGAATGAAGGATTTAGTTTATTATATGTGGGTTTTATGTTGATTGTCATTTCAACCAACCTTTAATTAGTCATACCTAGCTCACACTTCAATTCTGTGAGATCCTCTGTATCTTTGATGGCATTGTTCATTATAGTTATTCACACAAAATGCATATTGAGTTTTTGGGAAATTTAATGTGGCAGTGGCATATAGATTCTTTGCACAAGTAAATTAACAAAACACTGGTGGTGTTGTAAGCTCACCTAGTTTAATCAATACTCACTTTAATCAATATTCAAATCTCTAAACGAATCTCTATAGACCTGAAAATTCAATATTTGCTCTTGGATTGATTCTTAAAACTGGTAGTTTATCAGTTACAAACTTAGTTTTCCTATCCACTTGAGCATTAGTGGTGTTTCTCTCTTCGTGTTTACACAATCATTAGACGTGAATACACAATCTTAAATGGTGAATATATAGAGTGAATAGAATAGAACTTCTGGTAACCATTGTGTTTTACAATTCAAAGAAGGTATGTATCCATATATAAAGCTTGTAAAAATGGAGCCTTAGAATTAATGAGATACTATGTCGGTCTCCTAGAGTCTTTGAGGGATATAGTTCTCACAACGTCATATTTACAAAATGAT
This sequence comes from Berberis thunbergii, assembly GCA_003290165.1. Classification (NCBI taxonomy): domain Eukaryota; kingdom Viridiplantae; phylum Streptophyta; class Magnoliopsida; order Ranunculales; family Berberidaceae; genus Berberis; species Berberis thunbergii. The sequence continues at coordinate 443,906 of QNQO01000960.1, forward strand.
TTCGAGATAACTATTGTATGCAATGACTGATCTGATTGATTCACTTTTATTGAACTTGCGGAATGCTTAGAAAGAAATGGTTACAATTCAGTCTGTGAAGCAGTTGGTGTAGATTGCAGATAGCATTTGTCCTAATTATTTATCTTCACACGCAAGAAAACATTGTATTCCCCACTCTTACAGTCAATAGCTCTTGATTTATTTCTCTATAGCATCTTTGTTAGTGTTTTTTTTCCCTTCATTACAAAATCTGTACTACCTCTGGTCTCCCTTGTATTTTGCATCTTGATTCACACAGAAGAATAATGATGAAAATTTTGACCATTTGAGGTTGTTTTTTTATTTTTATTTTTTGAAAGTGATATAAATTTTTTTTGCTTCAGACTCCAACTGTTAGAAAATCTCATTGCTTGTGCAAGGTGTTCAATCTTCGTATTGCGTCTTTGATTTTCAATGAGGAATAAATTCTTCATTGAGTCATTGTTCAAATGACACATGGCTTCAAAGGAAATTCAAGTAAAAAAAGTACAATAATCACCCTTATTTATAGTAATCCATTTGAGACAAGAATCTCCTCCCTACATATCTATTTCTCTAGAATCTCCTCCCTACTGATATGAAGGAGAGTGTGTTTAAAGAGGGGAGTAAAATATAAGAGAAACAATAAGACCTTGCTGTTCTGTGGAGTTTGTGATGCCAGAACTGGTGGTCCTAGAAATGTTATTGTCATGCTGAGACTTTGCAGTGCTACAGCTTGCTTAGTTTTGCACTGCGCCGAGCTTAACAAACTAATGATAAAAGATCTTTGAAGATATTGTTAATGGAGACTTAGTAATGGCATTAGGCGATTCTTTTAGTTTTCCATGTGTTTGGTTATGTTGGCCTATCCTTGGATGGTATTTTCCATCTGATTTCGAACTTTAATAAAGTCTCATTATCTCTTATTAATGGGGTTTGGTGATACTAAATGGTCTACTGCAACTACATCTCTTAAGATCATCTCCAATCGATATGAGATTCATAAAAGAATGCCTTAAAAGAATGTAATTGATGTAGTTTTGGCTGATAAATGAACTTGACCCATTTCTTTTTATGGCAATGTATATTAACTAGTTCAATTTTAGGTGCTTTTTGAGAAAGTAAGTTATCTTATGATGTTAAATGGGTTTGCACAAAAAACTTAGGGTTTTGAAAAT